>JAQFVV010006246.1:1515478-2046650 GCA_028023455.1 Epiperipatus broadwayi | reverse complement strand
ACTGGTATATAGATATATATATATATATAGTGATAGAAGGGCTTATTAATTGAAAATCTTCCCTGATATTTATTAATATAATATTTAAATTATGTTGAGTAGTTAATAACTGAATGGATCATTAACTTATTTAGAGACAAATATTTTCTGATGGTTAGATCATTATATTCACATTTAATAATATCTTAGTCACATTTAAAAATATTTTGTTTATATTCATATTCATTTTTTATTGATATAATAATTATATTCAATATTTTTTATATTTATATATTAGTATGTAACGACTATATATTTATTTGTTTGTGTGATTTTTTTAGTAAACATAAGTTAAATTTATTTGTACTGTACGTGTTCGATCAAATTCAAATTATAAGTAATAACACATCCTTTTTTTTTTTTTTAAAAAAAGCAAGCTCATGAGTTAAGTTTGTTGATAGAGAATTTTGATGGTGATCAGCCAGAATATTCTTTCTTTAGAAAAGTGACATCCAAATATCTATGAACTAATCACATACATGAATAGGTATAAGATACGATTTAATACCAATAAAATTAAATAGAAATAAAATTAAATTTTGGAGCAGAAAATGTTAAATAAATTACCTGTAATAACTGTTTACATTCACCTGCCTATTTTTAGGACTTTAATTTTTTCAAAACTTAATTCCTATTACATTATATTTACTTATAAATTCTAAAATTGTATATTTATATCATATTTTCAATATGAATTTATATTTCCCTATTCTATTCAAAAATACAAACATTTTATACATAATCTATTCACAAATAAAAAAAATAAAAACTATATCAATATGTAATCCCTATGATCTTAAATAATTATTCAATATTATATGCTTTCTATATAACAATTAACTATTTATTAATTTTGCAGAATTTCTATCCCTACATATATTTTATTTATTTTGAACTTAATATACAAGACTCAAATATTAATTAAACTTTTGATTTAACTTTAAGTTCTCAAATACTGTAATTATTAATTACTTCTTAGCTATTTAGTGTAAAGTTTTTTTTCTCTTTAAAACTCTACTGAGCTGCTTGTGATACTGAATGAGTCAGTCAATAGATGAGCTGTATGTATATATATCGTAATAATATTTTTATGTCTAAATTAATAATCACAATCATAAATTCAAAAATTTTTATTGGCATATTACACTTAATCTATTGCTAAAATATATTGTCATTTAAAAAATTATGTAGAATTAAGTGAATAACATAATTAACTCTTTGCCTAATGCAGGGGTCCCCAACCTTTTTGCACTTAAGAGCACATTCTATAATATCGGCCAGATGGCGGGCACCATTTATTTTTTCCACTAGGTGGCGGGCACCATTTATTTTTTCAATGTAAATTTATAGTTGATATTGTTAATAATACACATAATGTACAAAAAATATTTATTTCAAAAATAAAATTTTAACATAGAATTAACGTTTATATTTTTACACTGTAAAAGTATAGTATGCCCTACAATTTGATTACAATATAATGCAATAATTTATAAGAAAATTTAAAAATTAAATTTATTTGTATCAGATAAATAATTTTTTATCGTGTTCGAATAGTGGCAGGCACATGTAAAATGGTCTGTGGGCACCATGGTGCCCGCAGGCATAGGGTTGGGGACCCTGGCTAATGGATGGTCTTTGATATATTATTATAAATTCTTTGATAAATGCAATTACAGTCAATGTTAGTTGGTAGAAAGGCTCTTTGAAATTTGCAAGAATGATTGCTGAGTTATAAACTATAAAACCACTGGTTAATTAAACAATAAATATTACTAAAATCTGCAGCAGTAAATGTTAATTTGTCATTATCAAAAAGAAAATATATTGAACACTTCACTTGCTATAATGTCAACAATTCCATTCAGCTATCTGCTAAGAACATTGGAAACTGCTCTTCAATTGGATCCCAAAAAATTGTTTTGTTTGTCCTGAAAAAATTATCTATATGCCTACTAACATCTATTCATTTTACAATTATTATTATTATTGTACATGTTTAAGAGGTGCTATTTACAGACTGTACAAATGAACTTTCATTTTGCAGCTAAAGAAGACTTAATTCTTTCATTTGTTGTTAGTATGGTAGATAGGTAGATTAATTTATTTGTCTTTATATTTTTTTTCTCCAAGTTTGTCTCAGATACATATAATATAAAAAATATTATACTAGGTAATTGACTAAATGCAATTATTTTTATAAACATGTGTTATATATACTTATGTTAGCAGTAGAAATATTTATTTGCGATTATGAAGCTAGCAGCTAATCTAAAAGGGCAAATGCATAAAAAGTATTGTCGTATCTTTGGGTTGTCAGAGGATGAGGTCTATTTAAGTGATTATTATATTCCAAACTTTGAAACATTTGTAGCTCATTATAAATTAAAATTTTATTTCAATTTATTAATTAATATTAAATGCATAAAAGTGTTGTTTTATCTTTGCATTGTTAGAAATAATGAAGTTTGTTTGATAATAATTATTATACTTCAGATTTGAAGCATTTATAATTTATCTTGAATTAGAGATTTATTTTTGATTTATTAGTTAATGTTGTTATAATATCCATGTATTGGACATGATTTGAAATTATTTTATGCATTGTATGTGTGCCTGTTTTATCTGATTCATTTATATAATTGTTAAATTTAAAGTCACTTGACTTGTATTTCTCCAATCAGTTTCAGATGATGGGATATGCCAAAAGAAGTGGAAGAATTAGAAATTTATCCAAGAATGAATTTATTTTTCTTAATGTTTAGAATGAAATGTGTTAAGTAGCTATGAGATAATAAATTGTTTAGGATATATATTATATTGTCAGGGATTGAGAGAACTTTCCCATAGTTTATTTAAATACTTGTTATGTGTGGATTATATTTTCTAGATTAAACAATTGTGTATTATGATGATTATATTATATGAAATGATGCAGTGTATTTCCCATGTTTTCGGTGATGAGACTGATACACACCAATATTGAACCTTTGAGTAAGGTTAGAGAGTCACTATATTTTGTTTAGATTAGTAAAGTTAAGAAGGTCCCCTTTGTCCCTCATGTGTCCATTTGGAATGTTTTTCATCGTATATTTATAGCTATGTGTAATGTAATTTTCTAATAAAAGATAGGATTAATTTTTTTATAGAACATCTTAAGTAGAAGTATTGCTAAAGTTGTTGGTTGGTCTATGGCATCATCCATATTATGATACTTTATCTCTTAATTTCATAAGCAAACCGATGGGATGCAGCTGTGTTAATTACATTATAACAAGTGGCATAATATAAAAGCATGCACAAAATACTATTGAAACTGAAAGTATAAAAAAATTTATCACTAGATTTGTAAGTCTTGGGTAGATATTTCAGATCATATCATAATAATTTATTTTAAATTTTAAAATCATCAAATCTTCAGAATTATTCATCCTCATCTTGAATGGGTGAATAAAGGGAAAGGGGAAAAGAAAGTTTAACTAGATAATAAAATTGTTCATTTGATCTATAAAGGATAGTGTGACCTCTTTAACTCATGTTTAAATACATATTGTCTTGTTTAATTACCTCAGGATTGGCTTGATTGTTAGAGCATATTAGAATTAGTTAGCAACATGTATATGTTTGAAACAAAAGTACAATGAAGTTTATTTTAATGTTTAATTATTCTAATGTGTGAAGTAAAAGTATAAATTGTTTATTTTGACTACAATGTAATAAATGTTTTATTCATTTAAAAACTTTGTTGAATTGTTCTTTTACATGCATTCATATTCTTAATTTCCACACACACACCTACATATCCAATATAATATAATTGCACTATTTTATGAACTTAATAATGAATATGTTCAAATCTGATATTATTTTCTCAATCCAAACATTATATAAAATGCCTAATTATTTGATGAACTTCTGGAAAAGTTTATGTACTTAGTTATTATTTAGATAATGATTTGAAATCAAAAGGTACCTATTATTATGGTAACTGATTGCTATTACAGAGTATGAATTTTTTAAGTAAGTTGTGTGATAAAATCCCTGAGATATTCCATTATTGTTTCCAAATATACATTAATTTAATCACTTAATTTAAACTTATTATACAGTAAAAGTTAATTAGTTCTATATCTTTGTTTTATTTAATTTAAACTCATTATTACAATAAAATTTGCTTGGTGAATTTAAATGATAGGAAGAGCTAATCTAGAACTAGAACTTATTAGTTTCAACTACTTATTTATTGCAAAACCCAATAGATATTTTATTCTTATTGATTTATAATATTTCTTTTTGTATTAGTAATTCAAAGTAGAGTCAAATTACTAGTTTATTCTATCATCAATAGAATTGGTGCCCCGGGTATTTATTCATAGGAGATGTAGAATTGGTGTTGGGGGAAAGTTATAATATTAATTCTAGTATTCTCATAGATAAATGAATTCATAATATTATTTTCAGGAGTTTCCATATAATAAAAATATAATAGCTAAATACCTGATGTTTCAGTACAATAACAAGTACTTTTCTCAGAGCTGCTTTTTTTTTCAAATCATAAGAATCATCTTATGATTTGAAAAAGAAGAAACTCTGAGAAAAGTACTTGTTATTTATTGTATTGAAATGTCAGCTTTTTAGCTATATTTTTATTACACAGAAACTGCCTGAAATAATACTATGATATATATATATCATATTATTATTACTATTAGCAGGATATTCCGTGTAGTGAAAAAGCTAAAAGCTGACATTTCTGTACAATATCAAGTACTTTCCTCAGAGCGTCCTCTTTCTCAAATCATAAGAATGCATGATTTGAGAAAGAGGATGCTCTGAGGAAGGTACTTGATATTGTACTGAAACATCAGCTTTTAGCTTTTTCACTACACGGAATATCCTGCAAATAGTAATAATAATATGACATCTTTTATCCGTGAAAATATTAGAATTAATATATATATATATCATCATCATCATCATCATCAACCATTATCAATCCACTGCAGGATGAATGTCTCTCCAAGTTTAATCCATCTTCTCCGATCTTTAGCTTCTCTTCTCCACAACACCCCTGCACATTTTCTTATCTCATCCATCCATCTCACATGTGGTCTCTTTCTGGGTCTTTTACAATCTCTTGGAATCCAGTTTAAAATTTCAATTGTCCATCTATTATCATCTCTTCTAGCAATATGTCCAGCCCAACTCCATTTCAATCTTTTAATTTTTTCAATAAGGTCAGTAACACCTGTTTGTTGTCTTACCCATACATTGTGTTTTCGATCACTTCTTGTTACTCTCAACATACATCTCTCCATACCCCTTTGAGTGGTCTGAAGTCTCTGTATTGCTCTTCTATTAAGTGTCCAAGTCTCAGATCCATAAGTAAAAACTGGTAAAACACATTTGTTAAAAACCATCCTTTTCAAACACATAGGCATACTTCCTTTTAGTATCAAGTTATTTCTATCAAAAGCACTCCAACCAAGTTTAATTCTATGATTAATTTCCTCCATTATGTTTCCATCTGTATTAATAATCTGACCAAGGTATTTGTAACTGTTAACTTCTTCTAATTCTTCATAATCAATCTTTATTTTCATATTTTGAGCAAATTGATTAAACATTACTTTAGTCTTTTTAACATTTATCTTTAGTCCTACTTTTCTACTTTCATCTGCTAACTCCTGCAACATTTTCTGCAGCTCTGAAGCATTATTTGCAAAAACAACTACATCATCTGCGAAATCTAAATGACTTAAATACTCTCCATTTACTTTCACTCCTTTAGTTTCCCATTTTAATCCACAAAATACTTCTTGCAGCACTGCTGTAAAGAGTTTTGGAGATATGGAGTCACCTTGTCTTACACCTTTCTCAATGTTGATTTTTCCAGTATCATTATGTAATCTAATTGTTGCTAATAATCTAACCAAGGTATTTGTAACTGTTAACTTCTTCTAATTCTTCATAATCAATCTTTATTTTCATATTTTGAGCAAATCGATTAAACATTACTTTAGTCTTTATAACATTTATCTTTAGTCCTACTTTTCTACTTTCATCTGCTAACTCCTGCAACATTTTCTGCAGCTCTGAAGCATTATTTGCAAAAACAACTACATCATCTGCAAAATCTAAATGACTTAAATACTCTCCATTTACTTTCACTCCTTTAGTTTCCCATTTTAATCCACAAAATACTTTTTGCAGCACTGCTGTAAAGAGTTTTGGAGATATGGAGTCACCTTGTCTTACACCTTTCTCAATGTTGATTTTTCCAGTATCATTATGTAATCTAATTGTTGCTGTTGCATTTTTATAAATATTCTTTAAAATATGACAATATCCTGGATCTATACCTTGATGATCCAATGCTTTAATCACTGAAGAAATGTGTATAGAATCGAATGCCTTTTCATAATCTATAAATCCAAAACATAATGACAACTCATATTTGTTTGTACTTTCTATGACTTCTCTCAATACCTGAATATGATATATTGTACTAAAACCACTTTTAAATCCAGCTTGTTCTCTTGGTTGGTGGAAATCCAAAGTTCTCTGTAGACGAGTTGTAATTATCTTGGTAAAAATTTTATATAAAACTGATAAAAGGCTGATAGGTCTGTAATTTCTAATATTTTCTTTATCACCTTTTTTAAATATTAATATTATTACATTCTTGCAATCTTCCAGTACATCTTTATCATTTAGACATTTGGTATATAACTTTGCTAAAATTGTTTCTATTCCTTCACCTGCTTCTTTTAATATATCAAATATAATTCCATCATTTCCTGGAGCCTTTCCTTTCTTCATACACTTAATTGCATGTCTCATTTCTTCATTTAAAATTCTGGGCAATTCAGAAAATGTAATAGATATAGGAGGTACTTGTTCTTTATTACTATATAATTCTTGATAAAAATCTTCTACCAATTTCATGATGTCATCTCTCTTTTTAGTAATAATTCCATCTTTTTTTCTTATTGCAGATATAAATTTCCTACCAATACCAAAATGTTGTTTAACATTTTTGAGACTTTTATTTTCTTCTACAGCTTTCCTTGCTATTTCACACTTATACTTTCTTATATCATTTTCAACTCTTTTCCGTACCATTTTACGAAATTCGAGATATTCAATTTTTTTTAATACATCATTTTTGTATATCTTCATATTCCTTCTTTTCTTCATAAATTCTCTAGTCTCAGTAGAAATTTTATTAGTCAATTGCTGCTTTTTTCTACCAGCTATGTTTGTTGCAGTTTTTAAAAGTGTATCAGTTATTTTCATATTAATTTCATTCAAATCTGAATCATGTTCAAAATCTCCTAACACTTGAAACCTATTTGTAAGTTCTAATTTAAATTCATTAGAATGTTTCTGAAGATTAGGAATATCAACTGTAAATATTGTTTTTCTTAATAATTTTTGTCTCTCTAGTTTTACATTAACATGTAACCTATACCTTACTAATCGATGATCACTTCCTGTGTTAAATTTATTAAGAACATTACAATCTTGAAATATGTATTTCCTGTTAGTCAAAATATAATCCAATTCTGCTGTACCTTCATTTGGATGCTTCCATGTCCATTTCCTTTTAACATTTTTCTCAAAAAAAGAATTCATAATATAAAGTTTTTCTTTTTCTGCAAACTCCACAAGTCTATGTCCTCTCTCATTTCTATTACCATAACCAAAATTACCTACAGCACTTTCATCTTTCATTTGTTTACCAATTCTAGCATTAAAGTCTTCCATAACAATTTTAAAATGTTGTTTACTCTGATCAATGGCCTTTTGTACATCCATATAAAAATCTTCTACTATTTCATCACTATGAGAACTTGTTGGGGCATAAACCTGAATTATCTGCATTTGGTATCTGCTATTAAGTTGTATAACTAATGCCACTCTGTCCGATACACTATCAATCTCCACAATATTGTTCTTCCACTTTTTATTTATAATGAATCCCACTCCACTTGTATTTCCAATATGTGTGCCTTTATAATAGAGTATATGTCCACTTATTAAATCAATTGTTTCTTCTCCTTTTCTTTTAACTTCACAAAGTCCAATAATGTCCCATTTAACATAAGACAGTTCTTCTTCTAATTCTTGCAATCTTCCTTCACTTGAAAGTGATCTGCAGTTGTAAGTACCTAAATAAAAAGTCATCATCAAATGGCAGCCTGGGTCCGCATTCAGGGGATTCTTAGCACCCTCCACTTTGCTATTAACTGATAGGATACCCTTTGATTCCTCTTGGAGGCCTTAAAGGAACTGAGCAGGGCAAATTCCTAATGTCCACTCCATATGTTTTTGTCATTGCAGCTGTTATTACTATGTGATTATTCATATAGTATACAAACATGGATGGGCTGCTCACCAACACACATTAGCCAGCATGGTGAGTTTATTGGCTTTTTACCTCTGAGTTTAAGATCAAGAAACACCATGGTATTTCTTCTCAGTGCCTGATAAGGCAGAATGTTTGTGTAAATGATAAATATTTTCCCAATACATATATACAATTATGACAGACAATATATATATATATATATATATATATATATATTGTAACATGGTTGAATTGGGTCAATGGATTAAATATATTGATGTAGTTAGTAGATGTAATGCAAGATTCACTGTATACGCTGCACACAACCATTTTGCCTATGGAATGCGATTGTAAGTCGGCAAAAATGACCGCCGTCCTTTCCTATGGAGTTTTTTTTATTGCTCTTTTCATCAGATAGATGTGGTATTCCTATATGAATGAGACTCAATTTCTTCTCTTAACCTTTCATGCTGCCATATTTGTGTTACATTGAATATATCGATATGTCAGATGGATTGACGTTGGTTTGACTATGAACTTTTGGCCTAAGGTTAAATAAGGGATTGAATGTTTTCTTTTCAAATGCAAATCTATGTAATCTATTCATACTCGACACTAAATAAAAATGCATTAAATTTAAGTTGGGTATAGATGATTGCATGGATTCGTTATCGGTTAATTATGTTTTTGTTTTTCATATTTGATCAAAATATATAGATGTTCGGTAAATAAAATGTATTTGTTCAGATGTCTTTTAAGTTATTGGTGTCAATGTGGCATCTTATGATAAATGCCATTGGGTTTCTTATAACTTTCTCTCTGCAATTCCACCAATGATTTTATATTTTGATCGTTTATGTTTATTTTGAAATGTTTTTGACCGTGTAATCTATGTAACCGATCTATACTCAATATGATAAAACAAACTTTTATAAACCCATCTGTGCAAACTTATAAAAATTAAAATGTAAATTTATAAAAATTAAAATGTAAATTAAAATCAAAAATCAAAGTTAAAAATGTAAGTTAAATGCTGAAATGTAAAACTGATACTAAAATAATTTTAAATATTATATATGTGTGTAAATAAATGTTTGTGTGTATAATTACTGGCAACCTTCTTAAATAAATGCAACCTTCTTAAATAAATAATTTATATAATTTGCTTGTCGTGCCGTTTTGTTAGAAATGAAATATAGAGAAAATAGAATTCTTGGGGGGAGGAGGTATAAACTTAGTGGTTCATAGAAAGCAATGGTCAACATTTTTCTTTTTTGTATATAGTCTTTTTGTAAAATTACTAACCGAATGTTTTTGTAAATGTCTTTGTTAATCGTGTACCATAATCACTAACCCTAAGTAAAATAATTTTTTTGTTCATTTTTTTTAAGCAAGTTTACTGATATGTAACGGGCACATACGCCATTACATTATTTTTTTATTATTAGTAAACATGAAAAAAATAAAAGTTCACCAATAAAAACTTCTTTTTTAAGAATTAAAAATTGGAAATTAAAAAAATCATCTTAAACTCGTATATATATAAAATCACACAGATAAAAAAAATTATTAAAATAAAACTTTATTAAAAATAGAAAAACTAAATCTTTCAACAAAAAGATTTAGAGATAAAAATATATCTTTAAGTTTGGAAAACACATTAATTAATCAGAAAATGGAAATGATTATTTTAATAAGTCCAAGTGAACTAGCCCTTGGGCATTTAAATGTATAAGCAACAGTCAGATAGGAAAACAATATAAACTAATAGCAAATAAAAAGAAATCCCTATGGAATTGGACCTTAGCGAAAAGACCACCATCATCGTGACGTAATGTCCACTGGATCTGAAAGTCTACTATAAAAAGTTGAGTAAAGAAAATTTAAAATAAGACAGAGATATGTGTTAAGTCAGAGAGTTGGAGGTGAAAGGATTGAAAGATGCACTTTCAATTCCTTCAGTTGTTATAAAAAAGGGAAAATGAAACATCGCTTTTCTTATATTGAGGACCACAGGATCAGCAGGAGAATTTAGCGCTGGATTCCAAATGAAAGCAACTGTAAAGGATAAACTTTTCCAAAACAGTAAGAAGTATATAACTAATGAACATTTCTAAAACCGTAAGCACGTTATAAACTTAAATGAATATTAATTTGAAAATACTAAGAACTTTAAAATATAAACTTTCCCCATATTTAAATTATTGCAAATAGTAGTGCCTATCTGACCAACTTTATTTATTATTAAGTAATTTTAATTTGATGTATTTCTTTTGTAAAATCATTTCCATTTATTTTTTTTTGTTCTTTTAAGTTTTTATTATGATTTCTGTTTTCTATTAAATTAAATTATATAAATGTTAAACTTAAGTCAGGTGTGAATGGCTATATAGATTTGTAAATTTATATTAGAGGAGGGTAATCTTAGGTTATTTGTTTCGTAGTTGAATTGGGTCAATGGATTGGATATATTGATATAATTAGTAGATGTAATACGAGATTTTCTACGTGCAGAATCGCTGTTTATGCCGCACACAATCATTTTGCCTATGGAATGGGATCGTAAGCTGGCAAAAAGGACTACTGTCCCTTCCTATGGAGTTTTTTTTAATTGCTCTTATCATCAGAGAGATGTAGTATTCCTATCTGGTGAGAGTCAATTTTTTCTCTTAACCTATTTGTGCTGTCGTATTCATATTACATTGAATACAACGATATATCAGATGGATTGACATTGGTTTAACTGCAAACTTTTGGCCTAAGGTTAAATAAGGGATAGAATATTTTCTTTTCAAATGCTATCTATGTAGTCTATTCATATTCGACACTCTAATAAAAATACATTAAATTTAAGTTGGGTATAGGCGCTTGCTCGGATTCGTTATCGGTTAATTATGTTTTTGGTTTTCATATTTGATCAAAATATATAGACATTTGGTAAATAATGATACCTTATGGTGAGTATCTAAAATGTATTTATTCGGATGTCTTTTGAGTTATTGGTGTCAGTGCGGCATCTTATGATGAATGCCATTGGGTTACTTATAAATTTCCCTCTGCAATTCCACCAATGATTTTATATTTTGATCGTTTATTTTGAAATGTTTTTAACCATGTAATCCATGTAACCGATCTATACTCAACATTATAAAACAAACTTTTATAAATCCATCTGTGCGAACTTATAAAAATGTAAATTAAAATCTAAAATAAAAGTTAAAAATGTAGTTAAATGCTGAAGTAAACATACTAAAATAGTAATGCTAAATTTTATATATATATATATTGTTACAATATATATATATATATATATATATATTATAAATCATGTTTTTGGGAGCAATCATATTTAATAAATAAAATTAAAGTAAAATACTGACATGGTGGGAAAAAAAACAGTAATAATTATGTGATTGTTAGAGATAATTGCATCATGTGATGATTGATAAAATGACTTAAATTTTGTTCTGTTTTGTTAATTTTTATTTATTTGTGTGAGGAAAGTCTTCTATATATCTGACAATTTTACTATTTCATCATATTTGTTAATGCAATTTGTTTTTTTAAATATTTCTATAGCAACCCTAAATATTATTTGATAATAATTGTTGCATGTGGATATGATTTTGATATTTGAGAAAGTGTTGAAGATTTTGAGAAACTTTACACTTCATTAATGTGCTTTTCTTATATGCAATAAAAAATTATCAATATTTTTTAATACTTATTATCTATGTTTTAGATACTGGCTGCCACATAGATTTTTTCAATACTAAAATTATATCCACATATAACAATCATTATCAAAGTTTATTTAAAAGGCTATTTAAATATTTATAAAAACAAATTACATTAAAAGCATGTTGAACAATAAAATTACCAACTGTATAAAAAAGATTCTTCATGCAAATAAATAAAAATTAAAAAAACACTACCAAACTTACATCATTCTATTCAACAATCTTATGATACAATTATCTTTTCTATAACTATGGGATTGTTACTGTTATACCCAGTTGATGGTAAGTTCTATCCTGTTGAAATGTCAGTACTTTAATTTTATTTTATTATACACTGTTTCCCCCAATAACATGATTTGTAAAGCATTGTATGCTCATTCATTTCAACATATATATGTTGAATTTTTGGCTTCACAAAGAATGAAAATTAAGAGATTATATAATGAACAGGAATAACTGACTTTTTGATGTTGTCAGACTTCCTGGCAGTAATGATTAATCTTCTCAAAAATTATTTACATTGAATTTATATTTGTCATGAATGTTTAGTTTGATAAGAATGGATTCTAAAAGATTTTTTTTTTTAAGTGTCATAGCATCGGCTGGGACGTGAACCCGCAACCCGGGCAACTGCCTGCTAGTGCAAGGCAGTCGCGCTGACCTCTCAACCACCAATACAAGACGTTCTAAAAGATTTATCTATGTGATTACTACTAATTGATTAATTGATAAGGCTAAACAAGTTTTCTTCATTAATATGTAATAGCACTTTTGTTGGGTTTATTGAATAAAGTAAAAGAAAATTTGCAATTGTTATGTGGTTAGACTATTAAATGCAAATAATATTAAACTAGAGATTTCTTTAAAATTTTAATAAAATTCTTATTAGAAAAGATTTGGGATTTTGTATTGACATATATTAAAAGTATCTTAAATAGCTTTATTATTTAAGTGTGTGAGAAGCAATTTGAGGATTTTTTTTTTTTCATGAATTAAAATGTCCAAAATCTGTCATAAAATAGTACAAGTATTTTCCTAAGTTGACAGCAGATGCTTGTGCCATTTCTTCAGTAAATTTTAGGCAGATTGTTCTAGAAATTATTTTTCTAAAGATAATAAATCAAGTCAGGCTACTTGCCCAAGTGAATATATCAGGCAACAAACTATCATTTTAAGGATTCTTTTAGGTTTTGCAGTAATTCTATTTCCCAAAATTATATGATGTAAGAATAATGAATATTTTACAATAATCAACATTTAGCAGATTATTTCACTGACATAATATTAGTTATCATATTTTAAATTAAGGATATATTTTAAAGCACTTTTCACTCTGTTAGACTATTTTTTCCCACAATCATGATCATAAATGTTCTCTATTGTCATGATAAAGAGCAATAGTGATAAATGTTAATCTTTTAGTTTCTCTAGATTGGGTTTTTCTGTCACAGAATTCTTCAATAGAATATTCAATGACTACTGTGAATTGATAAGATAGTAATGCATTGTATAAAAGACCTTCATATCCTTTTATAACTTATTTTGCTCAAAGCTCAACTAATCTTCCTAATACTTAATTTTATTTGCTCCTTGCCTTAATTATATTGTTTTCCTGTTTCTGTCTTACCAGTAGTCTTTAGATATAATTTTATTTTATAACTTTAAGTAATTATTTGTGCAGAATCTAATATTTCTTTAAAAATAAGTTGAACCTATCTTTCCCATTTTTAAAATTACTTTATTATCATTTAAGTTAAAAGAATATTTCACAAACATGCCATTAAATAAACAAATTTTAAATTATATAATACACCACATTCATCTGCATGTCTGAATTCTGCCCCTCTTCATTCTCATGTTGATAATGATGATTGTGTATGGAAAAGTAAAGAAGTGAATGTAAGACTATCATATTAATTAAACTCTTTTAAAGCATCATTGATATGATTACCGGTGTAGTTTACTACAGATGTAGAATGGCAGATTCTGGAAAGTAAGATGCGTAGATAGCAGATACAGTTTGGTTATTTCCAGAACTTACGAACTTTTAAGCAATAAATCATTTGATATTATTTTTATTAATAAAGTTGACTTTTACAAAAAAGATTGGTAATGAAAAAAGATGAATGACAAACAATGAGAAGGATAGACTCCACCATTACACTTGTAATTATATTTGTGAACAAGAGATAATAGATAACTCTAGAAAAATTTTTATTTAAATGTTGTCAGGAGACAATGTCAACTTTAACACCTATTAATATTAATGAAACAAAAATACAGTGAATCAAAGGATAAGTTGAGAATGTAAAGAATGAGATTAACTATAAAACTTATCTTTTGGCAAATAACAGCTTTACTTTCTTTAAAAAGAACAATTATTTATATTTATTCATTAAATGCATCAAAAATAGACTGATTACTTTTTGCTTTGTACTTTTATAATTAGTCATTTTAAGTTGGATTTTAGATTATTGAGCGATAAAAAATATTTTCATTTTTTAATTTGACATAAATCAATTTATCAAATGTTTATTTTGATCAAGCAATAGAGAATCATTTTCAGAAAGATGTATTTAAAATTTACTGTGATCAAAACGGAAATAGTTAATTTTTATAATGAAAATAAACATAGTGAATGTAATTTCTTTCAATTTATTTCTGTTCTTTTTTTTATAACTACATATTGTTGACATTATTATGTTTATAATTTTAATTAAATTATATCATAGGTATCATGCGCCTATATATGTTTCTTAAAAATATACATTCAAAAAGATCTGTTACCAAATAAATATATAAGATTATGAAAGGATTACTGTATTTTCTTCAACATATATCATATTGAATATAATTTATCTAAATATTTCTATATTTGTTTTTGAATGAATAATTGTAGTTAACAATTGTGACTGTTATTATATAATCTGGATTTATGTTCTTAAGAATAATTGACTAATGTGTTAGTTCAGAAACCTTTGCATGTGGATCCAAGGCATATTCCATTTATTCCCATGCAAAATTACATTACTACATTCAGATTTTTTAAAACATTATTTAAAATTGAAAAGGCCATTTTATACTTAATAGTGAAACTACCATGCCATTTAATACATTAGTGGAGTAATTGTCCTGGAAACAAGATATTCCTAGAGAAATTTTCAGCCTCTGTAGTATTTAAACACCACACAATCTTTATATAATAAACCATTTTTATTACTTCTTAGAGTATTTAAAATAGAATGTTCATTTATAAGTGAATTATTCAATTCATATTTTATTATTGCAAAATATTTTGACATTTGCCTTCCATTACAGCTTTATTGTAGAGTTACAAAAATGTATAAATCGGTCGCATTAGTTTGACATCCCCTATTATTAATAGCTCTTTCCACATTGTTACAATGAATTTTTGACATTGTTTTTGGACAAAAAAAAAATAATGCATTAACTTTATGTTAAAAAAATGTTTGTAAAAAATATAAAATTTTTGTAACAGTATGCTTTACTTTATTGCATTATAACAAATTTATTTTAAATTGTTTTTAATATTGAATTTATTTTATAATTTCTTTTAATCCTAATTATATAAAGTTTCCAGCATGAAAGATTTATACTTATATCTTAGTTATATACTAAATTTGCTTTAATTTTAAAATACATAATTTTTCAATAGTCATGATTTCTAGATCCATGTTTTCAGTTATCTTTTGTTCAAAAATATTTATAAATATTAAATAGTTAAAGTGAAAGGCTGAAACCTTGCATGCACATTTAGAATGCTTATATAACAGCCAATAAGATGTAATGATGAATGTATAGCTAGTTCTCAAGTCACAACACAAGACAGAGATTTTATAAGACAAAGGTAGAACCACCTTCTTCTTTACTTAAATTTCTATATAAATAAGCCAATCTGAAAAATTTTGACTTAAGAGAAGTCACATTATGTAAAATTATATTTTGTTCTTACATTTACACATTATCAGTCATCAAAAGGTGATGATCAGATATGACCACCAACAGCTAAATACACATTTACTGACCAATACTGCTTTGTGTAGCTGGATTAAATAAAGTCAGATTACCTGAAAACAATAAGACTAATTCTACTGTGAAAGATTTTCTAGACTGACTCAAGCCATAGGTTGTAGGTATTGCTTGTTCATTTTTCTTAATATGTGTTACTTTCATTTGATTAAAAAATTTCTTAAAGACCAATTTGAACAATAGCCACTTTTCATTTTGTTCAGCAAGTCAAGTAATCTTGTGATGTATCCATGATAATGTGTTTTTCTGCTATTTATCTGACCTAGATTCAAATCTGAATAATGCCTGAAATTTTTTTTTGTAAATGAGGATTTTTCAAGTAAACTAACTTTTGAGGTTTCTAGCCAATATTCAAATCTAGCTAGTCATGCAATATTTATTATTAAATGAATTTTTAAAAACTATTTTTAACTGAAATATAATGGTTCTTATTTAATTGGTTCATCAAATTAACATTATGGCATTGATTTAAAATATGATTGCAATACTTTACAGCCATCATGACTGATAAGAGACGTGTCACACAACTGATATCCAAGATTGTATCCAAATATGGTCTTGGTCAAATTTGTGTTTTTTATTAAATTTCTAAAGTTTTAACAAATTTAATTTCATCGTTTGTTGATATAATGGAATTTGATGTACAAAATATTTTATGAATTTAAAAAGCTAATGCAACATTATTAACATCCAGTATTAACTAAGAATAATATTTTAAATTGATCTATTTGATCAAAAATAAAATGACAAACTATTTATGCGGGGAATCACTTTATTAAGCTAATAAAAGAATGTTTCACAAAGATGAGTGAGTTGTAAATTTGACAAAGGAATGAATCACTGATTTTATTATTTTTATATAATTCATTGTGTTTATTTTATCTATATCCTTATTTATGTTTTAAATAAATATTCATATTTTTATATTGTTCAAATGTATGTTAGATTAATAAATAAAATAGAGATAAAAGCAAGTATAATAAGTCATCATCATCCTCATCAACCATTATCAATCCACTGCAGGATGAAGGTCTCTCCAAGTTTAATTCATCTTCTCTGATCTTTAGCTTCTCTTTTCCACAACACCCCTGCACATTTTCTTATTTCATCCATCCATCTCACATGTGGTCTCTTTCTGGGTCTTTTACAATCTCTTGGAATCCAGTTTAAAATTTCAATTGTCCATCTATTATCATTTCTTCTAGCAATATGTCCACCCCAACTCCATTTCAAACTTTTAATTTTTTCAATAAGGTCAGTAACACCTGTTTGTTGTCTTACCCATACATTGCGTTTTCGATCTCTTCTTGTTACTCCCAACATACATCTCTCCATACTCCTTTGAGTGGTCTGAAGTCTCTGTATTGCTCTTCTATTAAGTGTCCAAGTCTCAGATTCATAAGTAAGAACTGGTAAAACACATTTGTTAAAAACCATTCTTTTCAAACACATAGGCATATTTCCTTTTAGTATCAAGTTATTTCTACCAAAAGCACTCCAACCAAGTTTAATTCTATAATTAATTTCCTCCATTATGTTTCCATCTGTATTAATAATCTGACCAAGGTATTTGTAACTGTTAACTTTTTCTAATTCTTCATAATCAATCTTTATTTTTATATTTTGAGCAAATCGATTAAACATTACTTTAGTCTTTTTAACATTTATCTTTAGTCCTACTTTTCTACTTTCATCTGCTAACTCCTGCAACATTTCCTGCAGCTCTGAAGCATTATTTGCAAAAACAACTACATCATATGCAAAATCTAAATGACTTAAATACTCTCCATTTACTTTCATTCCTTTAGTTTCCCATTTTAATCCAAAAAATACTTCTTGCAGCACTGCTGTAAAAAGTTTTGGAGATATGGAGTCACCTTGTCTTACACCTTTCTCAATGTTGATTTTTCCAGTATCATTATGTAATCTAATTGTTGCTGTTGCATTTTTATAAATGTTCTTTAAAATATGACAATATCCTGGATCTATACCTTGATGATCCAATGCTTTAATCACTGAAGAAATGTGTATAGAATCGAATGCCTTTTCATAATCTACAAATCCAAAACATAATGACAACTCATATTCATTTGTCCTTTCTATGACTTCTCTCAATACCTGGATATGATCTATTGTACTAAAACCACTTTTAAATCCAGCTTGTTCTCTCGGTTGGTGGAAATCCAAAGTTCTCTGTAGACAAGTTGTAATTATCTTGGTAAAAATTTTATATAAAACTGATAAAAGGCTGATAGGTCTGTAATTTCTAATATCTTCTTCATCACCTTTTTTAAATATTAATATTATTACTGCATTCATTCTTCCAATCTTCTGGTACATCTTTATCATTTAGACATTTGGTATATAACTTTGCTAAAATTGTTTCTATTTCTTCACCTGCTTCTTTTAATATATCAATTATAATTCCATCATTTCCTGGAGCCTTTCCTTTCTTCATACATTTAATTGTATGTCTCACTTCTTCATTTAAAATTCTGGGCAATTTGGAAGATGTAATAGATATAGGAGGTACTTGTTCTTTATTACTATATAATTCTTGATAAAAATCTTCTACCAATTTCATAATGACATCTCTCTTTTTAGTAATAATTCCATCTTTTTTTCTTATTGCAGATATAAATTTCCTACCAATACCAAAATGTTGTTTAACATTTTTGAGACTTTTATTTTCTTCTACAGCTTTCCTTGCTATTTCACATTTATACTTTCTTATATCATTTTCAACTCTTTTCCGTACCATTTTACGAAATTCGAGATATTCAATTCTTTTTAATACATCATTTTTGTATATCTTCATATTCCTTCTTTTCTTCATAAATTCTCTAGTCTCAGTAGAAATTTTATTAGTCAATTGCTGCTTTTTTTCTACCAGCTATGTTTGTTGCAGTTTTTAAAAGTGTATCAGTTATTTTCATATTAATTTCATTCAAATCTGAATCATGTTCAAAATCTCCTAACACTTGAAACCTATTTGTAAGTTCTAATTTAAATTCATTAGAATGTTTCTGAAGATTAGGAATATCAACTGTAAATATTGTTTTTCTTAATAATTTTTGTCTCTCTAGTTTTACATTAACATGTAACTTATACCTTACTAATCGATGATCACTTCCTGTGTTAAATTTATTAAGAACATTACAATCTTGGAATATGTATTTCCTGTTAGTCAAAATATAATCCAATTCTGCTGTACCTTCATTTGGATGCTTCCATGTACATTTCCTTTTAACATTTTTCTTAAAAAATGAATTCATAATATAAAATTTTTCTTTTTCTGCAAACTCCACAAGTCTATGTCCTCTCTCATTTCTATTACCATAACCAAAATTACCTACAGCAATTTCATCTTTCATTTGTCTACCAATTCTAGCATTAAAGTCTCCCATAACAATTTTAAAATGTTTTTTACTCTGATCAAAAGCCTTCTGTACATCCATATAAAAATCTTCTACTACTTCATCACTATGAGAACTTGTTGGGGCATAAACCTGAATTATCTGCATTTGGTATCTGCTATTAAGTTGTATAACTAATCTTGCAACTCTGTCCAATACACCATCAATCTCCACAATATTGTTCTTCCACTTTTTATTTATAATGAATCCTACTCCACTTGTATTTCCAATATGTGTGCCTTTATAATAGAGATCAAAAAGACATTATGTCCCTTTCTTTAGATATTGCTTATTTACTTATTTAAAAATTTATATAAGTAATTATAAAATAATATATATACTGATATTAAATAGTACTAAATCTATTGTGTAGTGTATATGCCTAAACAGCTAGTTGAATATAAACAAGGTAACTAGCAACAGTTTTAAGGCTTTTTTAACTTTAAAAGTAAAGAAAAAAAAACCTATTTTGAATAGAATGAATTATGTAAATGATACAATGAAATAAAAACAAATTAAAATTACATAAAAAGGTATTTGTTAAAGTAATAGGTTAGAAGTATAGAAAAAGAAATAATAAAAATTATTGGTATTTTTATATAAAGAAATGTGCATGTAAAAGAAAAAAGTTTGGAGAGTGAAGAAGTAAGTACAGATTAGTAAATATAATATGTATGTAAAAAGATGTATTGATAGATGAAAGAGAAATGTTATTGTTTTTTATGTTAAGGATATATACAGTTTTATACATTAATTGGGTTTTGTAATAATAATGATGTAAACATGTATTTTTAGAAAATGACTACAAGAAAAAGTGGTAAAAACATCGGGTATTAAAAATGTACATATGTATATATGTTGTATGAAAAAATAAAATTTTTAAAAAGAAAAAAGAAGAGGATATAATTTAATTGGATTGAATGAAAAGAACATTATATTTTATAAGACATATAGATTTTAAATAAAAAAGATTATTGTGATTAAAAAAGTTTGTTTAACAGTAGTGATAATTAAATATAATTTTTTTAAATATATATATATATACATGTAAAATGAAATGTATATATTATAATTCAAAATATTCCACAGATTGTTTGAAAAATATATGTTTTTTAAATAATGTGCATAATTTAAAATCACCGTAATTACATGTTTAAAAAAATAATCTAAGTTAGCATTAATTATAATCATTACATAAGATTCTTTACTTAAATACAAATAAATTTATTTATTACTTTAATTTTACAATAAAAGTAAAAAAAATAAAATTAACATTTATTATAGATTTTATATTTTAATTAAAGAAAGACAACAATTGCTAAGAATAAAAAAATTCTCTTCCAAAAAAAAAAATTACAAAAGATTTCAGCTAAATTTAATTGTTTCTAAATTAAGAAAAAGTAATAGAAATAGTTATGTTTGATTATAGTTGTTATATATTTTTCAAATAATAAAAATGTCACATCCCAATAAAAAAATTTATTAATACAGAAAAGTATTGCACTGGTTACAATTTATCAATTATAGTTTCAAGAAAAATAACAGTATGAAAAACAAGGGAACTGTAAAAATAATATTGGTAATTTTGAATTGATCAAGAGTTCACTAAATATTGTTATTTATGAATTTCATTTTATAAGTTTATTGAAAGTGCAGTTTTGTGCACTGATAGAGTAATGACTCAAAAGAGTTAAGTAAAACTCGATTTGCATGAATGTCATATAGTCTTTTTAACTATGATCATTTGATTGTTTAATAATGAGTTTATTTACAGAAGTAAATTGTAAAAGTAAGTATAGAATAAAAGAGATCATACATAATTACAATGCATTAAAATACTATTAGTTTACAGTATTAATAATATTAGTTTAATCTACAATGTAAAAATAGGTAAATCAAATATTGAACAATGTGTTCTATACAATGATTTATTAAAAGGATTCATTTTTAAAGTCAATAACTGAACTGTTCACTTTAACAAGTGAGATATTTTTCAGTAAAAAATAATTTAGTTTAGATAAATACAAAGCCTTCCTTTTTGATGTTTTATAGATTGATATCACCCTTTTTACTTTTGATGTACTTAACATTTAACAAAGCCTTCCTTTTTGATGTTTTATAGATTGATATCACCCTTTTTACTTTCGATATACCTAACATTTAACTGAATTTTTGTGCCAAAGTAGTAAATAATATTATTTATGTAAAATATTTTTTTAAGATAAATAAATAAATAAATAAAGTTTTACTTCAATGTTAAAATATAATTCTATAAGTGTTTTACATACAGACAATGAAGCTTAAAAATAAAATTTAATATAATATTATCCAAGGACTTTCAGGAAATATGTAACCCCATGTTCACAGATTTACATTTAATGAAAATATATATATATTATAATATATATATATATATATATATATATATATATATATTATAATAGTAACTTACAGTTATTATTATTGGTCTAACATGTTTTATCTCTTGTGAAATTATTTATAAATATAAATTTTTATTTGACTATTTTATTATGTAACATATATGTACTATTTATATATACATTTAAGTTTTAAATAATACATACCTTAAGCTTCTGAGTAAAATGCCAGATTTGAAGTTAAGAATAAATACTTATATATTTTTTTTATTTTATTATTAAATCTTAATGTCAGTGGAACAATTGATAGTTGAGTTAAGCATGAACTTGTATATAACACACGAGCAGATTCGTTCGTTCTCTTGATATAAAAAAATGAAAGAAAAAGAAAATCTTTTCTCTTTAAAAATAACATTTTTCTTTTATCAATACTACTATTTAACGATTGGAATTTAAATATTAACTTTTCCAAATTAAAATAATTTGTGGATTAAAAGTCTGCAAGGAAAATATATTTAATTTTCTACTCAATCTTAAAGGAATAGCAATATAAAAGAAAAGAACGTCTGTTTAAGTTTTTTGGAAACTACATTGTTTTAATACTTCCATGATTCTTCGGATATATATAAATTTAAGATAATTATATATATATATAGGATAAAACAATGTGTTTTGAGTAAAACAGCTTTATATCGTAACGGTTTCGAAACCAACCTTGCATGCTATTTTAAAATATTTTGAAATATTGAATTTATAGAACGTCTAGTGATAATAGAGAAATGAAGATTAAGAACATCTACATTCAAAGAATATTTATTTTATTTCATATTAATCCGGTCATTGGATGTTATTAACAGTTTATCGTTTAAGGATAAATGGAATCATCATTGTACCAATGGATTGGTGATATGCTTCGTAAGAGATCTTCATTGGGATGATGAACTATAGACTTCAATATCTACTCTCAACTCTCTTATAAATAAGTTTCCTTTATTATTTATTTATATATATTATAATAATGCTTATATTATTTTAATATGTTTATTATTATTATTATTATCTTTATTTCAAATTTGGCATCGCATCATATATATCTTAAAAGGAAAATTATATTTATTATTAAATATAATTAATTGAAAGCTTAACATAATTCATCAAATTAGATGAGGGATATAAAAAATAGTTATTATTTGACAGATATCTTAAACAGGATTATATTGTGTTTACTACGTAATATTGTAAACGTTTAATGTATTTTTATTTATTAAAAATACATATAATATATAAGTTATACAATGGCAAATAATACTTATATATGGGTAATTGTGAAGCATATAAATAAGAACGATAAATAAATTAATAAGTTACATAAATTATTAATTTTTGAACCCAGATATTGTTTTTATATATCTGTTAATTTAAGCTATTTTCTTTAATTTTTGAAAGTTTATTATAGTATTGAGTTTTATCATAGGGTATTAAATAAAAAAATATCATTTATTAATATTCTTTTAAAATGATAAAATTCATCCGTATTTATTTATTAATATTTTATTATCTATTCTATTATATTTTTTTATTGTTTATTAAATATTGATTTGTTAACGTGATCTCTTTGTCTAATCATTATTGAATTATATTATATATATGCTAGTATTATAAATGTCATATGAATAATAGTTATAATTAATGCTTATATAAAGGCATATGAAATAACTTGTTTTGAAATTATTCCTGAAAAGAGCTAATTGCAAATTCTCCGTGAGTTTAAATATCGTGGCATAATGGTGACTGAAAGAGGGATGAAAGATGGATGACCTGGTCTAAATTGTATTTAAACTTATTTAAAGATTATTGAGCTAGCATAATAAAGATATATATAATCATGGATTTAGTATTTCATCGATTCATTTCTAGCATTCTACTTGAAGACCCAAAGTCCGATTGTAGTGAAATGCGTATCCTCTTTCTAAGGAATTTAATCATCTCTTTATATTTAACAAGACCAACTTAGATTTTAAATATAATCCATTCTGTTATATTTGGCGGACCTAACTGTGAAGCATTAAGTTAATGATTTCTAAACATTAAATATAATTGATTATATTACAATTAATACATCAACTGGGATGATTAAATGCCGTTCTGTTATATTTGGTGCCTCAACTAAGGCTATCAAATAGGCTGTCCCGTTATATCTGGCGACCCAAACGTTAGGGGCTTTGATTAATTAAATCTCATACCCTGTAGACCCCGTTATATGTGAGATATAATGGGACAGCCTATTTAATAGCCTTAGTTGAGGCACCAAATATAACGGAACGGCATTTAATCATCCCAGTTGATGTATTAATTGTAATATAATCAATTATATTTAATGTTTAGAAATCATTAACTTAATGCTTCACAGTTAGGTTCACCAAATATAACAGAATGGATTATATTTAAAATCTAAGTTGGTCTTGTTAAATATAAAGAGATGATTAAATTCCTTAGAAAGAGGATACGCATTTCACTACAATCGGACTTTGGGTCTTCAAGTAGAATGCTAGAAATGAATCGATGAAATACTAAATCCATGATTATATATATCTTTATTATGCTAGCTCAATAATCTTTAAATAAGTTTAAATACAATTTAGACCAGGTCATCCATCTTTCATCCCTCTTTCAGTCACCATTATGCCACGATATTTAAACTCACGGAGAATTTGCAATTAGCTCTTTTCAGGAATAATTTCAAAACAAGTTATTTCATATGCCTTTATATAAGCATTAATTATAACTATTATTCATATGATATTTATAATACTAGCATATATAT
Organism: Epiperipatus broadwayi; assembly: GCA_028023455.1. NCBI lineage: Eukaryota > Metazoa > Onychophora > Udeonychophora > Euonychophora > Peripatidae > Epiperipatus > Epiperipatus broadwayi. The sequence continues at coordinate 2,021,850 of JAQFVV010006246.1, read as the reverse complement.
AATATAATTCAATAATGATTAGACAAAGAGATCACGTTAACAAATCAATATTTAATAAACAATAAAAAATATAATAGAATAGATAATAAAATATTAATAAATAAATACGGATGAATTTTATCATTTTAAAAGAATATTAATAAATGATATTTTTTTATTTAATACCCTATGATAAAACTCAATACTATAATAAACTTTCAAAAATTAAAGAAAATAGCTTAAATTAACAGATATATAAAAACAATATCTGGGTTCAAAAATTAATAATTTATGTAACTTATTAATTTATTTATCGTTCTTATTTATATGCTTCACAATTACCCATATATAAGTATTATTTGCCATTGTATAACTTATATATTATATGTATTTTTAATAAATAAAAATACATTAAACGTTTACAATATTACGTAGTAAACACAATATAATCCTGTTTAAGATATCTGTCAAATAATAACTATTTTTTATATCCCTCATCTAATTTGATGAATTATGTTAAGCTTTCAATTAATTATATTTAATAATAAATATAATTTTCCTTTTAAGATATATATGATGCGATGCCAAATTTGAAATAAAGATAATAATAATAATAATAAACATATTAAAATAATATAAGCATTATTATAATATATATAAATAAATAATAAAGGAAACTTATTTATAAGAGAGTTGAGAGTAGATATTGAAGTCTATAGTTCATCATCCCAATGAAGATCTCTTACGAAGCATATCACCAATCCATTGGTACAATGATGATTCCATTTATCCTTAAACGATAAACTGTTAATAACATCCAATGACCGGATTAATGTGAAATAAAATAAATATTCTTCGAATGTAGATGTTCTTAATCTTCATTTCTCTATTATCACTAGACGTTCTATATATTCAATATTTCAAAATATTTTAAAATAGCATGCAAGGTTGGTTTCAAAACCTTTACGATATAAAGCTGTTTTACTCAAAACACATTGTTTTATCCTATATATATATATATAATTATCTTAAATTTATATATATCCGAAGAATCACGGAAGTATTAAAACAACGTAGTTTCCAAAAAACTTAAACAGACGTTCTTTTCTTTTATATTGCTATTCCTTTAAGATTGAGTAGAAAATTAAATATATTTTCCTTGCAGACTTTTAATCCACAAATTATTTTAATTTGGAAAAGTTAATATTTAAATTCCAATCGTTAAATAGTAGTATTGATAAAAGAAAAATGCTATTTTTAAAGAGAAAAGATTTTCTTTTTCTTTCGTTTTTTTATATCAAGAGAACGAACGAATCTGCTCGTGTGTTATATACAAGTTCATGCTTAACTCAACTATCAATTGTTCCACTGACATTAAGATTTAATAATAAAATAAAAAAATATATAAGTATTTATTCTTAACTTCAAATCTGGCATTTTACTCAAAAGCTTAAGGTATGTATTATTTAAAACTTAAATGTATATATAAATAGTACATATATGTTACATAATAAAATAGTCAAATAAAAATTTATATTTATAAATAATTTCACAAGAGATAAAACACGTTAGACCAATAATAATAACTGTAAGTTACTATTATATTTCCCCTTCCCTTCGGAAATTTAAAATTTTAATTTAAGTTAAAATTTTAAACACTTACAACTATTTTAGTATATTCTTATAGTTTAATTGCATTTATAGTTGGATTTTATGAAGGGTTGAATTTTTTTTTTTAACTGTTATATCTTCCTAATACTTGGGCTATTTTATTCTTGTGATAATGATCAAAAATAAAAAAAATTAAGGACTTTGATGGGTTAATATTTTTTTTTATATAAAAAAAAAAAAATAAAAAAAAATAATGTGTTTCCTTCTTGGACCACAAATATATTTACTAGCCTTATTCCTGCTTCTTTAAGACTTATGGATTTGAAAAGGACTAAATAAATACTAGAGTATCCTTTTATAAATATGAATTGACTCTATGGTTTTAATTATTTTAAGGCATTAAAGAATACCCTCACCAAAGCTAATGTTTTTAACTATACTTCTCTTTACATTGATCACTATTATTATTATTTTTTATACAACCGTATGGTTTACACTGCCCAATTCTTATCTTGGTCTTCACCTCATTTCTTTATAAAATATTATAAGCAGCCAAAATATGGTTTTAAAATTCGTGAATTGTATGTACCACGAATCTCTCCTTCTTGGTTAATCCAAAATGCATTTGGACCTGCCCTTTTAACGATAGTATAAGGTCCTTCATATGTATTGAAGAATTTATGGTATTTATTCTCCAATGGTTTGCTGGGATGGAAAGTCTTTATCAAAACTTTATCTCCAACTTTAAATTCATAAATACATTTTTTTTTATTCTGACTTCTATTATTTGCCATTTTAACAAGTTGTTTATGAGCTTGTAAAATATCATTTTCTCCATTTATTTTGGGTTCATTAATAATAGGTTTATATTTTTTAAATAATATAGGTATAATTTGATGAAAGTGTAGTCGGATGGGTGAGAATCCTGTAGATTCATTTAAACTCCAATTGATATAGTCTACTACACATTTTGTCTGCTTTACCCAACCCTTGTGCTCCTCTTCTAAATAGGTCCTAAACAAACGTCCAAGCTCCCGCATAATACGTTCACATGGATTTGATTGTGGATTCCTAATAGAGATTAGCACATGTTTTATTTTTGATATATCTACCCATTTCTTCCATTCCTTAGATAGAAAAGGTGTACCATGATCAGTTAGTATGGTTTTCGGCTTTCCTATCATTGGAAATTGGAGAGTACTCAATACTTTGATTGTATGTTTAGCATTGGCTTGGGGTATCGGGTAAGCAGCAACATATTTGGAAAAGAGATCATAAGTGACTAATAAATATTTTTGTTTGTTGAATGGAGGCAAAGGCCCATAATAGTCAATTGCTAAGATCTCGTTTGGTCTTTCTGGAATGATAGAATTAATTGAATTAATATAATTTTGGTTTACTGACTTAGCTCTTAAGCAAATTAGACAATCCTGGAGTGATTTCAAGATGTCTTTATACATTTTTGGCCAGTAAAACCAATTCTTAAGGGTATGTTCTGTCTTATGAGCACCATAATGCCCGTATAGACAGTGTACGTATTTTATGAGTGGGTCACGTAAAGACTTTGGTATTATTGTCCTCCACTCATCAACGTTATCATTCACTTTATATAGTAAGACCTGTTGTTCTAATTTAAAATGGTTAAGATCTTTAGGTGCATCCAAAACTTCCTCCCCTAATAAAACTTTTATAATTGGGTTTAATTCTGGGTCATTAAATTGTATCTCTGGTAAGTTTTCCAACTTGTTCTCTACATTACTATCAGCCATCACATTGACATTTGTAATGTAGGCATTGTCTACCATCAAATGATTTTGTTCTGACCTACATGGATTTCGACTAAGCACATCAGCAACGATATTCTTGGATCCTTTGCAATAATGCACAGTGTAATTAAATTCCTGTAGTAGTAAACTCCATCTAACTAGACGACTATTAGTCAGATAACTGTGATTCAGGAATTCAAGGCTTTTGTGATCAGTGATCACTATCACCTCTGATCCGAGTAGCATTTGTCGAAATTTTTGGAAAGCCCAGACTATTGCTAGTGCTTCCTTCTCTGTAACCGTGTAATTTATTTCTGGACCTTTCAAGAGCCGGCTAATAAAGTAGAGGACACCTGGTTGGCCATCCTCTTGGATTTGGGACAGTGTTACCCCTAATCCAAAACCACTACTATCTGTTTGAACAATGAATGGTTTATTAAAATCAAGGAAAGCTAACATAGTTAACTTTAAAAACCCTGTTTTAATATTCTCAAATGCACGGTCTTGTTCTTCAGTCCATTTCCAATGTTCATCTTTTCTAATCAATTTTAGCAACGGTTCCATGTGGTCTGAGAACTTCTGATAGAAACGGTTGTAAAAATTACATAGGCCTAAAAATGATCTAATTTGTTTTCGAGTAGATGGTTTAGGAAAGTTTTGAATGGCAGAGATCTTCTCTGGATGAGGTCTTATCCCATTGCAACCAACAATATGACCTAAGAAGACTACTTGGTTGGAAACTAAAGTACTCTTCTTGAAGTTAATTTTTATACCTTTCAGAAAACACTCTTTAAAAAATATAGATAAATGTTGAAGGTGTTCTTCAACTGTGGTGGATGCAATAATTACATCATCCACATAAATAATTATGATTTGTTTTACCTCAGGAGATAAAGTCTTATCCAAACACCTGATTAGACCTGCACCACTATTTATCAATCCAAATGGCATCCTATTAAATTGGTATGTAAAACCCTCATAACGAAAAGCAGTATATTGGCGATCTTCTGGATGAAGTTCAATCTGCCAATAGCTGGAGGTTAAATCGAAAGTGGAAAATACCTTCTTGTTTCCAAATTTCATGAATAATTCATGTATGGGCGGTGGTATATTTCTGTCTGGGACAGTAATTTTATTTAGTTGTCTAGCATCTAAACAAAATCTCATCGACCCATCTTTCTTTTTCACAGTTACTACTGGATTACAGTAAGGTGAAGAGCATTTGGAAATGATTTCCCAATCCAGCATTTTATTAATTTGCTTAGATATATCTTCCCGATATTGGTATGGAATAGGATATGATTTAGATTGAAATGGTTGATCATGAATTAATCTAATTCTCTGTTGGAATCCCTTTATCACTCCTGGTATGTCTGAGAAAATAGAATTAAATTCTCTTATAACAAATCGTAATTTTAATATATCATCACTTCCAAGCAAGTTGGATTCTGCGAGTTTACTCTCTAAAAGTGTTTCTGGAATGCTAGATGTTATAGAGTCAACTTCAATTTGATCATATCTTGGAAGCAATGTCATCTCTAAGACTTCATCATTAATTTTAACTGTTTTATTACAGAAATCAATTACACAAGTGTTCAAATGTAGGAAGTCTGCCCCTAAAATAACATTATGAATCAAACCATTCAAAATTAAAAATACATGATAGAGAGTTGTTTGGCCGATTTTAATCTCAACCCAAATTTGTTTTTGGATTAACTTAGCTTTTCTACTGTTAGCCATGGTAACCTGCATAGATTTCAGTGGTAAAATTTTGATATTAGGATTTATTGCTAAAATCTTTTGGTAAAATGTCTCTGATATCACAGAAATTTGGCTACCAGAATCTAATAATGCCTTAACCAGCAAGCTCTCAAACAAAACTTCTATCATAGGGCAACTTTGTAAAACAAAATTTGGTGTTTTATCTTCCCATGAACACATCATGTTAGTGATTTCTCGTGTAAAAGATTGATTCAAGTTCCTCATTGGGTATTTGGTTTCTTGAGGTGAGGAACATTTCCTCAAGTACCCTTTTAGTTTGTTTTATGTGAATCTATAGATATATCTTTACTACATCCCGGTTTTGGGAAATTTCTTGGATTATTAGAAGAAGTTATTTTTACTTTATTTAAATTATCACGATTTATTTTGGGAGAGGGGTCATAAGGTATATTCCTTTGAGATGTTTTTCCCTTCCAATAATTGGTATTTCTATTATTTTTCCTTCTATTATAAAATATTGTATTGATTGAAGCTTCCTCCTTTTTTTTATCAGGTAATCTAATTGATAAATTGGTTTGATTCATATCAATACTATTTAAAAGTTCTACTATTTGTTCTATTTTTGTTATATTGGTACACAATAATGATTGTTCTATTTTAAGTGGTAAATTTCTTTTTATTATTCTAATCATTTCGCCTTCACTTAAATGATAAGTATTAAGTGTTCTTAATTTTGTTATTTGACGGCTGAAAGAATTTGGTCAAGGTTTCTCCAGGTGTCTGTTTATACTTATCTTGGAATATTTGGTACAATAAAGCCTCTTGTTTATCTCTATTCCAAAAATTTTTAATTAATAACTCTTGATATTCCATATAAGTAGATGGAGTTTGTGATAAAGACTCCCACCACATCAATGCATCTCCTTGTAAGTGACTATATGCAACGATCACTTTTTCTCCTTCTGATAAACTACGGTTAACGGAAAAATAAAGATTAAGGCTTCTAATATGTTCTATCGGAGATTCATTATGAGATCCTTTGAATATTTTTAACCTAACAAATTGGTTAATTGTACTACTTGGTATTGAATGGTTGTATACCTTTTGTTTTTCTAAAACATTCAACTGAGAAGTTGATGTTTGATTTTCATGATTAATCCTATAAGTATTTAAGTTTAACCCTTCTAATTCAAAATTACTAGGATAATTTTCAACTTCAGGCATTATATGATACTGAAAATTTGATCTATCACCAGAGTCAATTACTTGTTGTGGATCTTTTTGAATGACCTCCAAATGATTTTCACCATGATTTTGTTCTTGATTATAACTATAAGTATTTACATTATTTTCAACCTGATGCATTTCTATAGTTGGTGTTCTTTTACATATCTGTGTTTCAATAACCAAAAATCTACTATCAGTTGATTCCTTTATTTTATTTACTCTATTCCAAGTTTCAGTAGTATCTTTCCTTAATTTTTCCAATACATTTTTGTCTATATTTGTATTAATTTCTATTGAATTCATTTTATTTTCTAAAGTTTTAAGTTGATGATCAATAGTCTCCAATACATTATTCTGAGATTCTACCTCATTATTATGTTTAGTAGATAGTTGATCTATTCTTGCTTGTGTTTGTTGTCTATCTACTTGGATTTCATTCCGTATTTTATTTTGTTCTTCTTTTACTTGATCCCTAAAAATTCCTTGATTTTTATACATTTCATCACATTTAACATTAAATTTATCTATTATGTCACCTTGGAACTCACTAAACCGTTGTTGACATTTTGAATTATTTTCATCAATTTCATTCTTTAAATCATTTAATGCTTGTTTAATTTCTATGTTATCTTTTTTAACATTATCCACATTTAAATTTAATTGTTGGATTTTTGTAGATAGTTTATTTTCAATTCCTGTTATTTCAACCTTCAAATCATTTTTTAAACTATCTAATTTTTTACTATTATTATCCAATTTTTGATTCAAATCACTTTTTAAACTATTAATATTATCATCCAATTTTTGATTCAAATCACTTTTTAAATCATCTAATTTATTCATAAACATTTGTAAGATTTGCTGAATTGTTCCAACATTAGATGATTGACTAATCTCAATCTTGGATGATTGATTTAAACCTTCATCAACTATATTTTGTGTTTGAGATAACACTTGATCTAAACTCGGTGTTTGTTGAGGGTATTCAATTATGGTTGTAGAACCCCCAGGTGCTTGTACTAATGATGATTGTTCTATAATATTACTATCATCAATTAGTTCACTTTGCAAATCATCTTGCATTTGACTAGAGCATTTAATATCTTTGTTTGAAAACATTTTCCCACTTCGCAGCATAACAAATTTTAACTTAATTCAAATATTACTTAAGTGTATATATATTTTTATAACCAAAATATTATATCGTAAAGTTCTCTACCACCCCATGCTATTTATATATACTTATGATGTTCTAATAATATATGTGTATATTTTTAAACGTCTATGTCTATATAAAACTTTATCCCACTCAACTCTTGTTTAAAACATAATTTAATAATTAGTTATTTAAATATTGATCTCTCTAAATCATATTATATATATTACCATTTTTTTTTATTTATATTAATCTTGCAATTATAAATATCATATATAATGAATCGAAATTATAGATTCAATGCCTAAAACGTTGCACACCAGATAAAACGCAGTCTACAGGGTATGAGATTTAATTAATCGAAGCCCCTAACGTTTGGGTCGCCAGATATAACGGGACAGCCTATTTGATAGCCTTAGTTGAGGCACCAAATATAACGGAACGGCATTTAATCATCCCAGTTGATGTATTAATTGTAATATAATCAATTATATTTAATGTTTAGAAATCATTAACTTAATGCTTCACAGTTAGGTTCGCCAAATATAACAGAATGGATTATATTTAAAATCTAAGTTGGTCTTGTTAAATATAAAGAGATGATTAAATTCCTTAGAAAGAGGATACGCATTTCACTACAATCGGACTTTGGGTCTTCAAGTAGAATGCTAGAAATGAATCGATGAAATACTAAATCCATGATTATATATATCTTTATTATGCTAGCTCAATAATCTTTAAATAAGTTTAAATACAATTTAAACCAGGTCATCCATCTTTCATCCCTCTTTCAGTCACCATTATGCCACGAAACTCACGGAGAATTTGCAATTAGCTCTTTTCAAGAATAATTTCAAAACAAGTTATTTCATATGCCTTTATATAAATATTAATTATAACTATTATTCATATGATATTTATAATACTAGCATATATATAATATAATTCAATAATGATTAGACAAAGAGATCACGTTAACAAATCAATATTTAATAAACAATAAAAAATATAATAGAATAGATAATAAAATATTAATAAATAAATACGGATGAATTTTATCATTTTAAAAGAATATTAATAAATGATATTTTTTTATTTAATACCCTATGATAAAACTCAATACTATAATAAACTTTCAAAAATTATATATAAGTTATACAATGGCAAATAATACTTATATATGGGTAATTATGAAGCATATAAATAAGAACGATAAATAAATTAATAAGTTACATAAATTATTAATTTTGAACCCAGATATTGTTTTTATATATCTGTTAATTTAAGCTATTTTCTTTAATTTTTGAAAGTTTATTATAGTATTGAGTTTTATCATAGGGTATTAAATAAAAAAATATCATTTATTAATATTCTTTTAAAATGATAAAATTCATCCGTATTTATTTATTAATATTTTATTATCTATTCTATTATATTTTTTATTGTTTATTAAATATTGATTTGTTAACGTGATCTCTTTGTCTAATCATTATTGAATTATATTATATATATGCTAGTATTATAAATATCATATGAATAATAGTTATAATTAATGCTTATATAAAGGCATATGAAATAACTTGTTTTGAAATTATTCCTGAAAAGAGCTAATTGCAAATTCTCCGTGAGTTTAAATATCGTGGCATAATGGTGACTGAAAGAGGGATGAAAGATGGATGACCTGGTCTAAATTGTATTTAAACTTATTTAAAGATTATTGAGCTAGCATAATAAAGATATATATAATCATGGATTTAGTATTTCATCGATTCATTTCTAGCATTCTACTTGAAGACCCAAAGTCCGATTGTAGTGAAATGCGTATCCTCTTTCTAAGGAATTTAATCATCTCTTTATATTTAACAAGACCAACTTAGATTTTAAATATAATCCATTCTGTTATATTTGGCGAACCTAACTGTGAAGCATTAAGTTAATGATTTCTAAACATTAAATATAATTGATTATATTACAATTAATACATCAACTGGGATGATTAAATGCCGTTCCGTTATATTTGGTGCCTCAACTAAGGCTATCAAATAGGCTGTCCCATTATAATATATATATATATATATATACTAGGCACATGCTATGCAAACACATTTAAATCTACATGTGTCATTCACAAAGACCATTTTCTTGAAATGAAAAAGCAAGTTTCTCTTCAATTAATTGCTGTAGGATCACTTGCTATGTAGCAAGCTTCTTTAATTTTTCTTTTTGTATCATTTCTCTCTGTACAAACAATACTTGCTGCTAATGGTTGAAAAATGTGACCAGTAGTTTTCTTATGTTCTGTAAATATTGAATTATTTTGTGCTTTTGTCCTATTATATAAATCTTTATGTTGAGATAATCTGGTTATAATATTTGTCTTGGTTTCACCATAATATGAGGCATGGCAATTATTGTGGAAACATGTAAATTTATGTACAACATGAGGAGTCAATTTGGGTGTTAGTTTGTTTTTAGTATTATTTGTTATCTGTTAGTGGAGGGAGGTGAATGAAAGGCAATTTTAAATTCATTGGAAAGTTTATTAATTATTTGTTTGGATAGTGAGTGGGTATATGGAATAAGGATGCACGAGTATTGAATTTTAAGTTCAACTCCTATGCTAATACTGTCACTGGGCAGGCCAGCAACACCGGAAGAAGAATGGAAAATACTACTACTGGAAAAGTTGTAAAATTACTAACCTGTGTTGTCTATTTGTGTATTTGTTGTTTGTATTTGAAAAATTTAAATAAAGTTGAAAATGTTTGTATACTTCAACATTTACTGATAGATGATGGAAGATCCAACATCTTATCACATCTTTTATTATTTATGCTTTGCTAATCGACATATATTTTTAATTTTCAGTGTTTTATGAAACTGCATAGAATGTTTTTTTTAATCCATTTTACAAATTAATTCGTACATTATTAAATTGCAGAGAACACCATTATTTAAAAAGAAAATTTTAAAAACATACCCATTTTTTTAATATTATCTAAAACAGTGTTCTTCAACCCTTGGTCCGCGGCCCGGCACCGAAACTTTTCTGCAGGTCCGCGTGCTAGACGGGCAGTAAAAAGTTTATAATAATAAATAATAAGAGTTTAAATTTTTAATTAATATAGCCAATTTTTATTTATTTTTTCATCTCATTTTTACCCAATTAAAAAAAAAAGAAAACAGAACGAAAACAAAATCTAATCAATCATTCATAAATTAATTTGTTTTTCTAGTTATCACAGATGTTTATGGGGGGGGGGGGTAAATTAAATTTTTCATTACTTTTTTAAAAAAATTTTAAAAAAAGTTTTTTAATATATAAACTTCATATATATATATAAAACTTTATCTTATATATTTAACATTGTTGTTTTGATCAGTTATAACAATTATGCTTATCTTTAAGAAAATTTATCTATTGCTGGTCCGCGGAACCTTATCCTTATTTTTACCGGTCCGCAGGTGTGAAAAGGTTGAAGACCACTGATCTAAAAAGATCTTTAAATTCTACTGCAGGGCTATTTTAATCTTTCGCTAAGAATACATTACTTATCAGAGTTTCAATTAAAATAAGAATTTGAGTTTTTTCTTTCTTACTTTACTCTTTAGCTAAGACTACTTAGAGATCTTTTACTGATTAATTTTAAATTATGTATCTAGATTCTTGAACTACTTAAAAGAAAAATTCTAAGCTTTTTTAGAACAAGAAAAAATTCAGTTTTGTCTGACCCAGATAAAAACCCAGTTCATGGGTATAACGGATGGATATACTAATTACTATGCTATGAAATCATCTTGTGCGAGCTTTTAAAGAAATACTTTGATGACAATTTTTGTATACAAATAGCATATATATTTTATATTTTCTCTCTTAAAACAGTTTTCAGCATAATTACTGCCATATGATTTATTTTTATAAAAATAATATTAAAATATTTCTTTACATACTCAATATATTGCAATACAATAATTAAGATAAGATTACAATCTTATCTTAATCATATTCAACCTTCATCACTGCAGTCTCATGAATATAAATACAAATAAATATAATCCATGGCAGAAACAGGTCAATAGTTGCTTAGATGCCATTGACTCTGATTGCTTTCATTAAAGTAAGGACCTTGCTATAAATTACTATTTAATGATAGAGCCAGGAAAAAATGGATATTACATTTATTACCCTATTTTTGATTGCATAATCAGTGAGACATGTTCACAATCAAACCAGAAGCTGCTAAATACAAAACTTGGAATGAGGCAAAATGGAAGTATCATTATATTTGCAAACAAAGCAAATTATCACAGTGCAATTGGAAAAGTTTGATACAATAGAAGGGTACCTGAAGTTCCTTGCTTCAGTAATTGTGTGGAAACTGAACACTATACCTAGCTAATGGTAGCAGGCAAATGGTACATCAGATGCTTGATGTAAATATGTTATCATATTGAAACTCTTGATAAAATATTTAATGATATTGTGTGGGTTTTTGTTTGTTATGATTGCATATAAACACAACAAACTTGCAACAATCATCAGTTTGACTCTTTGGTGCTGAAGAAATTTGCTACTGTTGATTAATTCTGCAGCAACTGATTTTTTTTTCATTATGGCAGAAAATAATGCTTAACATAGCTAAAATTGATTCATTGGATAAATTCAATCCAGACTTTCTGCAAAATTGGTCAACCTACATGGAGTGGGTGTTTTTCTATCTTCAAGCAAATCAGATTTAAAAATCTCTATTCAAGTTAATGACATTCATTACAATTTGAGGTGTGCAGACATATGAAAATTTCATTCACAGTCAGCACCAATGCTTCTGGCAGAGCTTGATTTTGACAAAGTGCTACTTCTACTATCAGAAGGGTTTATCTGTTCAAAACTCCTTTTGATAATGTAAAGATATCACTTCAATCTTTACTCAAGGCAAGAGGAAGGTGAGATGCTTTGACATAAAACTCAAGAAACTAGCCTTGAGCTGTGGTTTTGAAAATTTCTTAAATAAAGTACTAAGAGATAATTCTATTAATAGAGTGTGAGATCATGGTCTCTGAATCAAATTGTTAATATAATCGAATAATACTTTTCAGTCTGTAGTCTCATACACAATTCTGCCTGAATCTATAGTGATTCAGACTGACACATTAAATAAAAGTATTTCCAGTACTAAAGGTGCGAATAAATAAATCAGATTATTTAAAGCCTCTTCTGATCAAAAAAAAAAAGCTTAATAGATCTACCAGAAATAAAAATAATAGTTTATTATAAATTTAATAAACCAGAACACACACATTTCACATGCCAGTTTAAAAATATTTTTAGCAAATTTTGTAAAAATACCAGAACATATAAAATCTGACAGCAAAAAAGTAATGAGAAAGTCCATTTAAAAAAAAACACATTTAATGAAATAAAATCATTTAGAACTAATTATCAATAATGCTAAAATGTGAGTGTCATAGACTCAAGTTTTTAAAATCTGACTTATTATTATTGGTACACTGACTTAAAAGAAACTAAAATCTGAATGTGCAGTTACTATTATATCAAAAAATATATAGGCTACCATTAAAAAAAATAAACATGCAATCCAGTGATAAAATAATTACTGATTATCAAGGATAATCTATTTCATCTCTTGAGGAAACCCAAGGTAAAAGCGACCAGGTCCCCAAAAACTATATATCTACCTTTGATTCTGTCAGCTGATAATCAGGATATGCAGTAATCAAGTGAACCAGCTCACAAATGGAGAAAAAATGATTGTTAAATGTTCCATTAGTGATTTTGTATTTTAAAATTTACTGAAATGAATTCATCAGGGGTGGCCAAGCAAAAAACCTGATGGGATGCATCTGGCAAGCTGGACTTGGGAAGCTAGAGTTCTCAATTTAAAAATAATTGCTTTGTCTGGGGATCAAGTGCTGTGATTCTTCAAACTGTCTGATTCCAAATACTTAAAATGTTACATAATAGACAGCCAGGGATAAAAAAAATATAGGTAGTTCTTATGTCTGGTGACCTACTTTGGACACTGACATCAATTCTAAGGTCCATTATTGCTGGGATTGCAAGATGAACCCACGTATACCAGCAAAGGATAAAACTGGTCAGTGGTCTGAACATGAGGGTCTCTGGACCAGAATTTATGTAGATCAAGTTTTTACTAAAATTTCTTAATACATACTTCTAATGGCTGGAGGTGATGGAAATATCATCACTCTATTCTACATGAACCATTGAGATTCTTAGGAGATTATTTGCAACCCCTGATCTGCCTAAAATTAATATCAGACAATAGCACAATCTTGTCTTCTGATCCAGTCTCTCAGCCTAGACAATTGTGGGCCAAAAAAACATGGAACTAATGTCCACACCACCAATGCATCCTGAGAGCAATGACTAGGCTGAGGGACTAGATCAAAAGACTAAAAGAATGCTTAAGAAAACTACCATAGCTAGCTGGGATACCTATACTACAAGAATGCTATTGATGGATTCTACACTGAATAAAGTTACAAGCAAAATACCATGCAAACTATTACTTAACAGAGCTCTAAGAACTAACTAATCAGTTTTAGGCCTAATCAACCTAAAGACAAAAATGAAAATAAAAATACTTAAAAACATATACACATCCAATATTATGTTGTATGTATGGTTGAATTACCAAATAGTTTCAGCAGTTGTGGTTAAGACAAAAAGATTGCAAACAATGTTATGATCAAAATTTAAACAAATGGCACACCATATGCCCAAAGACTAGCTAAGGCTAAACTATGGGTTACTAGCCAATAGTGAAGAGTCTACAAAATGCAAAGATGTCAGACTTGCTGATGAAGACACCATATTTATTGAGAAATGGAAATATCAAAGAAGTCCACCCATATATCTCAGTCACTACATTTTTCAAGGGAAAATTTTAACCAGAGAGAGGAAATATTATGGGTCAATTTACCTTCAAATAATGGACTTGTATAGATTATGGTAAATTGTTCAGATTCAGCATTTATCACTACAGAACAGTAAATATATGTTGAGATAATATAAAATCAATAAGATAAACAAGACATGAGGTGAAGATGCTCTGAATTCAGTTACCATCATTAAAAAAGAAATCTGTCTATAAAATTGGCAATTCTTTTGAAGGTTGATCCAATAAACAAATGGATATTACACTAGTTGCCCTATATTTGACTGAAAAAGTAGTGAGACATATTCACATTCAAACTGGAAGGAAATACTATATTGACAAGAGGAAAATTGTGATGGTACAGCTGCAATTGTCCTCATATCAGGAAAATTGCCATAATCCAGCTGAAAGTGTTAGGTTCCCTTAGAAGATATGTGAAATTCCTTGTTTCAACAATTGTACAGCTACTAGACTTTACACCTAGCCAATTGTAATAAGCAAATAACATATGAATATATATTGCTTATGTTCCTAATAAAATATTTAACCATATTGTATGAGTCTGTGAAGTACAATTATTGTTAAAAAATTTATTAAATACAAAAATAATTTGGACACTTACTGTGTGGACATACTACTTGATGGTGGAGTTACCATCCATACATCAGGATAAGAAGATGTTAATCAATAAGTTTTTTTTTGTAATGAAAATATGTCTAAAAAAATGCTGCAGAAACAAATTTACTATTAGCTTAAAGAAGACTTTTTATTTCTTTTTGAGGTCTTAAAGAACACATGAAGGGAAGATTCCTAATGTCTATTCCATATGTTCTTATCAATGCAGCTGTTTTTTACAATAATTCATATAGTAAACAAACATGGATGGGATATTGTTTATTTATTGGCTTTTTGTTTGAGTTTATAACAATATCATGATCCCTTTTTTCAGATCTCTAGTAGTTCTTAATCAAAATAATAGTTGAGTTTTCTTGAAGCCAAGATGAATACTCGGATTGTATACCCAAGCTGCCATTTGATGGTGGTATTTTATTTAGGTTCTTACAAATGCAGACCACATTCAATTGAAGAAATATTGCATGAATTGAAAGAATATTGATAACCATTGTAAAATTAGAAGAACAAGTGAAGAGACAATTAATTTAAGAAGTAGACATACATTGTGTTACAAATGCCTAAATATAGAAAGCACAAGTAGAATGTGATTCATTATAATAAAAAGTGAAAGATCAATATTGTGAAATAGATGACTTTTATATAGATAAACAAAATGTTTTTGATTATATTAAACAACATTTTAAAATTGTCATGGGTTACTTTAATGCGGAAATTAAAAGTTCATTAAAAATGACAATGATATAAAAGTAAATTTGATTATGATAATAGAAATGAGAAAGAACAAAAACTTGTGGATTTTTGCAAAAAAAAAAAAGACAAATAACTATATATATATGAGAAGAAAATGAACATGGAATTAGCCACATGAAGATGCAATAGATTTGGATTATATTTTATTAAAACAAAATATGTATTTCAAGATTGTAATGTTCTTAAAAGATTTTATTCAGGAAATAATTGTTGATTAGTGAGATATGTATTTATGCAAAACTAGAAACAAAAATTATTAAAAACAATATTAAGAATTGATATTCCTAATCTTAAAAAAACATTTCAATAAATTTAAATTAAAACACACGTTTTAAAATATTAATAGATTTTGATGATGGCTTAGATATGAATGAAGTCAAAATATAACTGATATACTATTAAAAACTGAAAGAAAAATATATGGTATAAAAATAACACAATTTAGCAGTAATTTTTCTTCTGAGTCATGACAGGGTATATAAAAAAAAAAAAATATGAAATTTTTTAAAAATAATTTACTATTGGTAAAATAAGTTATTTCTGGAGTTAAAAAAAACCCAATACTAATAGGAAAGATGGCATCAAATGTGTCAATTTATTAGTACAGGTGTAAAGAGTATTTTCTTCTACAACACACACACACATATATATATATATAATAATAATTCAAACAAATATATTTAACACAGTATTCAAAATTAAATAATATATTCTTTACCAGAAGTACTTTCAATTGTTTCACTGACAATCTTTATCAACTGTTAATATAAATGTACAAAAAATAAAAACTTGTATTACCCATCATTCAATCTATTCAAATTTCCCACAATTCTGTTGTCTTTATATTAGCTGATTGTTTATTCATTAAACCACCTCTATTCCTAGATATCATCATTGCCTCTTTAATTTTATGTTTTTCACTACATCTTTCAATTTGAATAATTTTTATATCTCTATTATTAAATTTAAAACCATAATTACATGTTTTATTATGATCAAATATAATTGATGGAGTATTCATATTTACCGAAGATATATTTTCTTTCTGTACACGTTTATATAATGTCTTATGATCATTATATCGTTTTTGTAATGTACATTTGGATTCCCCTATATATTTTATTCCACAACCACATTCCAACATATATATAACAGAACTTAATTCAAGCTTAGAAATCTTGAATTGAGTTCTGTTACATATATGTTGGAATGTGGTTGTTGAATAAAATATATAGGGGAATCCAAATGTACATTACAAAAACGATATAATGATCATAAGACATTATATAAATGTGTACAGAAAGAAAATATATCTTTGGTAAATATGAATACTCCATCAATTATATTTGATCATAATAAAACAGCTAATTATGGTTTTAAATTTAATAATAGAGATATAAAAATTATTCAAATTGAAAGATGTAGTAAAAAATGTAAAATTAAAGAGGCAATGATGATATCTAGGAATAGAGGTGGTTTAATGAATAAACAATTGGCTAATATAAAGACAACAGAATTGTGGGAAATTTGAATAGATTGAATGATGGGTAATACAATTTTTTATTTTTTGTATGTTTATATTAACAGTTGATAAAGATTGTCAGTGAAACAATTGAAAGTACTTTTGGTAAAGAATATATTATTTAATTTTGAATACTGTGTTAAATATATTTGTTTGAATTATTATTATATGATCTAAAAATACAGACATTTAATGGTTGTAATTATTTATATATATATAGATAACTATTAAATGTCTGTATTTTTAAATAATATAATAATTCAAATAAATCTATTTAATGCAATATCCAAATTTTAATAAATATATTCTTTACTGGAAATACTTTTGATTGTAACACTGACAATCTTTATCAACCATCTAATAATACAAATTTACACAAAATATTTTTTTTTATATTACCCATCTTTCAATTCATTCAAATTCCCCACAATTCTGTTTTTATATTAGCCATTGTTTATTCAGTGTTTCCTAATTGTTGTTCTATTAACGTAAATAAGTTATGTAAATTGAGTACAAAATATAATATCTAGAAATAGAGAGGGTTTAATGAATAAACCATCAGCTAATATAAAAACAACAGAATTGTGGGAAATTTAAATGAATTGAATGAAGGGTAATATAAAAATTTTATTTTGTGTAAATTTGTACTAATTGATGGTTGATAAAGATTGTCAGTCTTACAATCAAAAGTACTTCCAGTAAAAAATATATTTATTAAAATTTGGATACTGTGTTAAATATATGCTCATACAAATGTTTTCACATGTTACAGATATAAAAGACATATTGTGTGGGTTCATCTATGCATGATTTTAATTAGATATTCCAACATTTTGACTTGATCACACAAGCCCTCAACTGAGAAAAAAAACAGTTGGAATATTTAATTAAAATCTTACATAGACAAACCTGCAAATTATGACATATGTATATATTCTTATCCCACTTGAGTTTTGTGTTGACTGAAAACATATAGAGTTATTGTTTATCATATGAAATGGTTGTTTTTGGGACCAGTCTTTGGTTAATGATTCATTTAATTAATAAATTACATACAATATATTATTTAAATATATATAGAAAATCTTTTATATATATGTAATATGGTTAAATAATGATATTATATATATATAATTTTTACAGCTCTGAGGAAAATTATTGTATAATTGAAACTGCCAAAAGTATTGGACAATTTATAAAAATATTGCATTATATCCATTACGTAAAGAAATGTTTAGATTATATTGCTATTTATAATGTAATTAATTTGAACAAAGAATAATAATTAGTAGAAGGGTATATTTAAATATATATATATTTTCAAAAAACTAAATTTACTCCTGCCTTTAGTACCTACTTCTTATATTTACTTTTACTATGAAAACAATAAGCTGTCCTCACTTTTCATTTTTTTCTACCAAAACACATCCACATTTGTAATAAATAAAACATTATTAGAGAAGAAAATAAAAATATTAAATACACTAAGACCTATAATATTTATTTATTTTTCTTCTTTTTATTTATAGTAGATCTTTAATCTTTTTTTCTTCACCACTAATATTTTTTTTTTTATTCAGAGATCTACAATTTCTTATAGTAATTTTATTATTAATTTAGCAATACAAATGTGAACTAGATTGTAGTATCTTATCTTGTAAAATAAAATCCTGTTAGAATAATATTTCATTTGTTCAATATCATATCTTCAATTGTGCTTTTCTTTGAGCACTTTATAAAATATGCAAATTTTTTTCCATTAGTAATCTATCTGCTGTTTAAAGATGATATTTTTATGTCTAATTGTTCTTAATTATTATATTTAATTAAAATATTCCCTGTTCATTTGTTTTTTAATATATATTATAGACCACATAGTGGTGTTACTGTCCAAGTAAGAATAATACCAATTTAGTAAATTTAATTTAAAATATTTAGTTAAATAGATCTTTTGAATCTGTATGCAGTAGCTGTTACAAACAAAAAGATTTCCAAGTCAAAAAGTCATGGAAAAGCAAATATAAAACTGTGAAACCCAAGTTGCAATAAAATGATTTGTTATTTTGAAGAAGGATAGGTTTTGAATATAAGAATAATTCTGAATTAGTGTTCAAAATCTGTGTTTAAAATTAAGAGAATTTTTTGTAATACTGTGATAAACAGTAATACCAAACACTGCAAATATAATATTATGATTTGAATAGTATAAGGAAATGTTTTTGTTAATAAAAAGTGCAGGTAGAACACAATTAATCCAAACCCTTTGTTTCCTGGATTTTTCTGGATTCCCAAACTAAGAAATATGTAATAATAATTTAATGATAAATTTTTAAATTTTTATTGTAAACATATATTTTTATAACATTATATTCTGTTGAAAACTTAAATAAAAATAAATTTTCACTATCTATAGTTCATATATATTTAAATACCTTATATAATTTGTATTAAATATATATGAAATTTGTTTTATTAATAACAAAATAAAAATATTAAATATATACATATTTTAGTAGATACATAATATTTTTATACTAGTAAAAATGTTGCTATATTAAATTTATTTAAGTAGTGGCAGTATTATAATATTCAATTTAATATTTTATTAAACATTTTATACCATAAAAGTCAGAATATTAATACAAAAAAATAATTGAATGATTTATTGTTCAGAAGTTCATAAGAAGCTGAAGGAGTAATGAATGATTCATGCATCTTATGCTCCAGAAACACATTAACTCACACAAATCAACAATAACATATATTCACATGATCACTATTTCTTATGCTAGCACATTACTGGTATTAAAACAGGAAAAACTCTCCATACAGTAGTGCCACTCAGTGCCAACCAGAGTAATCAATGAATGGCAGAAGGCTTGTGCATAAAATCCCTATCTAGTGTCTAATCAATGGATGCCAGAAGGTTTGGGCATAAAATCCCTATCTAGTCCCTAATCAATGGATGCCAGAAGGCTTGTGCATAAAATCCCTATTTAGTGCCTACTCATAAGCACTATATAGGGATTTTATGCACAAGCCTTCTGGCATTCATTGATTACTCTGGTTGGCACTGAGTGGCACTAGTGTATGGAGAGTTTTTCCTGTTTTAATAACATTAATATCAACACACCATTATTTGATTCTTTTAAACTTTCTATAATAAAAAGCATTCTTCTCTCTCCACTACTCTAATCCACCTTTGTAGTTTGGATTAGCAATTGTTATTGATCAATAATGCAATTTTATTTGCCATTATCAAATTAATTTGTAGTCTTTAAATAGAAAACTTAATTTTATGCTTTTTCCTCTCATCATGTTTGTTGGTTTTCTGGTATTTACTTAGCAAGGAAAAATGACTTACAATTATAATAGAAATGAATTTAATATATATTAACTTGGTGTCAAATTTATTTTATTATATAAGCCTGCCAATTCAAAATTTTAGATTTTTAATTCAGGCTGTAATTTAAAACTGTAAAACTTTTATTGGCTTTAATTTTTATAGTTAAGCAAGTATTTTCATCACTGTCATTGGTTATATATAGCATAGAATATAATCATTATCATGTATAAATAGTCTCTCTTGCTAAGGTTTATGAGAAATGTATAATTTTATAAAGGCATTTTGAATGGCTTTCCTAGCAGATTTTTTTTGATAGATATTTATATATGTATGAAGAAAATACATGTGTTCATATTTCATTATTCTTATTAAAGAATAAAATTATCGAATTGTATCAATCAAAAAAAGTGCTCACATACATAAAACAAATAATTTAGAAATAGAAATATAGAATAAAATTATAAATCCAACATTACAATACTAGAATATTTTAATGAGAGATAGAACAAACAGCTCTTACATTTATATTTTGTGTGTATGTGGAAATGGAAGCCAGAAACTAGTCTGGGGATATTGGATGAGTAGGCATTAGATAGGGATTTTATGCACAAGCCTTCTGGCATCCATTGATTACTCTGATTAGAACAGGTGGCACTACTATATGGAGTTTTGCTTTGACAAAGATTGACTTAATTTGTTAAAATATTTATTAAACAATAAATTATTTATTAACAGGCCAATTTAAAATTAATTGAAATAAATGTCTCAGAACTTTATAGTTTTCTGATTTATTTATTTTAAATAAATATTTGTAAAATTATTTTAAAATCTGCAAGTAAAAGTGAAGCAATTAAAGATTGAAATTATTATTTTATTTTTTTGTTCATTTTTGAATAATGTTTCTAAAGTTTTATCACCTTAATTCAAAAATCATAAGTTTAATGCCTGGCCATAATCATGATGACCTTTTCCAATATTTCATGGACAATGAAGAAACCCTATTGCATGATTGATAATATTCCATAATCCAGCTTCATGTGATAACTGGTATAAAATCCGAAGTTTGAAAAATCCAGTCTTTACAAATTTTCATTGCATTCAGGACCTAAACAGGTTCAATTTTTTTATGGTCAGCTAAACTAAAGAGCTAGGTAGTTGCTTTGCTAGGAAAATGACTCTTTTTATTCTATGATGAAGATGGATAACAACAAATAAATCAGAACCATCATTAATTAATCAATTAATTTTTTATTTCAAGAAATCTTATTTATTACAGTCAATTGTTAGTGGGAAAATGGATAAATTAACTTAGTGAATGCTGTCTCACAACTTCAATAATAAATAGCTGGATTTCTTCAATTGGAAGTAATGGTAAATAGCTGATATATCTTGTAAACTTATATTTATTAATTTCAAATAAATTACTGATGTTTATTTTCAAAAATATGGTAAAATAATTGCTATTTTACTTCAAGAAATATATCTCAAGATTATGAACTTATTTTTAATTATGAAAGGAAAAATTTTAAGTAACAATTTTTCAGCTCAAATATGCTTCCATAAGAGAAACAAACTTTAATTCAAAAAGTAGTAAAAATCTCATTGTTATGAATGATAAACTATTTCCTTTATCAGAGATATGATCAGAATTAATGACATCATGGATTAAAGATCTATAATCGAATAGTTTAATTATATCTCAAATTAAAGAACTAATGAATAATAATCTTTTAGATAAAATTGCAGTGTCTGTTCAAATGAATTAAATCACTGTGTGGAATAAAATGCAATTTTGTATCCAGTGCTTAAGAATTTGCATCATGGATTATCTAAATAACATTCAATGGATAATGGATTATAAAAACTAAATATTTAAATGCCACTCCTGAATGATAGATTATCAAAACAAATATTAAATGTGATAAACATACAAATGATAAAGCAATCTTAAAATGGATTAATGTGTTGAGTGTAGTTTTCCTTGAATCAATAATTATGATAAATGGAATTTATTAATCTTTATGCTGTATCCAGAAAAGATTATATTACAAAGTGAAATTACTTGTGCTTTATCTCACCGATGATGCTGTTATTTTAAAAGTGCTTATCAATTCCCAAGAACTTCGAAACAGTAGCAATATTTCATTGGGATGATTTTTAAAGTGTCAACCCTTTAACGATTATTTAATGTATTTTTTCATAATTGCTGCTTTCTTAGTTAGTTAATAATATTATTAATGTAATAAAGTTTCTCAGATATTACTATACCATGTGCAGATATTTTATTTAATATTATTATTAGTGATATTGAATGGGATTAAATGTGATTTACCTTAGGTTTAGTTTGTATAAAACTATGCTATATTGCAATTATTGTACCTTTTATGGGTTCTTAAGCTCAACCTCAAAGTTAAAATGGAGTTAATCATCATTATGTACATGAGTAAATTTGTAAGAAATACTTTAGGCATGTCTTACATATTAACGTTAATTTTTCACAATTACATAGTATTGTAACAAGGCATCTTAATGATCTAGTTATATTTCATTAGTGGAGTAGCTCTTCTAAAGTTTAAGCCTAAAAATGAATCCAGTAAAGGATCTTGAGGTAAAATAAATAAGCTCAATGTGGTAAATATCATCTAGGTATGCTAAGCTATAATTGCATTTGCTTCTCTTAAAAGAGCAAAAATTTGTCCAGTATTATTGAGATTGATTAATAATTGATTAGTAAGCACGACTATAAAACATTTATCTTTTATAATGATGATAATTATTTATCCTTCAGTATTTAAATTGCGGATTACACTGTATTTTGAAATAATAAGCAACCTATTCCCATTTAACGTTAGTGTCTTGACAAAGTTGTCTGATAACACACTTTTCATACTCCAAATTCAAAATAGATTTAGAAAACAAATAGTAATATTTATTAAATATTTTATACAATTTTTTATTGCTATTATTTGTTTTTTATCATTTATTTTATATTGTATAATAAAGTAATTTTTTTACTTTTTTAATACTCCTCTTTTATCGTTGTTAAAAAAACATCGTCACTGCATATTCACAATATAAAAAAAGGCCATATTTGAGATATTAGATTATACATGAAAAAATTTATTTGGATTAAAAAGTATGGGTAAGATGATATACATAAAATCCCTTTTACATTTTCGTACCATAAAATAGCCAAACACGTTATATCCATGCATATATTTTATTTTATATAACCCTGAGATAAATCATTAATCAACTTTATATTTAATATGCTAGCTTCAATTTGAAGCACAGACTGAGTTACTATTAATTAATTCTTACAGTAAGAAACAATATATTTGCAAAGATTTTTATTAATAAAATAGAATAAGATTAAGAGTGCACATATTATTATAAAACACTGAGAAATTTATTATTTTATTAAATGTGAATCTCAGTTGTCTCCAATCGGCTTTCTCCGCATTATTGATATCGAGATCGCAATCGGCTTTTTCTTTCTTGTATGGTTTCAATATATATATAATTGTGACATTTATAGTTTTTTATAAGTGTCATAGCATCAGCCGGGACGCGAATCCGCAACCCGGGCAACTGCCTGCAAGTGCAAGGCAGTTGCGCTGACCTCTCGACCACCAATGTGCCTGCAAGTGCAAGGCAGTCGTGCTGACCTCTCGACCACCAATGCAAGATGTGACATTTATAGTTAATCTTCAATTTAATTATGAATCATGTCTATAGGTAATTTTCTACAACAATCGAGATTATCTAAAATAAAAAGTGCTGTCATTTAAATTATTTAGTCTCATCTCCAATGCATACAAATCAGACTTTCACCGATCGTGAGCATTCATGTTTTGAGATAAGCAAAGTAGGGTTGTTATTGTAAAAACTGTGATGATTATGATGTCTGTGGCTTTTCTTAAAAGAAAGTGCTGCCATAAATTAGAATTAATGGAGTTCAAATGTTGTATAGTCAAATGAACACTTGAATTTGATGTATAATAACCAGGAAATATAAAGAAAGTAAAGAAAGTTTGATCATCAATATCCATTTTCATAAATTAATTGAAATTCAAATATTAAGTAATCTTTGGTAAACTGATGAAATGCATATTATTTTAAAGTAATTCAGTTATATGCCAGAAATATTATCTGAGCATTGATGCATGTGTGTATGTGTATATATAAGCACCATCATCATTATCAGTAAGGTAATTTACCCTTACAATGTTACAAGAAGAATTCAAATTTAACTTCTATCCACTCTGCAACATTATTATAGTTAGATACATAGTAATAAATTTGAAATATATGAAAGATAAAAATAGACTGTAAGGAATATATAAAATGATAATAATTTTAATGCATTATCAACAATTCAGATATTACACATATGATAGTTAAAAATGTTCAAATTAAACTTCCACTACTACTAAAGTATTCTTATAGGTAAATACCCAATGATAAATTTAAAATCTATTGATGAAGAATATAAAGTGATAATTTTAATGCACAACCAAAAATTCAGATATTATATATATAATGATAATTGGATTTATATAATGTAATAAGATAATCTAGTATAAACCTGCTTAATGATTCTAGATATACTTTCAATTACACTGTCTAGTTAATTTTAAATGCAGTCCCTTTCTTTGTGTATAAATGATCATCTCTTCTTTGGTTTTATTATGTAAAATCCAATTATTGGAAGTGTAAAAAATCTCACTAATCAGATTTTTTCCCATCCTGACATCTTGGATTGTAAAAAAAAAAAGATCCTGCTCTCATGTTCCCTTTGCTATAGTTAATCATTCCTTTAAATAATCCATTATTAGTTTTGATTATATAACTTTAATTATGTGACTTCAATTATACATTTACTATATTTAGTTAATATACTTTTTTTGACATATGTATATTTTCTATTTTAAAAAAGAATTACAAATGCCACCATCCAGGCTCTCTTACACAAACACATATTGATAATCACAATAGTTTGGTAGTGTCTGTGAATTGCCCTAATGAGCTACAAATGTGGAAAACTTGAATAAATATAAAAATGTCAAACAATGACGGACTTGGTGGTAGTACTCGATTAATTCAATCTGCATTCGGAAAAGATCTTAATATACATTAGAGTTAAATATATTTCGTGGAAGAATTCTCTTTTACACGATTGGCAGTATATATTCAATTTTAAACATGTTTTACTTAATTCTAAATACTATTTTATCATCAAAATCTTAACCACTTTTTTTAAAGATAATCATTTTTTTAAAAAAGTATAAAATGATATAGAAAATTTTGTTGTACTATCCATAGAAAAATCAACCTTTTATATTATCTTTTAACAAATGCATTTTAATTTATAACAAAATATATTGCAAAAGAATTGTACTTACTGCAAAAAATTTTCTTTTTTATTCTTAGAACTGCTGCCTACAAATTCTGACAAACATAAAATTAGAACTCCAACAGCGGTGCGTGCTAACCACATCGTACTGCTAATTCTGAATGCAGTAAATTACTTCTTATCAGCTGTTAAATCTGATTGGGATAAAATCATTCCACTGCAAGAATTTAATCTATTAATAGCAAAAGCACAGTTACTTATAATATAGTCTCACGTTGTTTTATTTTATTTTTCAGAACCAGAATAGATCAGTTTTTGTAAGAAAATATTGTGTTTTGAATAGACCGATTTTTGCTTGTAAAAAATGAACTATTAAAATTTATTTTATTTAAGCTAATAAAATTGTTTGTTGATTGATTTTTTAATACGTATACAACGTGTATAGTAATTTAACTTTTATTTAAAAATTAAAACATAAAAATATAGCCCCAACGAATTAATGCTTAAAGATTAATATCAAGAAAAACAAGCTTAAACAAAATAACTATTTCAACTATGACTGTGAAAAAGAAGAAAATCAGTAAAATTTATATGGTGACTGGAAGAGAAAGGTCTTTATAGTTAGGAATATGAGAAAAAAATTATTAAAACTTTTTTTTTGTAATTAATCAAAACTTATGCTGTCATTCTGCTGGTAATGGAAAATATTAATGGTCTCAGAAAGACATTGATTAAAAACAATGTACAGTACTCATATAATATAAAACTATTATATATTATAGTTTTTAATGATTGGAGGGGGGCGATGAAAAATCTAAACTCTGTTCATTACGAGATTAATCTATTAGACTTTGTTATTGATAGATACATTATAGGTTTATTTAATTCTGGTAGTCAATTTTCTAGTCTCTTGCTCCACCCTGTATTACTGCTGGCCCATGATTAAATTGAAACTCATGTGTAACTTAACAAATGTCATTTATAGGGTATTAAATCATGGAGTAAGGATGAGTGGATTGAATGTTGGTAAAACTCTGGGTCTCACCATCTAGATTCGGTCAGCTTTAGTGTCTTTTACTTATATTTTGGATTTTGTTGCATGGATGTACAAATCCTACCTACAATATTTTACTTTTATTTAACAAAGTAATTGTCTCCTTTTTTATTTTTTTTAAAAATATCACTTTTTTTGCTTTCTGAATTTTATTTTTAAATCATTCTAGTACCTCCCAGTTTAGGATTAAAACTGCATTAATTTCTTTCCTTAGTCATTGACCATTATTAATTCTCTCTTTGTTTTTTTTTTAACTAGAAAAACTAAAATTTTCTTTAAAGACATGTGCCTTATATTAATGGGATAGTTAGAGGTAAAATAAATGATAAGCATTACCAGATTAAAAAGTTATTATAATTAGTTATTTTCAAGAACATTCAACATTACAGGGAAATATATAAAAACTCAGAGATAAGGAAAATCGAGGTCTTTTTACACACACTCACATCATGGAGCTTCTGATGCTAGAGAAGATATAAAATAATTGAGTGTAATGAGGACTATGGAGGAACCCAGGAAACTCCACCATTGAATGTATCAAAGTGGACATAGGACTATACAGGCCACATCAGTCTTATTATAATTTATGTATGCCTTTGGCATTTTGTAAGTAATATTATTGATATGTATAAATTGTAAATATATTAAGCATGTTGGTAAAACCTTACTATTAGTAATTTGCAGCAAATAAAGTCAGTATTTAGTTGTAAAATTTTATTTCCAAATTACTTTTATTTCTGTTGGTCTGACCACAATTTGTCCCCAATTGTAGTATTTGTGGTGATTGTACACAGCAGAAAACTGGTGCAGTCTTTACAGGCAAGAATATAACTTGTAATTCTGCAATGTAATAGAATTGTATATTCAGAAATCATGGAATTTTTTTTCTACTTATTAGTTATTCGGATTAAGATTTAAGATGACAACTGGGCCACGAGTGATAATAAATGAATTTAATGTTAATACCTGCTGATTGGCCAATTTATCTCAAAAGAATTGAGAATTTTTTTATTAATGAGACTGGCAGTGACTCCATTAAAGTTGCCACATTGTTATGTCATGCTGGACAACAAGTGATAGACATCACAAATCGGTTATGTGATTATGAAGAACAAGAGAAATTGCCCTTTAAGCATGTAGCATGGGTATGTTTTAGAAATAGATAGCAAATAAAGTGGAAAGGATACAAGACTATAATCAATCATTGAAAGAACATACTAAGAGCTCTAGTTATGACCATGCATTAGAGGATGCTCTACTGAAACAATTACTTTGACGGATGTGTGATGATAGGCTTATATAGAAGTTACTGGCCTCAGGAGGCTTGTCATATGATGAAGCAATAAAAATGGGAATAGCCCATAAAATAGAGCTTGACCAATCAAGGGAATTTTGAAATTTTACCAATAATAATGAATTTGGTGCATTTATATGAAAAATTTGAAAATAAATATTTTTTCTAAGTCGGAGGAAATTGTTTGCTACTGTTGTGCAAACCAAGGTCACACGGCATGTAAGTGTAGATTTAACAAAGAGAATTGTAGAGCTGTGGAAAAGTAGGTCATTTAGTGAAAGCATATAGAACAAATGGGGAAAAAGATCATAGTGTATCACCCACTTTTACCAAAGAGAAACAAGCAGAAATGTGAGATTTATAATACCCAAGGTGCTCAGTGCAACCAGTATATGATGTCAGTGAAATTATTAAATACAAATTTGAAAATGGAAATTGACAGTGAATTGGGTATATTAATGATGGCAGTTGAAGACTGAGAAATGGTAACAAAAATTTGTGTGAATCTATCTACATTAATGAGAACTAGTTTAAGAGCAAAGATGGTAGCGATAATATTATGAAAATATTAGGAAAAGTAGAAGTAAATGTAGGAATTTAAAAAAGAGCCCATAGATTACCATTGTATATATTTTATAAGGCAGTCTCAATCCTATTTTTAGATAGGGAATGGTTTGATGCACTGGGAATAGAAATATGTATGGTTAACAAGACCGCTATTGAAGAAGAAATAAAAAATAAAATACACACACAAGTTTATTTAATAATACAGAAAGCCAAATTAGTATATTAAACCAGTCAATATAGACTTGCAAAATGAAGCAACTCCTGCAATTTGCAGTCCTAGAAAAATTCATTTTGCATGACAAGCTAAAGTGGAACAAGCATTAAATGATTTAGTTAGAAAGGCAGTGTTGATGCTGGTTTAGAAGACAATTGGGCCACTCCAATTGTAGTGATTTCTAAATGAAATGGACAAATCCACATCTGTGAGGATTATCACACTACAGTAAACAAGAACCTTACAATGAGTTGGTATCCAGTGCCTAACTTCAGAGAAATATTAGACAATGTGGAAAAGTCAAGTTATTTCGCTAAAATTGATCTCAGATTCGAAATTCCATTACTGTTGCACCAAATATTTTCCAAGTTAACATGGAGATACTGTTCCACCAAATGGAGGGTATAATACCGTATTTTGATATTTTAATAATCACTAATTCAGAAAAGAAATTACCCAAGTGTCTTTTTAAAGTTTGCTTTAAATTATCTACTTTTGGGGCTAGAATAAACCCAGAAAAATGTATCTGGATGACACACTGAAATAAAGTTTCTGGGGCATATCATATAAAAAAAGAGAAAGAAGCCTTACCTCAAAAGATTGCAGTCATAAAAGAAGTCCCAAGATCGGAAAAAAAAGTACTACTGGCTTTTCTGGGCTTATTTAATTGTTTTTAAATTTTTTCAAAGGGAAAAGTGCATATAGCACAATCAATATAATTTGCCGAGAAAAGGCCAAAAATGGCATTGGGATCAAACCCAAAAAAAAGCATTTAGTGCTGCAAAGGAATTGCTTATATCACATAGTTAATTAGTACAATATGACAGCAGCCTCAAATTGATACTAACTACAGATGCATTGGATTGGGGATCGGAAAGGTATTAAGTCATACAGTGACTGAGGATGAGTGATCAATAGTTTTTGCTTTGACAACATTAATCAAAGCAGAGCAAAACTACAGTCAGTTGGATAAAGTGGTATTGGCTATTATTTTTGCAGTGAAAAAATTTCACCAATACTTATATGGGCAGCCATTCAAGATCTTTATTGATCACAAGTTGTTATTAAGAATATTAGCTAAAAATAAAACTGCACTAGATCACTTGAGCCTCAGAATATTACATTGGTAAAATTTATTAGCAGGTTATGATTTTGAACTCATTTTAAAAAAGAGAAATGTTATTAAGCATGCAAACATGCTCTCCAGAGTCCCAATTAAATCAGCTTCACAAGAAATTGATTCAACCATAACTACATAGACAGCTAGAATAATGTAGTAAGAGACAGCAAAAAGGTAGTGGATTGGACAAAAGCTGACCAGGGTTACAACTTGTTACTAGAATGGATCAGCAAGGGCTGGTCTAAAAGTCATCCTGAGATATTGTGTAAAGCAATATGGGACATAAGAGTAGAACTTTATAAATAAGTGATGTGTTAATGGACAATAGAGTATTAATACCTAGTAGCGGTCATCACCAAGTTCTTCAGTTTATTCATGAAGGCCATCCTGGTATTGTAAGGACTAAAACATTTGGGTGAAGTTATGTTTGGTGGCCTGAAATTAATTCTGAGATAGAACAATTCATGAAAATCTGTGAGAATTGCCAAGTGAATGCAAACATTCCAAAGAAAAATTACATGGCCTGGCCTGTAGTCATAAAAGCTTGGAGCTATACTGTCATCAATCATGCCAGACTGTTTCATGGCTACATTTTTAGTAGTGATTGACTCATATTGAAATGTGGAGTGAATATAGAATTGTAAAAAATACAAGCACTGAAGAAACAATCAGAAAACTTAAGGAAATTTTTGTTTTCCATGATTTCCCTCAAACTATAGTATCAGACAATGGAACTAGTTTAACATCCACTAAATTGGAGACCTTGAAAAGAAATGGAGAATTAGATATATAGTCAAGCCCCCATATCACTCCGAGTCCATTGGGATTACAGAAAAAGCAAAAATGCTAAAGCAAATATTACAGAAGAAAGGTACTGCAAATATACAAGAAACAATATATTCTGCCTTATTGTATCAGCAGAGTACACTGACAAATAGTATGGGAAAATCTCCAGCTGGAATAATATTTGGACAAAAGAGCAACACAAAGTTATCGCTGATTTTCCCAGATCAAAATTTTTTGAGTAATGAAAACAACAGCATAGAATGGCAGTACACAGTGGAAGAAAAAGTCTGGGTGAGAGATGTGCTAACAAATACTGGGTGAAAGGCATAATTAAAGAACATCTATTAAAACAAATAGTAGTAATTGAGGCAGAAACATAGAAAAAAATGCATAAACATGTAAATCATGTCAGACTTCAGAGAGAAGAAATTGAGTGAATCAGAAGTAATATAGTGCTGGACATTCCAAATTATATAGAGGAGGCAGATTCACCAGAAATAAATGAAGAGCACAAAGCAGACAAGAACATTACTGTTGAAAAGAAAGCAACCCCATGTAGGTCACAAAAAATCAAGATGGAACCGAGATATGAGAAAGACTATGTGAGTAATTTTCGAAGTGAAGGAGGTGCTTTATATGTATGAATTTAGAACTAAAACAGATAGAGTAATTAGAGATAAAATAAGTGATAAGCATTACTAGATTAGAAAGTGATTAATTAAAAGATAAAGAACTATTTTAATTAGTTATTTTCTAGAACATTCCACATTACAGGGAAATATATAAAAACTCTTAGATAAGGAAAATTGAGGTCTTTTACAGACACTTGTATCATGGGAGCTCCTCATGCTAGAGAAGATACAAAGTAACTGGGTGTAATGAAGACTATGGAGGGACCTAGTGAAGACACCAAAATGGACCTAGAGACTATATAGGCCACATAGTCCTTATTATAATTTATGAATGCTTCTTTGGCATTTCATAAATAATATTATTGATACGTATAAATTGTAAATATATTAAGCATGTTGGTAAAATCTTACTATTAATAATTTGTAACAAATAAAGTCAGTATTTAGTTATAAAACATTGTTTCTGAATTATTTTTATTTCTTTTGGTCTGACTACCTTTATCCCGATCATAGTATCATGATGTTGTACACAACAATATGTATAATAAAAAGTAAGATTTACAATGTGCAAGTATACAGAGAGGTATCCAACATAAGAACTTTATATAACACACACAGATTGATTCGTGTTGATCAAGCCACATAGAATTTTTTGCAGAAGTCATGACTATAGCATGGGCAAAATTTTGTGCAATACGGCTGAAAAACATGGCCTTGAAATTTGAGAATGGCAGTACTATCTTTACTGCACATTTAGCTTATGATATTTTTTTTTATTAACATGCTGGGAAAGTTTGCTTCCAGCTATATTGTTAATTATACTAGAATAAGTTTGAATAAAGACCTAGAAAACCAAAAGTGATTATTTGTTATATATATATTAATAAATGTTCTACTTACAACTATTTAATTGATAATATTATTTGAAATTAAAAAAACAATCTAAATTTAATAAAATTTAACAACAAAAAAAAAAAAGATAAATTAAATGTTCGTTTTATTTGCATGTTTAATAGGAAGAAATGTAAAAAGGTAGGAAAAGATATTCGTATAATAACTATTATTTCCTATTGCATAGTCAAATGTATGCCATATAATAATCAATTGACGAAACACTCTATTACTGTTACAGTGCTTTATTATCCACCCTTTCCTTCAGTCTACAGTTTCAATTGTCCCAGCAATCTTCTTCCGAACCCTTATATCTCCTAATCTCACTGTTACAATAAAAAAAAAAATTGCTGGGACAATCGAAGCTGTAGACCGAAGAAAAGGGTGGATAATAAAGCATTGTAAAAATAATAAAGTGTTTTGTCTTGATTATTATATGCAGAGATGAAAGCTATGCTAGTTAGCTGAGATAATCAACTATAATGTTCTATGTGGTTTAATGCAGTGATAGAGTGTCAGATTCAAGATATAAAGGCCTGGATCGATACATCTGTCACTTCTGGTGATCGAAGTAATAAGATACTGTTACTACTTTTTTTATCAATAATGTAAAAAAGTGGTTCATTTTCTTGTTTGTTTTGTCGAATAATGAAGTTGAAATCTGTATTATTTACAAGAACAGTATTTACAATTTAAAAACAATAGTATTTAACACTATATTATACATATATCTGAAAAAAAAAAACACACCAGTTATGAAGCCTAAGAAAATAAGTTTTTGAAATGCTATACAAAAATTTAAAAGGTTAGACATAGATTACTATGAAGAGATTAAGTGAATCGTAAAAAAAGATAATCATTACTGTAATTAAATTAATAACTCGATTTATAACGATTGTAATTAATCTAATCACAAATTATGAATCATTTATAAATTTTTTTATTTAACAATGCTGATAAAACATTGTATATATACACACAATGTAAAGAAGTATGGAGAAATGCATATTAAGAGTAACAAGAAGAGATCAAAACACATTATATGGGTAAGAGAACAAACACGTGTTACTGACCTGGGCTGGACATATTGCTAGAAAAAATGATAATACATGGACAATTAAAATCTTAAACTGGATTCCAAGAGATTGTAAAAGATTCAGAAAGAGACCACATGTGAGATGGATGGCTGAAATAAGAAAATGTGCAATGGTGATGTGAAAAAGAGAAGCTAATGAGGAGAAAAGATGGATTGAACTTGGAGAGACCTTCATTCTGCAGTGGATTGACAATGACTGATGATGATGAATGTATACAAATAAAATGATGTACATATCAGTAGCAATTGGATGCGAATTGGTCTTACAAGCAATAAAGAAAGGAGACGAGTTTATAGGTTAAATAATAATTTAATTAATTAATAAAATAAATCATAAATTAAACACACACAATCAATGTGTGAAATATTATGCTCACAGGCATCATACAGTTAATGATACTGGTAGTTAATTTTTCTCTATTATATATATATATTGTAACGATATATAAATATGTCGTTACATTAATTTAAAATAAAAACTTAAAAGTTCGCATATAAAAATAAGTGTATTAAAAAGAAAAAAAAAACTAAATGCTAAAATTAAAATGTTTGTTAAACGTATATATTCGCACAGATGCTAAACTTTAAAAATATTTTTTTTAATAAATAAAAAAAGGTATTTGAATGTATTTTTTTTTTTATAAAAAAAAAAGGATTGAAATATAAAAAATATTTTAATAAAACAATAACGTAAGTTAAAATAAAAACAGGTATTAATTAATTCCTGTAATCTGTAAATGGAAATGATTGTTTATTAATTATCTAAAAGCTGTGTAATTAAAAAGTCAGATGAAAAGTTAGATAAGAGAAGAAAGAGATTTTAGCTTGACCAATGGAAGCACTAAGCCTTGGCTCGGACCCCCACGAAAGTGATAGATTAGTGACGTTTTGTTCATTGAATCCTTTGGGATAATATAAAAAGGGAAATACAGTTTTTTCAGAGTTCCAGCATTGTGTGTTTGAGAGATGTGGTATGACGCACATACCACACTCTCTATAAAAAAAAAATATGAAAAGACTGTGATACCTTGAACCAGCTATTGCCATCTCCAGAACATTACCTTCCAATGGAGGCATCGCGGGAATTGAAAGCAGAGGCCTGGACTCTTCTACCATAAGCTATATGAAATGAACAATTGTTAAAATCAATTAAGAACTTTCGTCAAGTTTTACAAATTGATAAACAAGCCAACTGAAATGTTAAAACGGACTCTTATCTGACTTTTGTAAGTTTTTAAATCAAATTAATAATGTTTAATTTTATATGTTTTCCGACTGATAAACATCATTTCCATTTTTTTTTTTTTTTATTGTAAAGATTATTTAAATGTATGAAATTTAAATTGTTTATAGACGCTTGCATGGATTCGTTTGCGGTTAATTATATTTTGTTTTTCATATTTGATCAAAATATATAGACATTCGATAAATAATGATACCTTACGGTGAGTATCTAAAATGTATTTATTCGGATGTCTTTTAAGTTATTGGTGACAACGCAAGTATCTTATGGTGAATACTATTGGGTTACTTATAAGTTTCCCTCTGCGATTGTCGGTATCAATAATTTTGTATTTTGATCGTTTATGTTTATTTTGAAATGTTTTTGACCGTGGAATCTATGTAATCGATCGATACCCAACATTTTTAAACAAATCTGTGCGAACATATTTAAATGTTAAAATTAAGTCGGGAATGAATGGCTATATAGTTTTGTAAAGTTGTATTAAGGGAGGGTATTCTTAGGTTATTCATTTCGTAGTTGAATTGGTTCAATGGATTGGATATATTTGTGTAATTAGTAGATGTAGTATGAGGTCCGCTACGGGCAGGATTATAGATATATGCCACACACCCTCTGTTTACCTATGGATGGGTTTGTAAGTCAGCAGAAGACCGCAGTCCATTCCTATGGAGTTTTTTGTTTATTGTTCTACTTGCCAACAGATGTCACATTCCTGTTGGTGGAGAGTCAATGTCTTCTCTATTTCTACTTATTGTTCGGATGTACATTCCTGACAATATAGTATTTTGTGTTGTCGTATCATGCTACATTGAATACATGAATGTATCAGATGGATTGGCGCCAATTTGGTTGCGAAATTTGTTGCCTAAGGTTAAATCAGGGAAGAATATTTTCTTTTCAAATGCAGATCTATGTAGTCTATTCATACTTGACTATCTAAATAATAATTAAACTCATTGAAACTTAGTTAAATGTAAAATTAAAAGTTAATATAAAAATCTAAAATGTTAAACTTATTCCTCAAAATTTAAATATTCTTTTATATGTGCATAAATAAATATTTTTATATGTTAATTTCTGGCAGTGGCTTTTACTCTTTGATATTTACGATATAAATTAAGATATAGATTTTTATCTCTGCGTCTCCACTGAGCTAGTGACTTGGGCTAACGATCGGAATATTTAAATAAAGTGGAATCTTAACAGCGCGTATCTGCCTACTTTATAAATTTTTCTAGGCTCAAATACCTAGATGGCGCCCTTGTAGTGCAGATATTGTTTTTGCTGTTAGATTCGATCTTCACTTTCATTCCGATTGGTACAATATATATATATTAATAAAATAATCTGTGGTGATCATATTTATGCCTATGTTAATATGCCAAATCCTATTGAACTTGCAGCTTGCTAAATCATGAGGAACTTGTTAGCCACAGTTATAACTAAATCTAAAGCCCTTCTATGGCATCTGTCTATATATAACACTTTAGGAGTTGAGCACATAATCATGCTCAAAGATACACAGGTTAACATGATAATCTAGATTAGGGTTCATCCTAATGCTGAGTAATCATTTAATATAAGGGAGAGAGAACTGGTTTATCCTAGGTCTACTCACACACACTATGACACATTAAAATGTTAATGAGGATAATTAAGGTGTGAGTGGGTCATTATTCATGGACTTCAGCATCGATTACTCAGTGCCCTAGAACTGAATGATTTGCTACAAATAATAAGAACAAGAAAAGTTCATGGAATTGGATAAGCCATTAATAATAATGTGGACTCTTGTATTCCAGTTCTAAAAACAACCCAAACTAGAAGTATGAGCATGACCTCCACCAGTAACTCATCAGAAAAACATGCAGCAAGCAGTTAATGTACAATGTTTACTTAGTAAGGATACACTTGGAACATATACATATATCAAACATAAATACATTTAACTAACTTATGGTGCCTTAAAACAGATAGCATTTATCTGCATAACTATATAACCCAGCTCTCAAGACCAGTATATTAATCACACTATATTTAGGAACTAATTATATTAGTAATCTAGCTTGAACTGCCAAACCTGAAGCATATTTGACAGACAATTAATGATAAATTATTATAAATATGCTTTAATAATATCCCTGTGGCTAGTTCCTATGATATATGTATTATATATAGAAAGTTATAATTCATATCTCTAGCTAAGCAAACCACAACTCTATCTAGGATGTAACTGATTACTACTAAATTAATAAATAAAAATTAATCAGTCTAAATAATAACAAGATCTCGAAACGGCAAGTTGGGATTAACAATTCAATTATTTAACATTTATTTAAAATGAAGGTGTGAAAATATCTTCACAAAAAGATAGACTAAAATATATATATATCTACCTGTGGTTTCAAGTTATTTGGCATAGTAAAGTATATACAATAATAAAATGATAAAATCATAAAAGTCAATTAAAATAAAATAAATAGCCATAAAAAGACCGCAGCAATTAGGTTATTTCAGTGTTTTACATTTTAAAAGAATGATTTTCAAATTATATGTTTTAGCTTCAGACAAGATTGAGCTTTACATTAATTTAAGAATTTATCAGATTTATTTACAGAACTTAAGGAAACAGATTTAAAATGCTGATTCATTATATATCTAGCTTAGATAGATTTTGAAAAATTAAAAATTTAGAACAGAGCTCTGCAGCAATTAGAAATGTTACAATTTTTCTCCATGCAGCTTCAGGAACATTGGACAATGAAATTGGCACTACTTCTTGTTGGATGGCTTGGTTTCCACTGGGATCTCCCTTATAATAGTAGGCTTATGGCTGTGCTGTAATTTGGTCCATTGCATCTGTGATGGTTAACTACAACCACATAATGAGAGGGGACCCTAGACTACCACCTCCTGCAAGAAAAGCAGCAAGTCTATGCCTTTTTACCCTGCCATGTCAAAGATAAAATAGGCATGGATTCAACTTACAAATCTGACATAAACAATATAGTATATTTCTTGATTATGAAAATTTAACTATTTATACCTTCTCATCTTTGGCCACCTGGTTGATTACAAGTTTAGAAGCTGAAGAAAAATCCATCAACACATTTGCAAGATTTAATATATTTAATTAACAAATTTCTAACTTTAATTTTGTTTTGATTTTAAAATCTTCATTAGTATTATTTAATAGTGCTAGTTGAGTGCACATTGTTGACAACTTTGCTGATTCTCAGAAAAACACCCTTACAATTTTAGAATCTTAACTTTAAACAAGAACAGGTGTGGTAACTTAATTAAAATTGTTTAAATCATAATGAAATTTATAATCAGCAAAAAACAATTCTTCATCTATATATGCAGGATGGTGATACCTGGAATACCTTTATACACACACACACACATATATATATATATATATACACACACACATATATATATATATATATGTGTGTGTGTGTGTGTGTGTGATTCAAGCAAAATAACATATAAAGTAGTCTAATAATTTAGATTAAATCACTTTTAAAAACTATGTGACATAAAATAAACATATACCTCTACCTGTAATATATATATATGTCAATCCAATTACAGATTTAACAATCATATATATATAAAGTTATTTATGTAGATATTCAGAGAGAGTTTATATCTGGCACAGACATAGGTGTGATGGCAAAATAGGTGAAACAGGCAAGTGATCAAAATTGACTGTTTCAATATATATATATATATATTTTAAATAAAATCAAAAGGTGGGATAAATCCTATTAGAATGTAAGAATTTTTAATTTTAATATTTAAAAGAACTCTTATCTGCTGTTAATTGAGAAAAAATAAAATAAAATATATAAAAAAAAATTAAGAAAAAAAAAGAATTCTGATGGATTATAAAAACAAAAAAATAAATTGTAAATTTAACCATGTAAAAGTAAGTATAAAGTTACTTAGTAAAAAAATTTCATTGCATAAACCATAATTGAAACTAGGTGATTATTGATTTATTTAATTTGTGTAATTATCTGATCAGAAGGAATTTGGTTTGTCCCACTGATTAGATAATAAGTTTGATTAAATTGTATTTAAAAAGTTAGAAGTGCCTCCACCAGGAATGTGGTCCAGCACTTCATGCTTCTTTCTGAACATGTCAGATTACAAAGAAAATCAAACCCGTTAGTTATTTAACTAGACTTTTCCTCGGCATTTGACAATGTCATTCCATCAATCTTACTACAAACACTCCATGATTATCAAGTGCTGGATGTATACATCCGTATTATTGGCAACTTACTGTTCAACAGATTGATATTTAACTCTCTAGATGAAAACCTTTCAGCGGGATTCAGACCCCATCTATCCATCCCACAGGGATCCCCTTTGGCTACTCTCTCCTTCATAATGTATTTTAACCCCTTTCTTATGGAAATTGAATGCAGTACACCAGGCATATATGTGCCAGCACTGACACATCCAGTTCACCACCTCTCATATGTTGATGATGTTTCCATATTTATTCCTCACAAATCCCAGCTTCAAACCATAACACAAATAATAAACAAATATGCCAAAAAACTAAATCTCAAAGTCAACTACAATAAATCGTCCCTCTGAAAGATCAAAACAGGTGCAATGATTCCATCAATATTCATGGCCCAGCCACAATCATTTCTAGGCATTGCCATGGCAAAGTCTAGATTCACCATGTTGAAGGGCATCTCAACCTCAATACTAGACAAAACAAGAAAGATAGTCAGCTCACTGTTAAGAATCTCAATATCATTACCTGGCAAGGTTGCCTGATTCAACATGCTAGTCTACTCAAGACTAAGCTACTACCTGCCATTCATAAAACCCATCAAAACATTTAAATGATCAATGAACTCATTATGCTCTAGGCTGCTTTGGAACGGTAAAGTCATGGCCATATGCATTGCTAAAGCTCAAATGCACAAAGAATCAAATGGGCTTGGCCTGTATTCAGTGTTCATCCGTATCTCCAAAAATCTCTGAGCGTGCAGCGTGTGGCCAGCCTTGAACAAACAAATCTAAATCTCACACCAACAGTGGAGCCCAGAGATATGCCTCCTCCACTCGCCAGTGAATGGATGATGAATATATGGACTTATGTCAGAAACTCAAAAAACATAATGCAACATACAATAGAAGAAAAAAGATGTATTGACAAACATACAAACTCAAAAACACCAATCAAACCATTTTACAGAATGATCTAGGGTTAAAGAATAAACAACTCATAGCAAAATCAAAAAATTGGTTCTTAGAACCAAAATACATTGACTTTCTGCTAAATATCAACCTCTCCTCCCTTCCAACAAATTATTTTTTGGTGTGGAAAAGAGAGTTTAGCAAGATCAACCCTCAATGCCAACTATGTGTCAATCAGATCCTTTATTAATGAAAGTATGTCACTCAATATTAGAGAAGTTTTAGTCATTCAAAAGGCCATAAAGAGTGGCATATTCTCAAAAATCAGAACCACCATTTTTCTAACCTTTGCTATCTTGCTATCCAGATGCAATTGTATATTTGAAAATGCTAATCAAGGTGTCTGCAACATCTATATCAAATTACTCAAGTGGCTCAGGAAGAGAGATTGCTGGCTCCGGACTGGCTTTTTCATGAAACTTGGGCTAGGGTCACCCTGCCAGAGGAGCAAAGGAGGGCAATGGCCCCCAGTCTTGGACCACAGCAAGCTCTACAGAGTAATTGCCTTGCAACAATGTAAAAAAATATAGTTATGTACAGATAAACATGTTCAATTTTATCTAATAAATTTTAATTTATTTTTATAAAAAAAAAGATTTACTAATTAAAAGAATTTGGAAAGCTAATTAACAATGTAGGTAGTCAGACAATGGATGGAAAAGGTATAAAAGCTACAAATTTCCTACTATTGAATTATTATGCCAAGTTTTGCTGTAAAAAGTCTATAAAATTTGCTTGCATTTTGGTGTCAGTTAAGTTAGTAGTGCACTGTTAATCGTTTATTCTACTGCCAGTTTGCTATACAAAGTTTCTTCATTATCAATCAGAAATGTATAACAATGTTCACAG
Organism: Epiperipatus broadwayi; assembly: GCA_028023455.1. NCBI lineage: Eukaryota > Metazoa > Onychophora > Udeonychophora > Euonychophora > Peripatidae > Epiperipatus > Epiperipatus broadwayi. The sequence goes on along the minus strand of JAQFVV010006246.1, from coordinate 1,980,881 downwards.
ACACCTAAACTTTACCATGAGCTGCTGATTCACATAGGGTATTCACTGCCTGGTTTTTTCAACAAAACAAAGATATGTGCCAACCCAACTTAGAGGAGCAAATAGCTGCCAAAAAAAGCTTGGAATGCTAATGAATTCCATTACCTTTGATGAGGAAAGAGATGATCACTCTAGAAACAAAGCTACAACAAAAACCTAGGTAAATATAAAATAACAAATTCAATGTCCAGGCAAACTGTTATTCTTTTGAAACTTGATAACTAAAAGCAATTGGGTTTACTTTTATTTTGGAAATGGACTAATCCTTAGCCAAAAAGACCATAAGTAATTTACTTCACTTTCATTTGAATATTATATTAATGTTTTACTTTTGTGCATGTGTAAATAAACATGTTATTTTAATTTGTTAATTTGGCTTAGTTCTCTCTCTTCATATTTCACCATATAACATTTTAATTACCATATTAAAAATATTCTGGCTTTGATAGTCTGTTTTAAGCCAGTTTCTTACTCATTGTGTTAACCAGGTAAAATCAAGTGTGGAAAGCATTTGAAAGCTTTTTTTGTTATTGATATTTTGGTCAGTTTTGGCTAGTATGCCTGGGAATTATCCAAATACAAATAAATATATCCATAAGAGATGTTTGTTTTCTGCAGCTATGAAGGGGTTAAAGTCTGGAAATATGACTGCAGATCATACATTTTATACTCTTTTGATCTTACCATTGGTATGGATAGCAGGTAAAAATATTACTCTTATTTAACTCCTTCACTTAAAATAATGAAATAGTTAATTTAAATGTAAAGCCTGTAATTGTAATTAGTATAGTTTTATTATAATATGCATAATCAATCATTACTAAGAATTATCAGCCAGAATAAAAAAATCTCCTGAACATACCAGCCAATATTTAATTCATTGGATAAATTTACTAGTGTTTTATGGCTATAAACTGATTTACAAGCCTGATAAAGAAATTTGTCATGCAGATCCTATGTCATGTATAGACTCCATGAATTCCAAAAATGTTGAAGAGTTTTTAAGGCAGAAAATTGGACTAGAAATGATCCTGGATATAAAACTTTACAAAATTGGATAAAGTATGGATGGCCATAAAATCAAATTACATGGAAATGCCTATTTAAAATGTTAATAAAAGTGTCTATATGCAATGACTGCATTCTTATAACTGACCATGAATCATATAATCTGAAGGCTGAAAGTGCCTAGTTTACTACATAAAAGATACCCATGAACAATACACACAAAAAGCTTAGCAAAATCATATGTAGGATGAACTAACATGGGCCAGGATATACAGCAGGCCACAAAGAATTGTTTAGAAAGTCAATCCACCATTAAGTTACCTACAAAAAGATTGGAAACAAGGTAAAGGTACATTTAGATCATACTGGACCAATCAATGACTATATCTTTTTATTTGCAATAGATTTATATTCCAAATGGGCAGAATACAAGCTCATTAAATATTCAAGTGCCGAATACAATATTAAGGTAAACCAAGAATATTAGAAATTATTGTTACTGACAATAAAACTACTTTTGAATTGCAAATGTTTAAGGATTTTTTGCCCAGTCTTGATATTACCATATCATTCTGAGTCAAATCATTTACTGAAAAAAGCAGATCAACATTTTAAATTGACATTGAATAAAATGGTATAACATGATATAAATCAGAAATGGGGAACCTTTTCTTTGGCCAGGAGCCATTTCAATTTATATCATTCATGGGTCATATAAAATTATCAACATAAATATTAGCCTATTAAAATTGATTAATTAAGCTCTAATCATTAAGGGTGCAGCAACTTTTATAATTGGCAAGCCAATTTCAACTTTCCCTTTTTAAATGAGGGCCATAATTTTTTTTGTGTGTGTGAAATAAAAATAAAGTAACATCATCATTACATTTAATACAATTTTTCTGATTTACTCTGAGTCTACATTAAATAATATCTTTATATTCTCACATTACTTTTTGTGTTCTAAACAGGCTCACTCTACAGCAGGAATGTAACCTTTTATAAATTCCCCTTCAGAAAATGTCTTTTATAAGTTCTCTTTCAGAAAATGGTTTCATATTTTCTGCTTTTTTAAAATATCTTACTTTCATAGAATTTTCTGATTTGTACTTTTTATAAAACATCAGCTTCTTGTTGAAGCTCCTTTTCAAGTTTTTTATTTTAATATTTTTCTTCCCTAGTAATTTCATTGTAGTCAGAAAACTTTGATAAACAATGTCTCTTAATAATAACATTCTTTATTAACTGAAATACTTTCCAGACATATCAAGCACATCAATTTACTATTTCTATAAAAAAATATTCATTGGTTCATTTCTTATGAAATGCACAAATTTCTGTGCCATTTTTTGTCTTACACTGTAGCTATGCTAATAAAAAAAATTAAATGCAAAATAATAATAAAATGAAGTAAAATTTTAGTTTTATTTTTGCTAGTCATATGTTTATCTATGAAAATCATTATAAAAATAAACAAAATGCTCCCAACATTGTAGAATAAATGGGAATAAGATAGACCATACAATATGGATAATTTGTTGGAATCTTGTACCTCTGACAAAATGAAGAACTATTATAAAGATTAGAGAGAGAAAAAGAAGTGAAAAAATATTTTATTTTACTTAACTCTTAATTCGAGATCTGAACTATGTGCATGTTTAAATATAAGTTTTATATAGATTCATTTATATACATTTTTAAAATTATCCAGGAGTAAGGTCGAGGGCTGGATATGACCTATTGGTCAGAAATTCTCTATCCCTGATATAAATGTAGTGTTAATCGATGCAATGTTTTTAAATATTTTATACGATACACATCAACAATGAAGACATTGACAGAATTGTTAATGTGTCAAAATTACCAATTAAAAATGTAATTGATGAAGGCAAATTTAGATCACAAAAATTTAAAAATCAATTACCAAGTTTGGATTAGCCATTTAAAATAAAAATATATGACTAAACAATCAGAGTAATCTAATAGGAAAATGGAAAACATCTAAGAAGACATATAAATCATTTACAACCTTGCCAGAATGAGATGTCTAAAACAGATAGTGCCCCATAAAAAAAGAGAATTATTATAAAGATGAATATGCTGATACTTCCTAAGCCACACAAAACGGGGAAATTACCTATTGATAGCCAGACAGAGGAATTACAACTTGCTGAAATGAATACAAAATCAAATAATTGAACCAGTAGACAATCTATTACAAACAATGTAGCCTGATCAAGAAAAAACAGCTAATCAGGAGGAAGAAAGATATTTATTCTAACAAGACTTGCACAAGTTCATCAGAGATCTAAAAAGTCACAAGATTTTTTAGAGTGAGGGAAGGAGTGAATTTTCAATGTGAATATATATTTAAAATGTAAATATTTATTATGATTGCTACCCTAAAATGTGTATATACTCTGAATGTCTATAAAATTTTATATTTCATTGGTATACAAATCCTAAATCCTGGACATAGCAAATATTATAAACCTTTATTGTTGGGATGTCTTCTGAATGTTCATATTTTATAATAGTTATTATGCTATTTACAAATATGAGATAGATTTTCTTCTTTTAAATCATTAACTTGAATTATTCAATTTTGGATGTTATAATAAAATAAAAATGATTTGCTATTATAAATATTTCCCTTTTTTTTGGCATATCATTATTTAATTATTGTTTAACTCTGAACAGTATAGAGTATTTAGAATTTTTTGCACAATGTCTATAATATTTGGGGTAAATAATTTTTATGACAGTTCAGATTTTTATGTCAGGTTTCTTTGTATCTTTATAAGTATCTTTGAACAAAAAGTATCGTTATAGATATTCTATACTTTTTCTTCTAATAAATCAATCTCAATTTTGAAAATTAATTTTATATTCTCTTCATTTTTTATTATTTCACCGATACAACCTTCTTAAATATATGTCATCAAAAAGTAGATCTGCATATCAATCCCACGATATATTCTACATAAATTCCTGAAAACATTTTAAAATTTATGCATATATATTTAAAAAATATTCATTATTATTTCAAATCTAGATATTGTATTAGTTTAGACAACTTTTAAAAATCAAGCTGGTCTAAACATTACTAGTTTTTTTTTCTAATGACACACTAAATAGACATGTTTTTAAAGAAAGAAAAGTATGTAATTATTTTTTATTTGTTTAAATTAATGTACAATACTAAATAAAACTTTCTGGATTTATTATGTGTAATCTTACATTCAAAGATCAGCCTTTCAAGCTAATTGTGCACGCGACTTTTGCGAGTGTTAAATAATAAATGAATACTTCCCTCTACAACACAAGATATAGTATTTGCTTATGTCTACAACACAAGATATAGTATTTGCTTATGTGTAATCTTGGAAATCATAGAAAAAAAGTTGGGAGATTCCACTATTTTCATTTAATTTGATATTTAAATATAAAGCTTTGGAAGAACGTTTTCATGTTTTAAGACAACTTTAATATCCTTGTTGCGAAGGATTTTTGGATCATTTTAACCAGCAAATAACTGTGTAACTGCATTATAAAATTAAGCTGATAATAACGCCAGACATTAACTTGGAAATTATCAATGCAGACTAGATGGAAAACGATGCAGTAGTTAAAATCTCATTATAATGGGACTGCACTAATCAAACCTAAAATAATGTAGTTTCCTGCCGAAGTTAATTTTTAAAATGGTCTGCATTGACCATTGAGGATATAGAAATAATATTCTGTCTACCTTCCAATTCATGAACACATAATCCTATCATATAATCATTATATCTAGAGAATAATTCATGAAAATACATCCAATAAAGCCTTAAAATTAGCTCGCGGATCAATTTTTGAAAAAGATTTGAATCTTTATTTTATTAAGATATAAATCAGAATTCTGATGCCATGATAAGAAAAATTTCTATTTAAATTAAAAGGCGTAAGAGAAAGAATACTAGTAATATTTACAACAAATATTAAAGTTAGTAATAATATGCTGTGAATACTTTTTAGCATTTTGTTTTCCTCTATGTATTAAAATATTAAAAAAAATATTTTTTCAATTAATAATCAATATTTTTTATAACTTTGATATATGTATTTATCAACTAATGGATATTTTTCCAATTTTCATTTATATTATTATAATTAAATAATAATGTGATTGTTTTAAATTGGATGTAAGCATATTGGAACTAGTAAGTTAAATGCAATCAATGTAATTAAATGAATTTTGTCTGATATGAATATATACTCATTGAAATGTATGTATGCATATATATATATTTATGCATTGTATTTATCCTTAACTATAAGGTGTGTAAACATATATATATATATATTAAATAAATTATTTAAATGAATGTCATTATAATAAATGAGATATACTCTCTCTAGTCATTCAACAAATAATGAAGTGGCAATTAATTTCAAATTGGTTATTTTTGTATATTAAGATTTTTCTGAACCACAGGAAAATGTGAGAATAAACCAATCTAATTATTTATTGTTATTTGTTAACAGATTAATTTTTATGTCACAAAGTCTCATTTACTATAACAACTTTTACTATTTAAATGGTGTATTTAACATTATATAATTTCACTTTAGTGGTCGATTTCATTACATATTTATTTTTCAAGGTTTATTATAAAGTAAACTTCTTAATAAAAAATACGTATATAATTTTATTAACAAAGACGAATTGAAAATGAAATATAAGAAATCAAGCAACTAGCATTTATGTCAGCAAAAAAAATGAAGTGAAAATAGAAGATGGATGTCTATATTTCTAAAAAGTAATCTGAAACCAGATAGCAAAATATTAAAAATAAGAGAACTTAGCATTTATTTTAAAACCATATATTAGGGTAGTAATTACATAGCCGGGCTTGGCCGCTCGATGGTGTTCTCTCTGGCCAAGAACACTTACAAATGCCGTTTACGTGGCCCGACTTACGTCTAAGAAATAGCGATTGAAAATTTTAAAAAAACCTAATATTTTGAACCTACACCAATGTAATATAGTTTAGAGTTGACACCAAGTCTCTCCTTGGCTAGGAATTCTAATACCAACATTTGAGATTTCCAGCTCATTATATTATTATAAACAAAAGTTTTCCTTTCTACATTCCAGTTGCATCTATTGTGAACTTTAACAATCAGTGCTTACCAGATGATAGCTTAATTTAATATCTATTCTCAGATCAGTTCAACAGTTTTACATACAGTTAACAGACTTATTTACTTGAAACCATAGAGATTTTAAATTTCAGACTATTAGTTTAATAGTAAAAAAAGTCAAAGATTAATTTAATATGGAAAATTGTAATGAAAGAATAATTTTAATGTAAAATCTTTATTGATAAAGACAAATATCAAAAATGAGTTTAGAATAAAAATTCAGCTATATTTGTGTCTACAAATAAAGCCAACTAAGATCAATAAATATATAGATATTGACTTGTAATCAGATCTATATATTTAACAAACATGCCAGATTAAATTCATGTTAGTTTTCTAAGTTTAGTATCTTATCTGGATAGTAAAAAATATGTAAAGATTGCTATCAGATATGCACTTTTTTGAGCTGAATTTCAAATCTTCAATAAAGGCAAAATCCAGAATTCAATCTGTATTTAAACAATATGGTAGTGAAATAACTTGCAAAGAATTTGTTCCACAATAGATTGACAATGGATAAAAATAATAAAAAAAACTTTATTTAAGATGTTTATTATTAGCATAATTTATATATAAAAAATATTTTTACTGAAATTAGATAATTATGCTTAACTTTTGACAGATTTTAATTTAACATGTTTTCCAATAGATTATACTATTTTTTAAAAATTTTTAGCTCATTTTTTAATTTTTTGTATTATTGAGAAACTACAAAAATATTTTCATAACTATAAATCTTTACATTGCAATTGCTTAAGCTTTGTATTGTACTAATAGCTTTTTATACTTTTTATTATCCTATTATAATCCAGATTGTGATAACATTTTGACTCAAATTATCCATAAACTAGTTTATATTTTATTGAAATGTTTTATAAGTATAGGGGATTTGAACTCAGATTTTCAAGCACCTTTCAACTATCTACACTATCTCATACAACTTATACACATGATCACACACATGTAGAAAAAATAAATAATCACCAATATACATATTTCATGCTAAACCAGCACTCATCAGTTGGTCCAGATTAACATCTCCCACACATATATATATAATCAGTGCCGAGTTTATATTAAGATAGAAAATCTCTATACTTTAGTGGACAGGCTTCAATCCACTCCAACCTCCAACTTTTCAGCTATCCATGTAAATGAAAATCTGATGATAAAAACTTCAATTCCATGCTGATGCTAATATTATTGCCATGCCCATGTTGACCTGAAGTCACTCTGAACCCTCATGTATAGGACCTTATCCATTTAAATACATATGAGGGATGGACAGGATACAAACATGATGTGTAAATATTTAAAAACCAGGCACTCTTCACAAACCTGGGAGCTTAATTGTAAGTATAGGGGATTTGTATTCAGATTTTCAAGCACCTTTCAACTATCTACACTATCTTATACAACTGATACACATGATCACACACATCTAGAAGTTTTCATCATCAGATTTTCAATGATATGGATGGCTGAAAAGTTGGAGTGGATTGAAGCCTGTCCATTAAAGTATAGAGATTTGCTATCTTAATATAAACTGAGCACTGATTATATATATATATATATATGGGAGATGTTAATCTGGACTAACTGATGAGTGCTGGTTTAGCATGAAATATGTATATTGGTGATTATTTATCTTTCTATGTGTGTGATCATGGGTATCAGTTGTATGATATAGTGTAGATAGTTGAAAGGTGCTTGAAAATCTGAATTCAAATCCCTATACTTACAATTAAGCTCCCAGGTTTGTGAAGAGTGCCTGGTTTTCAAATATTTAAATGTTTTATATTTATTTATATATGATTCAATACTGTTTTCTGTAATAGTTTTCATGTAAATAAAAAAAACGTACAAAATAAATATTTAATTGAAAACTTTATTTACAAAAAAATGATTAAGTTATTTATTATATTATAAATAATATATTTTGTGAAGTTAGTATTTATATATTATATTTGTCAAAGCAATAAATATTAATTTAATTATCATCACGATTTTTATTGATATTTCATTTTTTGTTTGGTTATTTTTTTCTATACAGTATAATAAATGTAGCTTTCTCAAACTTGTAAAACTGTTTTCTACAAATTTGTCATACAACATTGTCTATTGCAGATATGATTCATACTATTTTAAATTTTCTTATGACATCTCATTACATTGCATTTTTTTATTATCAATAAATATCAAATTTATGTTTCAAAAATCAACTGTTTACAGTGTATAAAGTAGAAAACATAAAACTTTGCAGATTAAACTATTTAAAATTTTCTTTATACAATGTTTAAATTAATTCTAATTTTATAAAAATTTGCTGACACAATTTCTTAACTGTTTTCCATCACTTTTGAACAGGTCATATACAAAATGATTTTTAATTTAAACATCAGTTGAACCATTATTCATTAATTCCTGTTTCATATAATAAGTTGAATTTTTTTTTTTTAGATTTATGTAAGTGAAGTGCATTTATATTACAAACAGCTGGATTATAAATCATCTAAATAATGTTAACTTTAAGGTTGTAGGAGATAAAAAACATTACTATTGCAGATTTCTGTCACAGTATCATTGCTATAAATTTTCCCAGTTATTGAACAATTTTGGAAAGTTAATTGGATTGGATTCATTCATGATGTAAAAAATGTTCAAGGTTTCCATATCTAGACTAAACTTTTAGTCATGGATATGGAAATGGGTTCACTGTCTCTACACCCAAATATTGTAAGATAAATATTAATCTCTAAAACTTTATTGAGCTAACAATCTCTGTATATCATTTTAAAGTGTTGTGCTTGTATTTGAAAAAAAAAAGTTTCTTTTCTGCCAATAACATTAAAAAAATTAGATTATTAAATTGTATTCTGATTTCATAGTTGATACATATTTTTAATTACATTGATTATACACAGTAATCATCAATTTTATCTTGATGGTCAATTGGTCAGTCTTTTTTTTTTTGAAAAATGAAGAATAATTATCTTAATAACAATTAAAGAAATGTTTTCTGAAATTGTACCCAAGCTTCTTAAGTCAACTTTGATTTATAGAACATCAATAAGTCCAACCCTATTTTATGTAATATATGTTGTCTGATAAAATTGCAATAAAAATTGTTTTTTAGAATGAATACTGTCTTAAATTCGGATTCTGTTACTAATAGTAAACATAAATTTGCAGTTACCATTAAACTGTTATCTTCAATTTTTATTATTTATATATTTCCATCCTTCTTGTTTATAAATCAGAGAAATTGTTGAAACAAAAAACTTGCTACCCAGAAAATGGGTACAGGTTGTACTTTTCCATAAATATTTATTGAATAGCCAGTTAAAATTTTGAATAGGTTTTCAAGTAAAAAAAAAAATGTATAAATTGATTATTGTTATCACATTAAAAAAAATCTTACTAAGTTTCTTTTTAAATGCACTTTATATTTTAGAACCAAAATCAAAACTCTTAATAATAGATTGCAGTATTAACGTATACTATTTTGGATATATTATATCAATCCTACTTTAAAATAATATTCATTAATTGCCTTTTTGGTATATCATTGATAGGTCTTCAGTTATAGTCAAGCATAACAGGAATGATGTGATTGATTCACATCAGATTGTTAACTAAAACTGTACCAGAATTTGATATATTAGTGAAAAAATATTATGTAACTGATAATATTTCAAAGTACAAGAGGTTCTGTAGAGAAAATTTGATAGACAGTCAACAAAATTAATAGAACTTCTCTGAACAACCATTTTTACAGGAGTGAAAAAAACAATAACAAAATGATAATTATAGAAAATTTTATTAAATTGAATCTAGCAAAAAAAAAACACACATTAATTTTTGGAAAATTAAAATCTTTCACCATACTTAAAATATGAAAGTTAAAAACTTTACTTGAAATGAATTATTGGACTTGGAAAAATAAATAACCATCAAATTAAAATTATCTTGTATGATAACAAGCTGAATTGATTAAGTAAATAAGAATTTCCCATGCCAGCAAACTTTTATAACCTATAATTTTCACAAACATAAATTTTGAACATTTACGATTCTTCAAAATTGTCTGAATTCAATTTGGAATATAAAGAGTCATGTTGGTTGTTTCATCATTTGTCATCTACAAAAAAACAAAAATATTAATAAAACAATTATAAAAAAGATTATATTACAGTATAATATATTTATACAAATAAAAATGACATTATATTATAAACCATATAATGTATAATCTATTGTGAATGAAAATATATCAAAAGCAATCAGTTATTTTTGTTTAGTAAAATTATGAAAGTGCTAATATTTTAATTTCACTGTATAATCCCCAACTCTTCAGCAGTTTGGACATCATATATTCTATATATAAAATAATATTGCATTATGATTAAAACTTGTAATTAATAGAAAATTATTATTAGAAATTTCTCAATAACAAAGTAAATTTATTAAGGCAATAAACATCACATAATCACCATTTCTTATGCTTGCTTATAACTGTTATTAAACCAGGCAAAATTCACTATACATATGTATTGCCACACACAGCAAGCTAGAGTAATCAATGGATGACAGAAGGCTTGTGCATAAAATCCCCATCTAGTGCTTACTCATCCAATATTTCCAGACTAGTTTCTGGCTTGTGGCCTTCGTCAGTGAGAAGCCTTGGATCTGTGACCACTGCAGATATAAAATTAAGATTGTAGAATAAATTAGTGGTAAGTAATTAAGTGATAACACTTGTTGCACATTACCGGACTTTGTGCAGAGAATTTCATAAACATACACACAATTTCTGATTTCATAAACATACACACAATTTCTGATTTCATAAAATTATATACATCTAATAATTAATAACTGCAGATTGGGTTTTCTATGGAAAATTAAATTTCATTTTAATGTGATCCATTTTTTTTAAATTAGTTAAGATGATATATTTTCTAATATAATGAAAAATTTGATGAACTTTTTGCTATCAGATATATCCAATACACTTCTGTGCATAAAGTTTTTTGTATACATAAAGAAACTGAATACTACTTTTTAAAATGTTGTAATTTTAATTTATCTTATTTATTAATAAAGAAAAAATTGCAGATTATTATCACTCAATGTTAATTAATACATTGCATCATATTCATATTTAACAATTTTTTTAAATAAAAGCATTCTTTATTTTGATCAACCATGAATTTGAAATTACTGTTTTAGGAAAAGAAAGAAATGTCTTTTAAGTATTTTGACATCCAAATTTTATAGTGGGTACCATGATGATAGGTTGCAGTTATCACTTAAAAAATAAATAAATAATTTTAACTATTTGTCATCTGTATTAGATTGAATAAGAATACTATTGTATTTATAAATTGCTGCTGACTATCAAGTTCTTTGGCAACAAAAAAGTTATCTCAATTTTAAAATGAATATTCATATTTATATCAGAAAAAATCAAATCAAATTTCTGTTAGCCAGTGTTATTTGCTTAACCATTGATAAGCTTTAGTCTACAGGTGATGGTGTAAAACAGTGAAAGAGAATATCACATGATCACCATCTCATGCTAGCACATAACTGTTAGTAAACAGGCAGAGATTTTGCCTATTTATTGAAAGAGAAATTTTTTATTTTATAATTGGGATTAATTAGTCATAATTAGTGAATGCATGACAAAATTCATGTTATATTACATTAATTTATATATTTATAAAAAAACTCAAATTAACCCTTTGGAGGATCCTTACGAGATGACTTGCAGCCACTTCAAGTCACTTGAATTCCATCATTTTTAATGCTACGCTAAAGATTTTATCATCATTTGAAAGGTTAAAATAAATTTCTTAAAAAATTAGATATGAATTTTAATGTACTTGTAATAAAGTCTTATGAGAGTTGCTCTAATTTCATTTTACACTGCAATATTCACTTTGATTTCATTAGTATAAAAGCCACCACACATTTGGAAGCATGATTCTCATTATTCAAATAAGGGCATGTAAAATCTTGATAAATTAATGAAAGTTCAAATTAGTGATATTATTACTAAACAAGTAAGATGGATTTTGTAGGATTTAATGGAACATTTAAACAACAATTAAAGGACATATTAATGAATACATTACTTTAAAATATAAATTTGAGGGGGGGTGTCCGTAATTTATAAGTATTTAAATAAATATAAAAAACATTGATCTCAAAAAATAATCGTTAGTAAACACAAAGATAAATATGATTATTCTAATTTTGGAAGTAAAAATATTACGATAGAAAAACAAACAAAAAAAAAAAAATTAAATCTGGTAAGGATATTTTGTGCATGTAATGCACTTGCACAAACATTTTTTATAAATGCAGCAACTAGGTCATATATCTATCTAAATAATTCAAGACAGTAAGTTAATGGAAAAAGAATTAGAAAAAAAATAATGATGATTATTTCAATTATGAATATTAGTATTAAGTATTAGAGAATTTAGTTATTTAATGGGAACATAAATATAGATAGATATTTTAAGGATTTGGCACAAATTAAGAGACTTATATTGTCTGTCATAAGTTATAAGAACTCAAATGTCAGATTATATTTTATGTAAAAGCAATATATTATATGCATGTTGAGACAATTTGAGATTGATAATTAAATTCATTGACTTAATTATGTTATAATAATGCATCTACATATAGTATATAAGAAATTAAGTTACATCAAATTTATAAAATTATATTGACTCATATTTTTAAATATGGCAAATTATTTATAATTATGACATATTAAAATTAAATATAAATGCTAAAATTAATTATAATTACTTAAATAAAAGTACTTCTTCAGTTCAACTTTATTAATTTAATTAATGTATCTTCAAATTTATAATTGTTAACAAATCTGGTTAAGATACAGGCTCTGTTTATAATTACAATTGTTTTAAATATGTTTTATGTAAATTATGACATTAATATTTGTTCTGTGCTTGGTTTTTCAAACAATATTTACCTCAATTCTTTTGTATTTTAGTTAGAGATTTTTACATCATAATATCATTCTATTACAGACTTGCATCTCTTGAATAATGTAAAAAGCAATATGGATGAATCACTTCAAGATCATTCTTCTCTCTACTTTCTGCATACTTTCACTACTGTGTTACTCATTTGTATATGAATCTTAATTATTCTATTCTTCTTGACTCATTCACTATTCAAATCACGAGATTCTTTTCCAGTGAGATAGCCTGTATCATTATGTCCATCAAACAACCTGAAAATCTTCTATCAGTGCTAAAAAAAAAAACAACCTGAAAATGAATTGACAAACTTATTTCTAATTTAAAACTGTAGTTGAATGCCACATCATATCAAATTCCTTCATTAGTGTATAATTCCATTCGCAAATTTAAAAAAAAAAAACTTCTGTGAAAACTATAAGATTAAAGATGAACTTTTAATTTATAAATCTATTATATATATATTGTTTTTGTGATATGCTTTGTATAATTTATATATCTTTGGGTACTAAATTAATGATTTTATATTTATAAATATTTAAGATGACTCAAGTAACATTTTAAATATTAGCTTTAGATAATGAATTTTTATATAAATAAGAATCTATATAATAGTTATATTAGTAAAAGAGATAGAAGTTTAAACAATAAAATCTAAATCATCCTATTTTAAGGTGAGTAACAATTTTACAAAAAATATAACAAGACAAATAAATAAATGTGTAGTGAAGAGTTGAGATCGTTAGACCTCAGAATTTAGATTTGACTATTATTTTAAATTAATAATTATACACAGTAAAATGATCAAATATTTTGTTATAACTATTATAAAATTAAATTAACATATATATATATGAGTGATCTGACTATTGAGAATTTATTTGTTGGTCATTTATATAGATGTTGTAGCTGAGATTTGTGTGTATATAATCATATTTTCAAATATGGTCAGTATTAATATCAGCTACAATATAGAAACTTATTAAAAACAAGAATTCTGAATCCTGCTAATGATTGTTATACATTAATATTTTGGAATTATATATGCAAGTGTAGTATTTCTGCTCAGGGGTTAAAGTTAATGTTATACATATCATTTGGCCTTTTTAATATACATTGTACATTACAATGGATGCCTGGTATATAATAATTTATGTGTTATGTATTTTATATTGATATAATGATTATTTTGAGAACTTGATTATTTATATATGCACATGTATTGAGAACAAAGTTACCAAAAAATATAAACCATTGTTGCTATATAACTGTGATCAGAATTCAAATCATATTCATCTGCTCACATAATTTTTGATGTTGAGGATTTATGTGGACATATTCTTTATCTCCTTGTGAATAACCAAATGAATTATTAAAGGACAAAGAATTATATTATTGTTAATAATAAAACTTATTATATTGATATACATGAATAGTACAGTACTATAAGATGCTTATATGCATGATTTACAATTGTATGTACAATGAGTCATTGAATGCCTATAGAGATCTAATTATTTGAAAGCATATACGTTGCTTAATAAGCCATAATATTGTGCACATTCATGTCAAAGTATAACAATCAGAAATGATATAATTATAGAAAATTAATAAATATATTCAACAATCTCCACACTACCACATTCTTTTCAAATCATATAAATTATTAAGATACAATAAAAAATAAATGACCCTTAAGATGCATTTCATGTGCAAGCTCGATTCATCACTTGTCCCAGATCATCATTTTTCATATATATATATATTGAGCCAGATTGATTTCTGATTCAATGGTTTTATTACTAAAATTAAAAAGGGAAAACAACTTCATTTTCATTAAATGTCTATGGCTCAATTTTTTTTATTATTATTTAAAACACATACGCATTTATATTTTAAAATAGATTATTTAATGTTTATAAGATTGATTGTAAAATAGTTTACTTTCACCGTCTGTTTTAATCAATTTGATTAAAAACAGGCAAGCTTGCTAATTATATATTCCTGTTGCTTTTATTGTAATTATTTTTAAAGTTAATTCTAAAAAGCGGAGATTTAGTTTTGTATTTGTCGTTTTTGTTTCAATTATCCCTGGTTGGAAGTCTTAAATTAGATTGAGCAGGAAATTAATATTTGCCCTGCCTGAAATATAGAATGGACACTAATGAAAGTTTTTAGCAGGAAATGTAGCGAGGCAAGGATAGCCCACCAATTTTCAGAGAGAGAGGAGATTCAGTATAGAAATAGACACTTGGATTATTGCCTGCTAAGAGTCATATGGTTTTGAGTAGCTGTTCGGACATTTAATTCCTGTTAAAAACTTTAATAATTATTGACAAGCTTCATTGCTGTGCAAGCTGTCAAAATCTGCCGCTATGAGTTTTGCCATCATTAGAATGTCTTGCTAATTTAAACAAAGGACGGACCCATGCCTACCAGCTCTCCTTCAGTCATGCCATGAACCTCTAAAATAAACACTGCCTCTACCTTGCTGCTGTCAAAGGACCTGAAAGATGAACTATTATCAAAAGTGCACACTCGTCACTAAATCACTAGAACTCTGCCTTACCGTAAGCTAAACTTTTTCCTATTCTAGCTAGGGTAAATAAATTGTGTTTAATTAAATCTCCGCTCAATCTAATGATAAGTATGTTATAAGGTTGTATTAATTATTTATTATCAGTATTTATCTTTTCTAGTATTTAAAGTGTGTCTTGGAATCTTAGTTTTAAGATTACAAGTTTGTTTGCAATTTTCGTTTATCAGAGGGTACATTAGGAGATTGTATTTTATATGTTTAATATATACCTGATTATTTCGATAACTATTACAAAACGCATTGGCAGTTTTCGTAGTCTTTATTTATTCACCTGCCCTTAGTTGTAAAATAAAGAATCTTTAAGCATGTTTTGTTTGTGCTGTTTGTGCAAACAACAAAATCTTTTTGCTGGCTATTTGTCAAGTTATTTCTTCGGGTTGTCTGAAAATAGTCTATTTCTTTCTGGATTATGTAAGATCGTAATCAAATATCTTTTGCTGTCTTGTGTGTGAGATCAACCACGTTTACTTTGAATGTAGTATTATGCGCAGCAGTCCTGCGGTGTTTTAACGACAGTAATTAGAATATTACTGCTCGAACGTTCGCGCTGGTTTCGTTGATTTCCGGCGAGACAGTAACTGTTTTATTATCTCTGATTTAGGAAGCTAGAGTTGTTGTTTGTTTTTGTAATTTTACAACTGGCCAGCAAGAAGATATTATCCTAACCATTTCTTATATTTTAAGTGAGAGAATTTTGCTGCCAAAATGTTTAATGCCTTCATGTTTGTCGTACTCTTGTGCACTCTCTGGTAAATACGCGTATGTTACTATAAGCCACTTTTGTATTCATGGCTAGATGTCTTCATTCTATTGCCCAACTTTTAATAAAATTAATAAATTGTTTAAACTTAATTTGGCTGATGTTTGTCTTTGTGCTTTGATTTCTCAACTGTCTAAACAATGTTTAAGATATCTTGTTCCTCCCTGAGTTTAGTTTGGTGCATTTAGATTCGCATATCCTGTCCACCCTTAAAATAAATGTCTAGTGATGTGATGTATTATGGCTTCTCCTTAAACGAAGTCAAGAATATCTCAGCAATTATGCCCAGATAAACCTGTTAGCCACTTTATTTTACATTCCCCACTCTAAATTTACCCATAATTTGCTCTATCCCATTTCCACAACATAATCTTTGTCAACTCTATAACCTTTATATCTAAATCCCCCTTATCTTTTCCCAAACCCAGCATAAAAACCAATAATTCACTTTCTGTATAATCACTCTTTTCATATTTATTTTTCCACAACTTCAGTATATGTACCCTTTCTGTTTTCAAACATTTACATTCAATTAACAAATGCCTAATATTTTCTATTCCTTCCTTACATAATTTACAAAATAAATCACCCATATTTTTCCATTTACATGTATATTCTTTTGTAGCTAAAGATCCCGTTCGAGCCTTAAACAATAAACTACTTTCCTTACTATTATCATATATTAACTCACACCTAATATTCTGTTTATTTCTATATATATTTAAACACTTTTTACTCTCCATACTATTTCTCCATCTCTCTAACTCCCTAGTCTTTATTAATAAATTTATTCTTTTATCCCATTCCTTACTACTATAACACTCAATAATCCTCTTAACACAATCATCCCATCTTTTGTACAAATATATTGATATAAATTCTTTATCCAAATCTTTTGCATACTAGTGATGTGATGTGATGTGATGTATTATGGCTTCTCCTTAAACGAAGTCAAGAATATCTCAGCAATTATGCCCAGATAAACCTGTTAGCCACTTTCTTTTACATTCCCCACTCTAAATTTACCCATAATCTGCTCTATCCCATTTCCACAACATAATTTTTGTAAACTCTATAATCTTTATATCTAAATCCCCCTTATCTTTTCCCAAACCCAGCATAAAAACCAATAATTCACTTTCTGTATAATCACTCTTTTCATATTTATTTTTCCACAACTTCATTATATGTACCCTTTCTGTTTTCAAACATTTACATTCAATTAACAAATGCCTAATATTTTCAAATATCTTTCTCCCGTTATAATATATATATATATATTAATAATATGTACAATATTTATCAATAGCAAACTGATAAGAAACAACTTTATATTATATAAAAATAGTCATACTTAATAATAAAATGCATATAGATGTTAAATATAAAATTATTATAGAATAGAAACAGATTAATTTATTAATTTTTTTTTTTAATATTCAAATATGAAATTTAAAAACAATGTTTTGTAGTACTCACTTTCAATTCGTTAAATTTAATTTGTATATGATATAACTGAACAATATCTCAAATTTTGTGGTTATGGAAGTATAGTTTATTTGATACTGCTGTCTATTGATACTAATTAACAACAAATAATTCCCACACATACTAGTTTATATAATGGAGTTTATTTGAATAAATTAATTCCTACATACATTTATATTTTATAAATATTTACATATACCTTATGGTTTAATTTAACTAGAATAAGACCTATGTAGCCTGTAATAGTCCCTAGGTTCATTTTATGACTCTACAATGGTGATATTCACCAGGAAAATCTTCTATTCAAACTACACTCTTTTTTATATGTGGAATCTTCAGTGGCAACAGTCCAAATTTTCAAAGCTTAATAAAATCTTTTTATTTTTCTACATTTTTGTTACATTAGTTCTCATTTCTTTTAGCAGGAAATTATGCAATAATATATAAGAAGTAGAAAACTAATATATTTCCACAAATTATATATATATAATACAATTATTACCTCTCTCACTTCAGAAATGACCACTTTTAACTCTTTCAGATGTTAACATAATGGTATTTCTACTATTGTTTTCTTCTGCTACAGGATCATTGATCTGCTCATTGTTTATCTGGCCATTATTTTCATTTGGGTTACATGAAAATGTGTCATTCATTTACAGCTTTAATGCAAATCATCTGTGAACATGATTAGGGTGCTATTGCAGAACAGTATTATTTTCAAGATGCATTTCCACCAACTGCATAAATAGGTTTAACTACTTGGACTTTTCATCCAATATTTTTTAAGCTGATCTCATTCAAATGTTGTCACCTTTTACATAATTTGAAGTATCCACTCCCACTGTACTATAATGTTCCTCTGGAATTAGCATAGTCTATTTTTTAATGTTTGGCCAAGTATCAATTCAGTTGGAGATTTACCTGTTATTGTAGATGGAGGACAATGTTGGGAAAATGCTATTTTATTTACTGTCTCTTCCACTTTTAAATTACTGGTCTTTAGCAGTGACAATTTCAATTGCTGCACAACCTTTTGATGCTCAGTGATATGCACTCTTTTAGAAACTCTTCAAATCCCGGAAACATAAGTTCTGCACTGTTATACCATGTCTGAATAACCATAATACATAAATGTTTCCAATAGTTTGGAGATCATTTCCTCAGAATTCATACTCTTTACAATTTTGTACCCACCTCCTTAGAGTATGATCAATGAGTATCAGAGACAAATGACCCATAAATGTTTCTGCATGAATCATGTGTAATTTGACCACACAATAAATTTTTTAGGAGAATTTGGGAATATACATTTTAAAATATATTCTTCAATTTGTTTACTTATATCTGGATGCTGTGCATATGCATGGGCCATCATTTTTATTCCAACTATCCCTTAATGATCTTGATGTAGTAGTTTCAATATTTTTTCATGGTCTACAATAGATATAATTTTCTTTTCTTTAACAATACAGCCTTTATCAACAGAGATATCTTCCAATTGTTGTTTTGGCCAACCTGTCCTTATACAATTCACAAGCTGTTGGAATCCTTGATTGGTCATCATCCATTAAGCAATAATCTGGCTATTTATTATTTTTGAATTTATTTTGTCTATTTAATTTATTCCGATATGTTTCTATAGGCTAATTTTTATTTGGAATCAGTGAGAGGGCATCTGCATGTCATATTAAAATTAAACTGCCTTTTTTGATATTCCAATTCAAAATCCTATCCAGCTAACAAGTTTTACCCAGCATAGTCTCCTGGGACTTAGATGACGAGATGCTAATTTGTTTTTAGGCAAAAATTCCTAGTAACAGCTTGTGATCTGTAATCAATTTAAATAATCACACATATAGATACTGGTATAGTGAAAATTATAACTAATGCTTCTTCATCTAATTAGCTATAGTTTTTTCAGCATCAGACAACATCCATGAGGTATAACAAAACCTTTCATCATTGGATACTGCATGACTTAAAACTTCCCCTACTCCATATTCTATGTGTCACAAGTTAGAATTACAGCCCTATTATGGTTATAATAAATTATACACTTTCCAATGACAATATTTTCATTTGTTTAAATGCTTTTTTGTGCTTTGCTTCCCAAATCCTTTCTGCCTTTTATTGGAAAAGTCCTATGTTTTCTTGGATTGTGCTTGCAATTCTTTTATTGCGATGATGGTGGTAAAGTGACTTGCTTCCATAAAAACCATTTGGCACTGAAATTGTTTCTTCATTTCCTTTCAGCATACTTATTTTAATAGATTAAGTATATCTGTTGTTTTCATATTTTTATTATTTTTGCTGGGGTTTCAACTCAGTCACTGGCATAATGGAACTAGCATGGTTTAACACTTTTCAGTAGTTTACTTATTGTCATTTTCGATTTAAAATTCAGGTAAATAATCAGTTTCTTCTCTTATTTTTCACAATCAGTCACAAGATGTGTAATACTTTTGGTTCAGACCCTTCAGATATGAATTGGACAATGGATGGCTGGATCAGCCAGACAAAACATATCAATTTAACCTGCCATTAGGCTATATAACTTTCCAAACACAAATATATATAAAAATAACAGCAATTCAGCCAGATCTCTTTCCACAATTTAACTTGTTCTCTTCACAATTTCAATATATATTTTTTTTCAAAGTGATTGACAGCCTTTTATATCATGGAGTTCTTTACAGGCCACCCAGATAGAAAACCTGATTTTTATTAGTTAAACCATTTGATTAAAACTGATCATCTGCTTTAAATTTACTATTGGCAAAAAACCCAGACTAATAGATATAAACACCTGATTTTTCTTAGTTAAACCATCTTATTTAAAACTGATCATCTGTTTCAAATTTACTGTTGGTAAAAAAAATCCAGACCAATAGATTTCTTGATAATTAATTAGTCTGGAAGGAATCCATTACCTTAATGGCTATCACACCTTTGTCTCAAATCTAGACTCATAAAATTTAATTATTTTTTTCTCCAATTATCTCTGATTTAAAGACTTTCAGCTGGACAACTGAAATTCTAACCTTGTGAGTTTAATTAACACAATATAAACAAGGCAGTCTTTGAACCCTTCTTTTAATATATGTGTAACTAAGTTTATTTATGTAAAATACAAGCACACCCCCAGATATTCAGAAAAACTTGCCTATCAAAAATAATCCAAATGCTTTTTACAAACTATAATTTAATATTCAAAACTAAATCATTAGAATGATTACACTTAAATTATTATTATAAAAAAATAAATAGCAGAATTTAGCAAGTATAGATCAATTTTGAAAAAAGTTAATAATCAAAATCAGAAAATTATTAACTAAATAGTGTATGTACACAGACAACTGTTTATATGTATTCTAATCCTAACTTTTAAAAATAACTATTAAATAATTCAAGATATGTACTATTCTTTTTGTGTTATATCAATACAAAGAGCATAAACATTTCCCCCACTCTTTCTGTCCTGGGCTTTTGGGACTTGATCTGGTAGGGTTTAAACCTGGATGCCCTACAGCTTCCCTTCCTATATAAGAAAATGTGATTTTTTTCTGTATTTCATTTTATGCACATTACTGAACTTTAGCCTCATGCTAAATTGAAATGGGCACAATATATACTGAACTTGACAATAGATACTGAACTTGGAGAGCCCTTCATCCTGCAGTGGATTGATAATGGTTGATGGTAGTGATGATATATAATATACTATTGAAGATAGTATATATCATATAGATATTTTCTATATACACTTAATATTAAATTTTAAAAATAAATTTTAATTTCATTTTATTTTGCACATAATAAGTATAAAAGTAAAAATAGGATGACTTAAAATATCTTACCCTAAGTGATGTAAATACTCCTTTAAAACTTTTACCCGGTGTTTGATTATCTGTTGTAAATGAAATAAAAAGTTTATTTGTGGATCCTCTGATATGACTTGGAATAGTTTGATCACAGTAATGACCAATTTTAGGAGCATAAAAAGAAAATCCATCATAGATCTGGTTGAAACATATAAAAACATAATAAAAATTGTGATATAAAATTAAGTGTGTTATTAAGAAACAAAACAAAATAATACACATGTAAAAGTAAATTATGAAATCAATGCTTTTCCATATAAAATACCCTAATTCCAGATACAAATTGCAAATAAAATTTTTAACTGTAACGTAAGTTGTCTTAGGATTTTTAACCAGTAATGAAGAATAGCTCGATTTGACTTATTCATCAATTTAATGAGATTAGCCTGGTTGGCTATAAATCAGGTAAATGAAAAACATCCCCACACTGCATTTCAATTAAAAACTATAATTATGGACATAACAAATTTGACACGCTAGTTAATATACTATGAAGCCTGTTTTATTAAAAACAGATTTTTATTATTTGGATTTTTTTTATAATAAAGATAACCAACTTTCTAACTCTGATTTTAATGATTATTGTTTAAAATTAACATATGTAGGCATCAGAATAATAATAAAAAAGAAATTATAACTCATTATCACCAGTAAAGGTAAAAAGAGATGTTATTTAAATTGTTAACTTAAGCCTTACATATGGCAAAGGTATTTTCTTATAACATTTGCCTTCATTATAATAGTATATCTTAGCATAGTTTATATATATATATACACACATATTCTTTTTCTACAACACTGCATAAATGCAAGTATATCCACAAATAATCTTTTTATTTTAGTGCCACAATACAAAACTTACTTCTGACTTTTATGCTTTATCTATAGCGATATATTAATTTTAAGAATATTTGATTGGTAACCCCCCTCCCCTTCTAGGAATTTTCAAAAATATTATAAGCTAAGTTTTTTCAAAGGAAAATTACATAATTTTATAAGAAAATATTCCTTGTTGCTTAATAAAAAGACAATCCTTTAATTCTATCCATCATAAAAATTGGAATGAAAAACTTTAAATGAAATGATAGTCATAGTCTTCCAATCGAATAAAATTATTTTACTTTTGAATGCTTATTAAATTAATATTTAAATTAGATCAGATTTTAAAGAAGAAGATAAAATAAACAATATTATTGTATCTGTTAAAATAATAAATCTCATTTCAACAGCTTCCATTATCTTGAGTGAATTTTAGCCATTTGAATTTTACTAAGCATCAAGTGAACCAATTTTATATTTATTTCCACTGTAATTAAAAGCACACAATATTTTGAATTTAATATTTTATGACACATATATAAATATAACACGCACACAGCCTATCATAAAAGAAGATACCACCTTTATAAAATTAAATTTATTTACAATTGAGTCACATATGTAAGCAAATTG
Source organism: Epiperipatus broadwayi (assembly GCA_028023455.1). Taxonomy (NCBI): domain Eukaryota; kingdom Metazoa; phylum Onychophora; class Udeonychophora; order Euonychophora; family Peripatidae; genus Epiperipatus; species Epiperipatus broadwayi. Next base: position 1,957,439 of record JAQFVV010006246.1, on the reverse strand, counting down.
AATTGATGCAAATTATCAACCACAGTGCTGGAAACATTTTTGCATGATTATTAAACTGCATCAAAAAAACTTACAAATCACTCTTTGGGATATACGTGTATTGATTCAAACAATTATTGGCATCTATTTAGAACAACTACCAATCTCCCACACAAATATAGCAACACTTTATTTAATATTAAGATCTTAAACAGGACTAACAAAATATTAAAGCAAGAATAATCAATGTAAAGATTTGTTATAAATTTGACTATTTTTTATTCGGTAAGCATCATGTCATTACTTATTTTAGTATTTAAACCTTTTGCTTTAAATACACATCTAAATATGTAATTAATTATTTAATAATCATTGCTCATGTCTTTAAACACTTGATGTTGTATTAATGTTTATCCTTAAATAGTATTACATTAATAAAATTCTAACATAAGTATAATTTTTTCATTTTTATAATTATTTACATAAGATGGATTTATAAACAATAATATTTAAACAGCATTAAACTGTTGCACATGCGCTTTGGATTTTTTTTTTTAAATATAAAATGAATGAATACTAACACTTCAACCACATGATAAAGTCTTTGGAAAAGATAGAATAGCCATCTATCTTTTCGAAACCAAACACTTTTGTATGGGCGTAAGTGTTTGAAAGTGAAAGCATGAAGTTATTAAATAATTACTTTAAATTACTTTTATGACTTATCTTTTGTATGGTTATAGCTTTCATTTGTTATTCCTACATCCTGGAATAAATTCAAGCTTGTCCTGAATTCATGGTCAATCCTTGTAAGCATCAAATATATTAATCGAAAAATGAATAATAAATTGTTTTTAACTATTTATAAATTAAGTCAAGAATGGAAAAGTATCCAAACTCTTATCAGCCAACAGTTGGATATACAAGTGGAATAATAGAGAAGATTTTATTTGAATTACGTATTAATATAGAATATATTTAGGAGTTATATTAAAAGTGCATTGGCACATTCTTTGGATCAAAATATACTTGACAAGGTTTATTCTAAGAATGTATGAACTAAGAAAGAAAGGAGCCACTAGTAAATTAAAGAAGAAATATTAGGTTTCTTAAAAAATTTAGAAGTAAATGCAAATATGGCAAAATACGTTTATATAAATATTGTAGAATAAAAAACAAAAGAAAATTTGCAGTGCAAACGGTAAGATATTACAATTTATAGGAAAAAGGAAGTGAAAAATAAGCTCTCATTTTGTTGATTAACAAAAAGATGTAAACTATAAATGATATGAAAATTATCAAAGTGTAGAAAATTGATGTAAATCCATCTGAAGTAGTTATAACAACTAGTGAAGGGAAATTTAAGAGATATCTCTTGTTCCATATTAAATTTACATTGATTGCAAATTCTGGAATTTTTTAAATCTGGTAGCACCTAATCTGTGAAAAAGTTTGTACATCTATAGCCCACTTAGAGATTGGTCTTTATGCAAAGAGTCACAATAGTGATCATTCTTAATTTGTACCGACTATTTTGATTTACAATCGATTATTCACCATAATCATCTTTTTAAAAAATGCAATTTTTTTTTTTGCCAGCCATTTTGTAAGACTGATGATATTATTAAAGCTATGCCATACTAAAACAAAATAATGGCTATCATGCTGAATTTGTACAGTGCAGAGTTTATTCATAATACACAATCTTACAGTGCTGCATTCAGTGTCCTTGCAAAACATTCAGTACATTATTAATGACATATCCAAATTTTTCATTGTTAATGATGACATACAACCAAATATATTAATACATTATTAAATTTTAAAATGTATACAATAGTTTGAAAATTGTATATCAGTGGTCAACAACCAGTCGTCCATGAGAAAATTTCAGTGATCCACAGAAAAATCTGGATATTATTTGCATTTTAATGTTTTATTAATAATAAAATGAAAATAATATTCTAAGAAATTATTATATTCTGAATAACAATTTTCACCTTTATATTGCACTAAATTCATGAAATGTATTAAAGAGGAAGAAACAAGGGAGGCGCAATAATACTGAATTGGCTTCAATATTGTTGCAATCATTACAACAGTCACCCCACTCTGCGAATACTGATACTTATCTGATTATTTTGTTTATTTCTCAGATGCTCTTTTTAAGTAAGTATGACATTAACTACATATTTTCTTCAATTTTTATATTTAACAGCATCAAATAGTTTGATTTTGATAACTATCATTTCTTATTTGGATTTAGATTCGAATGAAATAAGCCCATAATAAATGAAAAATAGCAAAGAAATATTTTGCATTTCTTTAGTAATACAAAAGATAATGTAACTAATGATAATATTAACAATAGTAATATGTTCAATGAATCAGAGAATCCACAGACCTTGTTAGGCACCATTAGGTAGAACATTTCAACTGGAGATAAAGAGAAGAAAAAACTCAAAAGTATCAAGAAAATATGATTTAAACTACATGAAATTTGGATTTATTCAAGAACCTGGTAGTGAGTTGGATCCACTGACACTTTGTGGTGGTGTTCTGAGTGTTTATCCAATGATGCCATGAAACCTTCAAAACATGAGACACTTGCAGTCAAAACATCTGAATTTAGCTAAAAAACAACTTGGAATATTTTTAAAAAATTCATGAAAATATCCAAAAGCAAGTAATTGCTTTAACAAAAATGACTGAAGATAAGTCTTTATTAAAGACTTCTTATTTGATAGCAATTCAGATCACAAAAAATAAGCTGTATACAATTGGAGAAGAATTAATTTTAAGCCTTACATGTTATAAGCTTGTGAAGAGATTTTGGGAAAACAGGCTGTTTAAGAAATGAAATGTAATTTTTATATCTGCTATCACTGTCAAGCATAGAAGTGAAGACATGGCTGAAGATATTAAAAATCACTTTATAAAAATGGTGAAAAATTCACTATTTTATTCAATTCAACTTGACTAATGAACAAACATAAGAAACAAGATATTCTTTTTTTTCTGAGGATTAAGTGTGAAGAGTAGTTAAGAAAGAACTACTTTGTTCACTCAACTTGCTGGGTAAAACAACTAACTCTGATGTTTTTGAAGCACTTAAGATTTATTTCCTGAAACACAAACTTGAATAGAAAAAATGTATTGTGATATGTACAGATGGTGCTGCAAACATGACATGTTGCAAAGATGAAAAACATTGGTCAGCCAGGCATTTTGTCTACATACTGCATTATGCATCATGAGCAACTTGTGGTAAAAAATGTCCCCAAAACTACACAAAATATCGGATATTAAAATTATAAATGAAATTTGACACAAAGTGCTCAACTCTAAAATATTTGAGACACTTTGTGAAGAAATGGGTCCCCGGTATATTCACCATCTTCTTCATGCTGAGATGAGATGGCTGTCAAGGGGCAAAATACTAACCTGACTGTTCAACCTGTGCGAAGAAGTAAATTATTTTTTCAGCAGCAAAATAATCTAAAATTTCGATAACTCTTATCTAACAATATGTGGGTAGCCAAACTTGCATGCCTGGCAGATAATTTGTCACTGTTAAATAAACCAAACAAATCCATGCAAGGACAGCTTAAGGATGAACTCACTTTACAAACTTTCTATAGATTTTGTCAAACTATGGTTCGAATTCTTCGTTTACCAGCTGTATATGCATTTCTGTAAGTTTCACACAATAAATAGTCCTAATTAGTTCAATTGTTTTATTTACAAGATCTTAAACCCAATACTTATATACAATATGTTAACAGTCTCTGCTTAATTATTATCAGTGTCATTTTGAGATACAAATGTCACTAATTCCTACAATTTGATGCTGAACATAAACTTCATGTTCTCTCACATCTTAGTAGCTATTCCTGGCTTTAAACTAATGCTTTACACCAACCTCACAGTAGCTAAATATCTATTGATTACAAAATTCGTAACTACTTACTTCATTCTGTAGTTTAACATCCAGCCATCTTTTTATTACTACCACCCTACTACCTTCCCAGCATACTTTTCGCCCTCTATATCTGGGTTTTTTCATTATAGTTATTTTCTAGAGTACCGATATCCTAAAATCACTTTATCGATCTTTATACTTTATCGCAGACAGTCCACTTTTCAAAAAATATTACTGTGGAAATATAGTTGGCAGAAAATCTGCAAATGTTTTCATATTTTGATGAATATATGATAGAGCAGGATGTCACCTGGTAGGTAGTAACCATTATACCTGGGTCTCATTTTATGCAGTAGATAGGTTCCACAGAAAACCTGCATTAAAAAAATCGCACAAAAATAGACTTAATTAACCTTGAAAAATGGGGGATAAGGTCTGTAATTTTCAGAATTTGCATAAAAGCAAAGCAACAAGGAAAATTATTTTAAAATTCACATTAAAAAATAAGGAAATAAAGTATGACTAATAAAAAATATCAAATATTTGAAAAAAATTGGTACAAGGCAATCTTTTTTTACTTTTTTTTATTAACTATAGTATTTAATTTGACATTTTTTCATATGTATTGTTTTTTGACGATATGCGGGTCGTTTGTAAACTGGTAAGAAATCAGATTCATTGATGTGATGTAGCTTGTCCTTGAAGGAAGTCAAGAATCTCTCATCAATTATGCCCAGAGAAACTTGTTAGCCACTTTATTTTCCATTCCCCACTCTAAGTTTTCCCATATTCTGCTCCATCCTATTTACACAACTAGTGCCAATTTCAGTCTTGTGCTGTGTTAATGGTTTTCTGTTGACAACTGATTTTTACTACTGAAATAAATTTTAAATGTTCACATTTTGTTTCTATATTAAAAAAATGAGATTGCATTTGAAACAAAAAGATACATTATCATTAGAAATATCATTTTCGGTTTATAAAATCTTTGTTATATTATTTTAAAAATCTACTTATTTATTTTTGTTATACCTAACAAAATATGTTTTAAAAGTTTAAAATTTTTGAATGTTTATTGCGATATTTTTATATGTAAGTATAAATCTATTATTATTATTTACTCATTAGTATAAGTAGGTTATTTATTCTAAATACAGCTTCAGGCCATATTCACGTTAGCCCTAATATAACGTTATATTTTTGAAAGAAAAAAAAAGTATTTCAAGTCAAAATAAGTTATTAATAATTAAAATTTCTTGATATCTAATAAATATAGTGAAATATGAAAAATATTAAGAAGAAAAATGAATCGCATAACTTCAAAATTGCATTAAAATAATCCGCATAAAATGAGACCCAGGTGTATTTTAAAAAGAACACAGACATAAAAATATGGATAATAAATACATTTATAGCAAACATTAAAAATAACAATTTAAGCATGCATGAAAAAGAAAGCCTTATTAATCTATCATCCATTAACAGTCTCAAAGCTAAATTCTAGTTATATTTCTCAAGATCTCATTTTTGGCTCTCTATAAAAAATGAATACCCATTGGTGAGTGAAAAAGCAATGAAAATTTTTGATGAAATTTTCAACAACATATTTGTGCAAAAAAACATTTTCATCCATCACAGCAATTAAAATTCAGTATCAGTCTCAGCTTGAAATAAATTTTACAAATGTATTTATCTTTTAAAAAACTCATATTATATTCTTTGGGGTTTAAAATTATGAATTTAGTGGTCTTTGAGATCAGAAAGTTTGGCGAGCACTGCTATATAGTACATATTCATCAAATGGAATCTAGGAAAAAAAATTACAAAAAAATATGTCATTGCATATTTTGATAACATGACATGGTTCTTCTTTGAACGCAAAACACCTATTCAAATTTTTCATTGTGCGCATGCTTTTAAACAGATTGGTCATCTCTGTTCTAAATAAAATAATTTGTAGAAGTGAGAATTATAATCTAAAATAATTAAATGTTAAAAATATAAAGTTATTGTAGTGTACATAATTGTTTAATGTATATTTTTAATAATGATTTTATTAAATCTATGTTGATTTTTTAAATATAATATGACGTAAAGAATTGTTAAAGTTATATAAAAAAGATTTAGAGATTATTTCGTTTTCAAGCTTTATGCTCTTTAATTACCTATGGTATGCACATATGTAGACTTGTTTGATTTTGTCTAAAAATATATTTATACAATAATAGATTTATAATTACAGAAGTGATAAGAAAGCTAAAAAAATTACATGATGTTATTTATTTAAATGTGAGAATGTAAGTAATTTATTAATAGATTTTATAAATGCTAAAAAACAGTTTTTCTCATTTTAAAGACAAGGTCTTAATATATGAAAGCGCTTCTAAGTTATAATTATACATATAATTTTTATTGACTTTTAATTACTGTATTTTCAAATATTTATTTATAGAGTTATGTATATTATTTTGAAGAAATACAGACATCGATTTGTAATATATATATATTGATTATTGTTATGAATAATTTAATTTACCCTTATGGAATTATTAAATAGAAAAAGCATTTACATAATAGCTAGTTTATATATAATAATATTAAACCAAGATGATTTGATGATGACCAGTAAAATAATATGGAGATATTCAAAACAAATATATAAGTTTTTAAAAAATATCAACACTTTTTATTTTTTCTCTTTGTTAAATTTACTATTAGATTATGTATATGTAAAAACATTTAATTTAATATATATTTTTCTTAAAGGAGAGATATGGTTTCTTACAAAAATTCCAGACAAGTTATTATATTTAAAATTCTCACACAAATGTAAACTTTGTCAGATAATTAGGCTAAAAATACATCTCTTTTAGTTTAAACGGCTCAAACAAGATCTATTACTATTTAATAAATCATGTGATTTCACCTTGATTAATTTTTTAAAGACAGATTCTGCTATCAAAAGTTAGAAAATAATTGGTCAACAAATAATTGTAATTGGTGAAAAAATTCCATTAAGTCAGTATTTGATGTTTTTGGAAAAACATTATTTTATTTGTTAAATTAAACAAACCTCAAATGCAACAATATATCTAATAAATAATCACAGTCTTCTTACACTTTTAAGCAAATAATGTATATTACTATAATAACAGTTTCGCCTCGCAGTCTTTTTCAGATCTATAAAAATTCAAATATTATAACAATACAACCAAAACGTATATCTAGATCAATAAACTATCAATCAATTTTATACATATGATAATACTCATTATCACTATACATCATTTATTATATTATAGCACTAAATTACTCAATCTTTAAATAGTTTAAACTTTTTTAAAAATAATTTCAATATTTTATATTCTCTTATACTTATACATTTAAATAAAATGCTATTACATATATACCAATACATCCTCCCTATAAAATTTTTCTAAAAACATAAAACTTAATTTTATATATCATCATTATCAACTATTATCAATCCACTGCAGGATGAAGGTCTCTCCAAGTTTAATCTATCTTCTCCAATCTTTAGCTTCTCTTCTCCACATCACCCCTGCACACTTTCTTATTTCATCCATCCATCTAACATGTGGTCTTTTTCTGGGTCTTTTACAATCTCTTGAAATCCAGTTTAAAACTTCAATTGTCCATCTATTACCATCTCTTCTAGCAATATGTCCAGCCCAACTCCAGTCTTTTAATTTTTTCAATGAGGTCAGTAACACCTGTGTGTTCTCTTACCATACATTGCATTTTTGATTTCTTCTTGTTAGTCCCAACATGCATCTCTCCATACTTCTTTGAGTGGTCTGAAGTCTCTATATCACTCTTCTATTAAGTGTCCAAATCTCAGATCCATAAGTAAGAACTGGTAAAACACATTTATTAAAAACCTTCCTTTTCAAGCATAGGCATATTTCCTTTTAGTATCAAGTTATTTCTACCAAAAGCACTCCAACCAAGTTTAATTCCATGATTAATTTCATCCATTATGCTTCCATCTGTATTAATAACCTGACCAAAATATTTGTAACTTTTAACTTCTTCAAACTCATCATAATCAATGTTTATTTTCATATTTTTGAGAAAATGTAATAAAATAAATAATATATATAAAATTTTGAAAAAAATTCTCAAAATTTTATATATATTATTTATTATATTATTTTTTTTTCAGCTGCAGAAAGAAGTTTACTATTAACTGAAAAGAGACCCTTTGATTCCTCTTGGAGGCCTTAAAGAAACTGAGCAGGGCAAATTCCTAACACTCCATACATTCTTGTCATTGCAGCTGTTATTACAATGTGATTATTCATATAGGATAGGAACATGGATGGGCTGCTCACCAACATGCATTAGCCAGCGTGGTGAGTTTATTGGCTTTTTACCTCTGAGTTTAAGATCAAGAAACACTATGGTCTTTCTTCTCAGTGCCTGATAAGGCAGAATGAATGTTTGTGTAAATGATAAATATTTTTCCAATACATATATACAATTATGACAGACAAAAATAATGCATGGCCCTTATTCCCAGGAAGCTGTAAAGTCATCAACCAAGGCAGCAGTTGGTGGCCAAAGGCGGAGGGTGCTAGAAATCCCCCGATTGCAGACTCAGGCTGCCATTTGATGATGACTTTTTATTTAGCAATTTACAAGTGCAGATCACTTTCAAGTGAAGGAAGATTGCAAGAATTAGAAGAGGACCTGTCTTATATTAAATGGGACATTATTGGACTTTGTGAAGTTAAAAGAAAGGTGAAGAAATAATTGATTTAAAAAAGTGGACATATATTCTACTATAAAGGCACAAATATTGAAAATACAAGTGGAGTAGGATTTATTATAAATAAAAAATGGAAGAATACCATTGTGGAGATTGATGGTGTATCAGACAGAGTGGCAAGATTAGTTTTACAACTTAATAACAGATACCAAATGCAGATAATTCAGGTTTATGCCCCAACAAGTTCTCATAGTGATGAAGTTATAGAAGATTTTTATATGGATGTACAAAAGGCTTTTGATCAGAATAAACATTTTAAAATTGTTATGGGAAACTTTAATGCTAGAATTGGTAAACAAATGAAAGATGAAAATGCTATAGGTAATTTTGGTTATGGTAATAGAAATGAGAGAGGGCATAGACTTGTGGAGTTTGCAAAAAAAAACAACTTTTATATTATGAATTCTTTTTTTGAGCAAAATGTTAAAAGGAAATGGACATGGAAGCATCCAAATGAAGGTACAGCAGAATTGAATTATATTTTGACCAACAGAAAATACATATTTCAAGATTGTAATGTTCTTAATAAATTTAATACAGGAAGTGATCATCGAATAGTAAGATGTAAGATACATGTTAATGCAAAACTAGAGAGATAAAAATTATTAAGAAAATAATATTTACAGTTGATATTCCTAATCTTCAGAAACATTCTAATGAATTTAAATTAGAACTTACAAATCGGTTTCAAGTATTAGTAGCTTTTGAACATGATTCAGATTTGAATGACATTAATAGGAAAATAACTGATACTCTTTTAAAAACTGCAACAAAGATAGCTGCTAGAAAAAAGCAGCAATTGACCAATAAAATTTTTACTGAGACTAGAGAATTTATGAAGAAAAGAAGGAATATGAGGATATACAACAATGATGCATTAAAAAAGATTGAATATCTCGAATTTTGTAGTGCGGAAAAAAGTTGAAAATGATATAAGAAAGTATAATTGTGAACTAGCAAGGAAAGCTGAAGAAGAGAATAAAAGTCTAAAGAGTGTAAAACAACATGTTGGTATTGGTAGAAAATTTATATCTCCAATAAGAAAAAAAGATGGCATTATTACTAAAAAGAGAGATGACATCATGAAATGTGTAGAAGACTTCTATCAAGAATTATATAGTAATAAAGAACAAATGCCTCCTATACCTATTACATCTTCTGAATTGCCCAGAATTTTGAATGAGGAAGTGAGACATGCAATTAAATTTACGAAGAAAGGGAAGGCTCCAGGTAATGATGGAATTATAATTGATATATTAAAAGAAGCAGGTGAAGAATTAGAAAAAAATTAGCAAAGTTATATACGAAATGTCTAAATGATAATGATGTACCAGATGATTGGAAGAATGCAGTATTAATATTAATATTTAAAAAAGGTGATAAAGAAGATTTTAGAAATTACAGACCTATCAGTCTTTTGTCAGTTTTATACAAAAATTTTACTAAGATAATTACAACTCATCTACAGAAAACACTGGATTTCCACCAACCAAGAGAACAAGCTGGATTTAAAAGTGGTCTTGGTACAGTAGATCATATCCAGGTATTGAGAGAAATTATAGAAAGGACAAAAGAATATGAGTTGCCATTATGCTTAGGATTTGTAGACTATGAAAAGGCATTTGATTCTATAAACATTTCTTCAGTGAATAAAGCATTGGATCATCAAGGTGTAGATCCAGGATATTGTCATATTTTAAAGAATATTTATAAAAATGCAACAGCAACAATTAGATTACATAATGATAGTAGGAAAATCAACATTGAAAAGGGTGTAAGGCAGGGTGACTCCATATCTCCAAAACTTTTTATAGCAGTGCTGCAAGAAGTACTTTGTGGATTAAAATGGGAAGCTAAAGGAGTGAAAGTAAATGGAGATTATTTAAGTCATTTAGATTTTGCATATGATGTAATTGTTTTTGCAAATAATGCTTTAGAGCTACAGGAAATGTTGCAGGAGTTATCAGATGAAAGTAGAACTAAAGATAAATATTAAAAATACTAAAGTAATGATTAATAGATTTTCTCAAAATATGAAAATAAAGATTGATTATTATGAGTTAAAAGAAGTTAACAGTTACAAATACCTTGGTCAGGTTATTAATACAGATGGAAACATAATGGATGAAATTAATCATAGAATTAAACTTGGTTGGAGTGCTTTTGGTACAATAACTTGATACTAAAAGAAAATATGCCTATGTGTTTGAAAAGGAAAGTTTTAATAAATGTGTTTTACCAATTCTTACTTATGGATCTGAGACTTGGACACTTACTAAAAGAGCAATACAGAGATGTCAGACCACTCAAAGAAGTATGGAGAGATGCATGTTGGAATAACAAGAAGAGATTGAAAACGCAATGTATGGGTAAGAGAACAAGCAGGTGTTACTGACCTCATTGAAAAAATTAAAAGACTGGAGTTGGGCTGGACATATTGCTAGAAGAGATGGTAATAGATGGACAATTGAAGTTTTAAACTGAATTCCAAGAGATTGTAAAAGACCCAGAAAGAGACCACATGTGAGATGGATGGATGAAATAAGAACGTGTGCAGGGGTGATGTGGAGATGAGAAGCTAAAGATATGAAAAGATGGATTGAACTTGGAGAGACCTTCATCCTGCAGTGGATTGATAATGGTTGATGATATTACATTTTTAATTTTTTAACCTTAATAAATTTAAAATTTTCATATCTCTCAATAACTTATAATTTAAATACATTTTATTTATATATATATATCTATTAAAACTTTATCCCTCTATTACTTTATATACTTATTAACTTGCTATTCCCTTCTCATACCAAATTACTATCATTTCTAAAACATACATACTTAACCTTACTTATTATCTTACTTCCTCATATAACATTCCAGTTTTTAAAAACTTTATCCACTATCAATTCTTACTATTATAAATTTATTATATATCTTACTTTACTTTTATTACTTAAACAATCTAGAAATTTAAATCTTTTATCTCAATCTATTCCTCTATCTTTCTCTTTCCACCATTTTATATCCCTTCACCCTCCTAATTTCTGTTTCATCTTCTTAAACACTTCCTCTATTATCTATTTAAACTATTTAAATTTTATTTCAAATCTATACTATATTCTGTTCATTTTTTTCACCCTCCTCTCATACCAATATTGTTTTAAACCCTCCCCCATTTGTGTTAATATTTGGCCTTTTTTTCTTTATTAATAATGCCTCTCTTATCTTTCTATCCCTTCTATCAACTGCATAACTAATCATCCTAATATTCTCTTTTCCCAAAATATACCATCTCCATAATATGCATATAAAATGGTGACCATTTATTATACTTATGTTGCATCAATCAAGTATATATTGAATTCTTCGTCTCTCCTACATACTTATTTCTTATTCCTCTATCCTTACACATCTTACACTCTATCTCATATACCCCATTAAATATATTTCTTTTCTTTATTCATATAATTATTATCTAAAATCTCCATAATATTTTTTTTCTTTTTATTCACTATTTTATATTTTATAATATTTTTAAAATTTTTATTAATTTTTCTAATTATATTATTAATTCTTCTAACTATACTACTATCATTAACTTTTATCCCTATATATCTCTCCTCATTTTTTTATTAACTTTCTTCTATCTTTCTCTTCTTTTTTATATACTTCCTCTACCTTCATTATGTTCTTCCTTATTATTTCTTCTGGATAATCATTAATCTTAATCTCTTCAATTATCTTACTCATTTCCATATCATGCTCTTCTTTATCAGTACAATAATTATTTGCTCTATATATCTTTGAACTTATAGAACTAACTTTAAACTTCTTTTCCATATTAGACTCCCAATTTACAAAACTACTGTTGCCTATTTTTCTATACACCTCTATTTCCACTTCACATCTCCCTTTATTACACTTTTTCCTTATCATTATATCTAAATATATTAATCTATACTCTTTCTTCCATTTTATTGTAAAATTTATCTTCTTATCCAATTTATTAATTATATCTAAATATCTCATTATTTGTCATTTACTCTTATTAAATATCAAGAAAAAATCATCTATATATCTTTCAATCAATAGTGGTGCATTATCATATCTTCCTCCATACTCTGCATATAAATCTAACTCAATTCCCCACTCAATGCACTCCCTCTCAACAACACTTCTTTCTGTTTATAAAACTGCCTATTAAATTCAAAAGTAAGATTTTTACAAAATAATCCCATTAAATTTTCCAATATATCTATAGATATTTCTATCTCCTTTTCTTTATCTTCCTTATACCCATTTATTGCTTTTTCCACATCAATATTCATATACATAGAAACCACATCTATCTTCACAATTGTTAAATTATACCTATCATATTCCTTTACTTTTTTTAAAATTTCTTTCACCAATTCTTTATTATTTTTTATAAATGTTACACACTCTTTATTTACATATTTCTGAAAAACTTTCCTAACCATTTCGACACTTTATCATAATGAGAATCTTTTCCATCAATTACTGGCCTTAATGGTATACCTTCCTTATATATCTTTGGCATCCAATATATCTTTGCCACTTCATAACCTTTACCAATTATATTTTCCAATACATCTGACGTCACTCTAACTCTACTAGTTCTAATGCTAGAATATTCGTTTGACAGGTATTGATTAGGTTTTCAAAAGTTCTGTAAGATGGTGCCCTCTTCCGAATTATTTTACAAGTAAAAAATCAAAAAAACCGCATTTAAAACTAAACAAAGAAGAACCTTGTTGATGATTGGCTGTCAGCCAGCTCTCAGCCGAAAAAGACATTCTGATTGGCTGGAAAGAACAAAGAAACCGCCTGATCAAAGAAAATAAAGAAAAACGCTGAGATTTTCATTTCGAATGTAATTTAAGTATTAAAAAAATATAAAATGAGAAATTAAAATAGTTTTTTAAAAAATATATTAAAAAAACAAAATTATTTTCGAAAAATATTGAAGATTTTAGTAAAAATATTTAAGATTTAGCAAAAAGAAATCTTTACTTTTCAATAACGTAAAATTGAAAAAAAGCGTTTGCGTCAGCACTTTTTTGTTTAGACATTCGCTTTATATTTGCCGAAATTGAATATATTTTATAATAAATAAATAGCAATTTATTTTTGAAAGAACTTTCATTCTCTTTCATAACCTGAAAAATTAATAATATATTTTTTATAAACGTATCTGAGTTGAATTTAATATTATAGGCGAATATGTTTTAACAATAGGCTTTGTCTTCAGTTTGTGAGTTGGCCAATTAAAAGATTTGATTTTTACCTCATACAACCAATAATATAATTAGCGGTTTAAGGGTTATAAAATCTCTAATCATCTCATACCTTTTATTATTATTCACCTTAGTATCATCCTTTTCTATCTTTATAAAAAATTTCTCTTGCAACACTTTCTCCATTTTTCTTATATACTCTTCTTTATACATCATAACTAATTTACTAACCTTATCTGACCTTATAAAAATTATATCTTTCTCATATTTTTTTTCATATCTCTAACTTCATTTATTTGTATTTCCCCACAACATTATCATTTTTTATATTCTTCACTTTATATATCATATTATTAACTTCTTTTAATTGATCAATACACCTTATATCATCTCTATTTATAATATTATACACATCTTTATTTTGGATAATAATATATTCCATATTTTTCTTCCAAAAATTACTACACTATTTTTTCAATTTCTATCTGCAACTCCATAACATCTCTTCTTTTATTATTTCCATATGGAACATATTTTAATCCTTTATGTATTATTTTTAAGTCTTCTTCTTCCAACTTTACCAATGTCAGATTACATATATTGCTTTCTTTACTTTTCTCATTCTTACTTTTATCCTCTTCATCTTTTCCTTCTCTCTTTAAATTAAAAGAAGTTAATAATATGATATATAAAATGAAGAATATAAAAATGGTAAGGTTGTGGGGAAGGAAAAAATGAAATTAGAGAAATGAAAAAGAAATATGAGAAAGATATAATTTTTATAAGGTCAGATAAGAATGATAAATTAGTTATGATGTATAAAGAAGAATATATAAGAAAAATAAAAAAAATGTTGCAAAAGAAATATTTTATAAAGATAGGGAAGGATGATACTAAGGTGAATAATAATAAAATGTATGGGATGATTAAAGGTGTATTGGAAAATATAATTTGTAAAGATTGTGAAGTGGCAAAGATATAGGAAGCAACAAAGATATATAAGGAAGGTATACCATTAAGGCCAGTAATTAATGGAAAAGGTTCTTATTATGATAAAGTATTGAAGTGATTGGGAAAGTTTTTTAGGAAATATGCAAATAAAGAGAATATAACATTTATAAAAAACTAATAAGGAATTGGTGAAAAAAATTTAAAGGAATATGATAAGTATAATTTAATAATGGTAAAGATAGATGTGGTTTTTATGTATACAAATATTAATGTGGAAAAAGCAATTAGAAAAGCAATAAATAGATATAGGGAAGATAAAAAAGGAGATAGAAATATCTATAAATATATTAGAAAATTTAATGGGATTATGTTGTAAAAATGTTACTTTTGAATTTAATGGGAATTTTATAAACAAAAAGAAGGGTTGTTTATAGGAGGTGCATTGAGTGGGTATTGAGTGAGATTTATATGCAGAGTATGGAGGAAAATATGATAAATGATGATAATGCACCAATAATGATTAAAAGGTATGTAGATGATTTTCTCTTGATATTTAGATAAAGTTAATAAATTGAATAAGAAGATAAACTTTACAATAGAATTGAAAAAAGAGAATAGATTAATATATTTAGATATAATGATAAGAGAAAGATATAATAAAGGCAGATGTGGAGTGGAAATAGAGGTGGAAAAAAAAAGTAACAGTAATGTTGTAAATTGGGAGTCTAATATGGAAAAGAAATTTAAAGTTAGTTCTATAAGTTCAAAGATATATAGAGCAAATAATTATTGTACTGATAAGGAGAATATGATAAGGAAATAAGAAAGATAATTGAAGAGTTTAGATTAATGATTATCCAGAAGAAGTAATAAGGAAAAAGCATAACGAAGGTAGATGAAGTATATATAAAAAAGGAGAAAGATAAGAATGACAAGTAGGGATATATAGGGATAAAAGAATTAATAATATAATTAGAAAAATTAATAAGAAATTTAGAAATATTACAAAATATAAAATAGTGAATAATAGGAAGAAAAATATTATGGAGATTTTAGATAATAAAATATGAATAAAAAAAAGATATATATTAATGGGGTATATGAGATAGAGTGTAAGATGTGTAAGGATAGAGGAATAAGAAATAAGTATGTAGGTGAGATGGGCATATTTTGGGAAAGGAGAATATTAAGATAAGTAGTTATGCAGTTGATAGAAGGGATAGAAAGATAAAAGAGGCATTATTAATAAAGAAAATAAGGCTAAATATTATTAAAGATGGGGGGGGGTTAAAACAATATTAGTATGAGAGGTGGGTGAAGGAAATGAACAGAATATATTATAAATTTAAAATAAAATTTAAATTGTTTAAGTAGATAATAGAGGGAGTTGTGTTTGAGAAGATGAAAAAAGAAAGTTAGGAGAGTGATGGGATATAAAATAGTGGAAAGGGAAAGGTAGAGGGATAGATTGAGGTAAAAGATTTTAAATTTATAGATTATTTAAGTAATAAAAATAAAATAAAATATAATAATATATTTATAATAGTAGGAATTGATAGTGGATAAAATTTTTAAGGATTGGAATATTATATGAGTAAGTAAGGTAATAGGTAGGTTTAAGTATATATGTTTTAGAAATGATAATAATTTGGTATGAGAAGGGAGTAGTATTTTAATAAGTATATAAGGTATTAGAGAGATAAAGTTTTTTAAGCTTTTTCAAAATAAAAATAAATTTTTAAAAAATTATAATTTTTTAAGAGATTAATAATTAACTATAGATTAGAAATAAAATAAGAATAGAAGTTTGTATTTTATGAAAAAATGTACACCTGGGTCTCATTTTATGTGGTAGATAGGTTCCTCAGAAAATGCACACAAAAAATGGCACAAAAATAAATACAACTTACCTTGAAAAATGGAGGATAGGTTTCCATAATTTTCAGAAATTGGCATAAAAACAAAGCAATAAGAAAAAAATACTTTAAAATTCATATTAAAAAAATTAGTAAATAAAGTATGACTAATAAAAAATTTCATATATATGAAAAAAATGAACATAAGACAAACTTTTTTTTCCTTTTTTTATTAACTACAGTATTTAATTTTACATTTTTTTCATACATATTTTAATCATTACTGCTATTTTACAATATGCATTCGTTTGTGAACTAGTAAGAAATCAGATTCGAAGTGATGTGATGTACTGTAGCTTCTTAAACAGAGTCAAGAATCTCTCAACAATTATGGTTTTCTGTTTCTATATTAAAAAATGAGATCACAATCAAAATGAAAAGATTATACATTATCATTAGAAAGATCATTTTCAGTTTATAAAATCAATAAAATCTTCGTTATTATTTATTTTAAAAATCTAAAAAAATATTTATTTCTGTTAATATCTAACAAAATACGTTTTAAAAGTTTAAAATTTTTGAATATTTACTGCAATATTTTTATACATAGGTATAAATCTATTATTATTATTTACTCATTAGTATAAGTAGATTATTTACATAGAAACTAAGATTCTAAATACAGCTTCAGGTCATATTCATGTAAACTGCTAATATAACATTATATTTTTGAAAAAAAAAAGTATTTCAAGTCAAAATAAGTTATTAATAATTTAAATTTCTTTATATCTAATAAATATAGTGCAATATGAAAGATATTAAAAAGAAACATGAATCATATAACTTCAAAATCACATCAAAATAATCCACATAAAATGAGACCCAGGTATATTTTATATATATATGTATATATATATATATGTATTTAAATTATAAGTTATTAAGAGATGTGAAAATTTTAAATTTAAAAGGTTAAAGAATTAAAAATGTAATATAATAAATTATAAAAGTTAAGTTTTGTTTTTTAGAAAAAATTATAGGGATGGATTGGTATATAAGTAATAGTATTTTAATTTAAATGTATAAGTACAAGAGAAAATAAAATATTGAAATTATTTTAAAATTTTTTAAAAGTATTTAAAAACTGAGTAATTTAGTGGTATAATGTAATAAATGATGTATAGTGATTGAGAGTATTATTGTATGTACAAAATTGATTGATAGTTTATTAATGTATGTATAAGTTTTAATTGTATTGTTATAATATTTGAATTGATGTATATATAAGTTTTTGTTGTATTGTTATAATATTTGAATTTTTGTAGATCTGAAGAAGACTGCAAGGAACAGTTGAAACTGTTATTATAATAACATTATTTGCTTAAAGGTGTAAGAAGACTATGACTATTTAATAAGATATATTGTTGTATATGAATAAGAAAAATTACTGAAGAAGAAGTATATATAGAATTATATAGAAACCTCAAATGGAGTAATCTAATTTATTCTAAAACTTACTGTCAAAAGATTATGAATTGAGATTTTGATCTTAAATATGATAAATAATTAATGAAAGTGATTGCCTTGCAAACAATATGTATATACATAATTAAAGAACAATACTTAAAATCTAAAATATGACAAGAAATTTATAACATATTTATAACTTTTTTTAAAAATAATTATTTGTAAATGAAATAAAATCAAATATCTCAATATAATCATTGGTACAGTTGGGACTAGACTCTAATGAGAAATCTACAAATTCTAAAGTAAGAATTTTGTTATTATCACCAACAATTATCCAGTCACATTGCAAATCATTTTCATAGTAGCCATCATGATCAGCATCCAAAGATTGAAAACTTCCAAATGATCCATTAAGAAAACCTCCACAACCTTGTGGCTCACCTTTAAAAATGTGCAACAGATATAAAAAATTAATTAACATTGATTACTAGTAAAAATAGAATAAAAAACTATACTTCTACATTGTTTGCATTCATGTCATGATATGCTAAGCATATTCTGATTATTTTGTCTCTACAGAATTTAGAAACTTTGTTATGTATTAAAAGATGTGTTAAATAGGAGTTTAATGACCTCAATATCATTAAAAAACATACTGTTTAAGAGAATAAAATACTCATTGAATTCTTTTTCTCAAATTTTAGTATATAAACAAAATCATAGATAAATGGATAGTAGGATAGATAGAAAACCAGATATAGTTAAAAAGATAGATATATATATACAGATACAATAAATTAGCAAACAAAAATAAATGGATGGATATATATATAGATGGAGATATAAAGATAGAGGTAGATGGACATACAGAAAAAATAGATAGATAGAAAAACAAATAATTGATAGATATCTTTATATTTATGTATTCATTCATTTATTTATTTATATATCTACCCATCCATCCATCCTATTTATCTACTTAACTATCTCTTTATCCAGATAGATGGATAGATTAATGAATGAATACAGACATATAGATAAATGGATAGTTGGATAGACAAATAGAAAATAAAATAGTTAAAGACAGTTAGCTACTTAATAGATGCATGGTTAGATTGATAAACAGATAAGCAGATAGATAACATAAAGAGAGATACGTAAAATTATGGATGAATAGATAAATGGATAGTTGGATGATGGATAGACATATAGTTAAACAGACATATAGATAGAATAGGATGGGTAGATAGATAGATGAATGAATGGATATATAGAAACAAATATATAGATAGGATGAACAAAGGGATGGATTAATAAATAGATATAGGATGGTTAAATACACAGAAATACAAACAGATAAACAGACAGATGGATAGTTGGATAAAAAGACATATTTAAATAAATCAATTAGAAAATCAAACTTTTATTGTTTAACAAAACACATCTAATATTTGATTTTTTGTAAAATCACTTTAAGATTATGAGGTCAAGTTTAGTCAAAACTTTATTTTTTCCATTACATATTTAGAACAAGTCTGACACAATCTTTCTATTTTTTCTCTATTCAGAAATTTACAAGTAATATTATATCTATTTTCTGTTGAAAGTAAACAACATAAAATAAATATTTCTCACATAATTTTTTTAACTTTTAATGAAATTTTGTTTCTTGCTGCCATATTTTTTTCCTAACTTTCTTTTGGTGAAATTTGTAACAATTTATTGATATATCTAAAATTGTTTCGATTTTACTATTTCCTAATTACAAGTAATATTTATTATATGTATTACTGTTCAAAAATGTTTTTTGTAAATTTTTGTTACTTTAGGCATGTATTTAATGTTTTATTTGTTTTAATTTTTAAATCATATTCATGTAATTGCAAAAAAAACTTTAATATTTGCTAAACTGCACATTTCCCCCCCATAAATTATGCAATTATGTTTTTATCCATGTATTCTACATCATATTTAAAATTTGTTTTTATCTTTTTGTTAAAATTCATGCAAACATTTTGAAATTTTTTTGCTAATTACTAAGAAATAAGTATAATAATAATTTTTATTAGTCATACATTAAACTAGAAATTGTGTAAAAGTGATGCAGTAAAACTTACACTACAGAAATATTAAATAAGCATAATATTTGCCAATTATATGTAATATTATATTTATTTACTGTTTAAAAATGAGCAACCAAATATCTGGATCAGTTTATAGGTATTTTTGACAAAATATCTAAAATTGTTTTGTAGCCATATTTTATTTTTTAAACTTTTTACAAAATGTGATTTTTTTTATTAGCCCTGACAAAATATTGAGAGCATTTAGTTGGTACTTTCTAAGAATTATCTAGTCATTTATTACTTAGTTGGGTCAGCTATGGTTTGGTGGCTCCCCTTAATACCAAAAAGCATACTAAAGTCTAGTAAAATAGTATCAAAATGTGGACATGTTCACAACAAGAACAATACAATACATCAATAGTATTAAAAAATTGCAAGCAAAAATAGAAATGTTATAACAAAAATAAAAAAAATACTAATACCACCTCACTTTAGTGACTATAATACCGTCAAATATGTAAATAAAATTTCAACTTTCACAAATTCTTGACAACTTTGAAATAATAATAATAATAATAGTTTCAGGAAGGATCTTTTAATTATGAAGTTTGCCAAAAGTTTAAATATATATTAAATTTATATATGCAAGAGCATATTTTGAAAAAAAACAAAACAGTTTTGTTTATGATAAAATCTTTCAAATGGAAGTTAGATAGCCAATATCACCCTAGACTTAGGGCTTTCTAGTATAATTCTTAATAATATTTTCTTTTTTTTATATAGAAGTTTGTTATTAACTTACTCTTTGATTCTACTCTGAGTCCTTACAGAAATTGAGTAAGTCAAAGTCATAATTTTCATTCCATACATTCTTGTTATTGTAGGCTACTCACCAACACATTAGCCAACATGGTGAGTTTATTGGCTTTTTATTTCTGAGTTTAAAATCAAGAAACACTATAGTCCTCTTCTCAATTGTCTGACAGCTCTTAAATAAAATATTACTTGTGTTTTTTTCAAAGCAGAATGAATGTGTATATGAATGAACTATTTTAATTAAATAGATATATACGATCATGGCAGATAAACCTAAATTAAGGCCATTATTTTTATAAGAATATAACTTCATTAACCAAGATAGTAGTCAATTGTCAAAAGTGGATGTAGCTAAGAATCTCTGATTGAGAGTCCAGGCTGCCAATTGATGACAATTTTTATTTAGGTTCTTACAACTGCAGATTGCTTTCAAGTAAAAGAAGATTGCATGAATTAGAAGAATTGTCTAATATTAAATGGATATTGTTGGACTTTATGATGTTAATAAGAAAGAAAGGATAATAGATTTAAAAAGTTAACATGTACTTTACAACAAAGACACAAGAATTAGAACCATGAATGGAATGAGATTCATTATACATAAAAATTGCAAAAACAACATTGTAAAGATCTATGATGTTTCAGACAAAATGACAAGATTAGTTATTCAATTTAATAAAAATAATTCATGTTTATGCCCCCAAATATTCTCATTGTGTTGAAGTAGAGAATTTTTATATAGATATAGAAAAGGCTTTTTGATCAAATCAAACATTTTAAAATTATCAAGTAAGACATTAATGCAAAAATTGGTAAACTATTATATTCTTGTATATTTTTTTAATTATTTTAATATAAGCAAAAATGTGGATAAAGCTAGTTAGTAATTTACAAATGTGTATATGCATATGTAACACAACTAACCAAAAGTATTTCTGTAAGCAGCTCCAAATCCTCTTTGTTGTAATCTTTCATTAGTTACAAACACAATGTACATATTATTTGAATGTGTTCGTAAAATTCCAGGCTGTATGTATCCACAAAATCGTCCCAATAGTTTACCCAGAGTATTCTTACCATCATACACATCCACATAGTCATGTTGGCATGAAGTTGAGGTTTCAATATTGAATAAAGTAAACCTAATAAAAGAAAATATTTTTGCAAAAAAAAAAGGAAAAACAAATCTCTGCTCCAAATAAAGTTTTAAAATTAACACAAATTATAAATTATTATTATATATATATATTTTGAGATATTCTATCTCATGTAATGATCAGATTAATTATTTTCTTTATGAAATGTAAAATATATTACTAAATCAATGCTAGAGGAAATGTTGAAAAAAATATTAATAGAGATATGTACATATGGAGAATAATTTTAATAAAAATTAAATACTGCTTAATGCTATACTAGTAATTATAAATAAAATAGAAATTCACAATACTAACCAAATAAAAAAGAAATTTACTAAACTTCTTCCACAACCATGGTTTGCATCTCTTAACAAATAGCCTTTTCAAGTGAAATTCAACTAAACATACAACATATATATATACGAAATAGCCTTCCCATCATTGACTTCAAAAACCACCTTTTTTAAACATCAATTTCATGAGCACATCCAGTGATATTAAAGGAAGTTGGTTTTTGAAATGAATGATGGGAAGGCTATTTTATTTTGTATATATATGTTATATGTTTAGTTTAATTTTATTTAAGAAGTTCTATTTGTTTTTTGATAATTTTAGAAGTTCTATTTGTTAATAGATAAAACCATGATTGTGGAAATATTTTAGTAAAAATGATGTTTTTTTGGCCAATATTGTAATTTTATATGACTTTCTAGTTTATTTTATAAAAATTCTTGTGTTTTGATATATATATATATGTTATATAAATTAAAATATTTAACCACATAAATTTGTTTTAAGAATTTAGAACAAGTGCAAATATGTCTTTGTATTTATTTGATTTTAAAAGAGACAAAAAATTGACTATGGTTAGGCAAAAAAAAAATTTTGTGCAAAATCAAATAAGATAATTCTTAAAAAAAAAAAAATTGAAAAAAAAAAGTTAACTAAAAAAGAACATCTTTAAACAGGATACAATAAAAAGATCAATAATAGAAATGAAATCAGAAGGGGAGAAAGTTATTTTAGTTTTCCTTGGATGGGCTTATTTAGAAATATTTAAAATCTCATTTAGCCTTGAAAACAATGATTTAAACATAGAAAAGCCCAAATAGCCATCAGGTAATAGAAATAATAGCTGACAAGGAAAAACCAATATTGAATCAGAAAACACAAAATCCTGCTCAATTATTGCTAACATATTTGTAATGTCTTCGCCCCTAAGTTTTTCAGAGGGGTAGAAAAACACTTACAATCCGATCGATTGTACAAAGAATTATAGCTAAAATATATGAAAACTCGGCTGCAACAACTCTTAACCATTGTGCCGCAAATAGCTCTTAATAGCTTTACGTATCCAACTTCTTCTGTTAACAAAACTGTAACAAGTGCGCGATGTTTTCCTCTAGCAGTTTATATATCCCTCTGAGTTCTTTGGTTAAGTCTTATCTGCTACATTCCGAAATCTTAATCGCATTGTTTAATTAGTTATTTTTATCTCTGATAAAAATAATCCCCACAACTTGTTTTTAATTATAATTATTTCCATTATAATTAGTTATATTTATTTTCAATTAAAAATAAATCCCCACAGCTTGTTTTTAATTATAATTATTTTCCACTATAATTATTTTTACTTTCAACTAAATACGCGAAAACTTCTGGAGTAAACTGTCTCTTGTAAACTCGTTATTTATTTCTCAACAACGAATACAACAATATTTTAAATTGATAATTTCAAATTTCTGCTTAACTTCTTTCATATTTGCAACTGATCCATATTGAGATAATGATTTTTAAAATGATAACTTTATATGCATGAATACAATAATGTAGTCATCACTTGGATAAAAGAAAATGATATATGAATAATAATTATTATAAAGAAATAATTCTATGATAGGAAGACAATTTAATTAACAATGAATAAATAATTATATAACTGAATAATGATCGATCGTGCTATTTCCTACTATTCACAAATACAAATTTATATATAAATTATTTGATTAATGTAAAAAAGTATTTTAAATTATATTCATAATTTTTTCCATTTAATTGTAATTAAAAAGCGAAATGATAATTTGTAGTATGCATAGATTTTATTAATTTAAACATTTAAAGTAGATTTATTCTTCGAGTAATTTGCTTTGTTATTCAGGGAAAGTAATTATTATGTGACTGAGATAAAATACATTTAATTCCTTCATTTCTATTATGTTTGTAATTAATTAGACAATAGTTAAAACTATTTGTTAAGTCCCACAAAAAAAAAAAAAAACAACTTTCCAAATGTAAAAATTTTAGTTTTAAGAGAATATATATATATAATTGTAATCAATTACAGTGTTAAATATAAGCAAGGCTTGAAATTAAATCTACATAAGTGATTGTTATTATTAATATTTGATTTGCTCTCAACCAGACCATCAGACAATCTTTGTAATAAAAGAATGGTCATCCTTTATTGTCCTCATTTTGAGATATAGAGGACATCTTAAAACAACTTTGGCTATAGAAATGAGTTTCAAATCAATCAAGAAATACATTGCAAGTTACCTGTAAATTCAATAATAATTTCAATTAGAAAGCAAGTTTGAAAACAATTTCACACAATAAATATATGAAGCTAACCAATTACAGTATAGTGCAAAATATTTGTAACACTTGATTCAATCTGTTGAAGTGAAAAATACTATTAATAATTGATTTGCCCTTTAGCCACAATGCTAGACAATTTTTGCAGTAAAAGTATGGACATGTTGTTATAGAGAGAGTTTTAAATCAATAAAAAAATATTAACAATCACTTTAGTAGCTTTAATCTCCAGCATCACATATATTTAGCTCTGTAAACTGTTTAATTTTACATATTTATCATTTAATACTTTATTAGTGAATTTAAAAATTGGAAAAAATGCCCTCTCTATCTGAATAATAACTAACCATATGAATATAGAGATAAATAAAATAATATTAAATAGCTCTGGGGAAGGCACATCAACATTCTAACATTAGATTTCTGAGACCATCTCTCATCTAAATGTGGAATAGTGTATCCTAAATCTTTTGCACAATATAATAATGCAAGATGTTTTATGAGGATACAATAAGGTAGCCATTTAAATATATATATATATTCAATTCTAATATTGTCTATGCTGCCATCAAGATATTTTTTTCATTAAATGGTGAATAGGTTATGTTTATATTATCCAGGAATTTGCAATCAAAAACATTATATAATATATCGTATAACTTAATACAAAAACATTGAAAAGTAGTTCAAATTTAAATGTAAAAAAGCCTAAAATGTTCATAAATATGAGAAAAGCATATATTTTTTAGAAATTTCTCTTAATAATACAGTAATTAAATGCATTTATGAATGTTTTCTCATGTAATTTTTGCAAATGGATGAAGATTTTGGTCACCCGATAGAATGTATAAGTATATATAAATGATGATGAAAGAAAAACACAACTTAATGAACTTACAATTCTTTTGCAACAATTTTAAAAATATGTTAATTCATTTTTAAAAAAATCATTTATAAATCTCCCCAGTATTTTTACAATTTATTTTTTTAGGTAAATGCCAGTTCATGCTCTTAGTTAAAAACATTATTAATTTGCTAAACTTTTGTGAAAAATGGTGGAATATGTACATAAGACTAGAGATTAATTATATTTCCAAGAACTATAATTCCATGAGAACCCCATCACTTTTGCAATTAACAAATTATGTGACATATAATAAAATAATTTTCTTCTATGGAAACCAAAAACATCATATCAAATTATAAAAAAAGTCTGTGTTTTAATTGTAAAGTATAGACTCACTAAATTTTATTTTGAATTAATAAATATGACATATTTGTATTTTTTTTTATGTAATCTACTGCACACAATTTTGTTAATATATAATTTTAATCCTATGTGGTTTTATATACAAATAAATTTATTTTATAATACTGTATTATTAAAAAAAATACATATGCTTATAAATTACAATTACTAAATAAATAAACATCCTTTTAATTAAATACAATTTTTTGTCTATGTTTATAGCATGCATAAAATGATCTAATTTTTGTCCAGTGAATTTTGAAGAATACAAATTATAATCAAAATAAAAAATCTCAAAGTATGATTAGTTTTAATTCAATATCATAAATAAAATATAAAATAAATAATTCTGTTTATTAAATTCTATGTCCAAAAAAAGTTTAGAGTGGCTACACATCAGGGATTAAAATCAAGTGATAATATTTAATCATCATTAGTAGCAGTTGACCATAGAAAATTTAGAATTATATCATAAAATATTAAAACTTGTGAAAAATAACCTATTTTGATTATTTTTTATTAATGAATGAATTAATAATATAGTTCTATGCAAATAAATTATGTATTCTTTGTTCATAAGTACACCATTTTTATTGCAAAAATTATTGTTTTTTGTCCTGTGTGGTTTGTTGTGATGAAAGAGAAAGATGGATTCTAAAGTTGAAAGTTCATAGATCTAGCCTAGTCTCTATCATTTTATGTGTTTGAATTTATTTATAAAGTTCCAAACAACAAAAAATTCAATTATTATTCTTTTTTTATTAAATGTTTTTAAATGTTTATTTTTAATTGATATTCAAAAAATGTTATAAAATATACATCTTTAAATTCAGAAGTCTTTCTTAATAAACACTTTAATATATTTAGATGAATTACAAATAAGTTAAACATAATTTGCTAATGTCATTAAGCAGTCCGATTTCATTGTGATGAAGCAATAATTATTACATGTTTTCATTTAAAATAATTATCAGAAATTTTCTTTTTCCAAGTGGTTTTTCTCCAATTTAACCATTTCTGTAATGGATGTACTAGTAAGTTTACTTTTTAAATTCTAGATATTGCTACATCTTGGAAACATTTGGTCAATTATTTTTAATCACGACTTTATTTTTTCTATATTTTTGTGTGTTAATATTAATTTTTATTTTTTGAAATGTCTACTTTTCATAAAAGGCAGAAATCTAATACAATGCTTTTTCTATCTCCTTATTATCCATTTAACAACGAATTATAACAAATATTTAAATAGCAAAATGTAAATAGCATTCTGATTTACACATTTTTCTCAATTTATTTTTTTCTATAAAAAGTATTTAATATTATAAATAACTTTTTTTCCACATTTTTAAAATTAGACTACTGTTTTTCCAATGTATACTTTTCAAAATATATAAAGAATAATACAATTCACTCTATCCATATCATATCCTTTGGTATATTACTAATTATTGAATAAGTAATAATCAATAACCAATAAAACTGAATAAATAAATGTAATCCATTTGCTCATCTATCATTAGTCAAATCTCTATCTATGTATTTACTTATTTATTACACACACACACACACACACATATATATATATATATATATATATTACATACTTGAGTTCTATGGTTTTATTTGGTAATCCAATGATATGCCATGAACAATTAAGGTTTGGTAAATAAGCACCAATTTTAATGGGTGAAGAAATGACTCCTGATGGAGCTGTAAGAATGCCACCACAATCTGATAAAAAATAGAAAGTTTCAAAACATGCCTAGTGATTTTATAAATCATCTTATTGCCTATTCCCTGTCAATGCTATTAATTTACAATGCTTATATCAGAGTCAACCTAAGAAAAAAATGGGTCTGATGCAATGTTTTCTTGTGGGACACCTTATTTATATAAGATAAAAAATACACACACACATAAACATTACAAGCATAAAGCTAAACTAGTCAATACATAATTAAAATTACCCTAAATCCAAAATTCAACCAAATTAGCCAAGAAAAAATAATTAAAACACAGCCAAAGATTTCTCTGCTATAAGCAGACTTCTCAAGTGTTAAGAACTACAAAAAACCACACCATATATATTATATATATATTAGATATTACTCACAAATCCATTTACTTCCCATCTACCTTTAATATTAAAAAAACTCTTAAATAAATTAATTGATTCAGAATAATAAATTTTCAATAATAAAGATTTTTAATAATAAAGAAGAATTAAAAAATCATTGTTATTGAAAATTTATTCTGAAGCAATTGACTTATTTAAGAGTTCTTTTAATATTAAGGGTAGATGGGAAGTAAATGGATTTGTGGGTAATGTCTAATATTATACATGTGGTGTAGTTTTTGTAGTTCTTTACACTTGAGAAGTTTGCTTGTAGCAGTGAAACCTTTGGTTGTGTTTTAATTATTTTTTCTTTGCTAGTTTGGTTGAATTTGGGGTAATTTACATATACATATATATTTTTAAAAAAATATTACCTTATTTGCAGATATATTGTATTACAATTAATATAAATAAAATCAAGAACAATTCTATTTGTTAAAACTTTCATTCATTTTGAATCAGAATTTGCAATATACATAATCATGCAAGCCCATGGTTTTAATAAACACAGGACTCATATTATTTGCATTCTTCTCAGAGTAGTTTGGCTTATTATGAAAATAATGTTCAATTTACAGAAATTCTTAATAAACATAAGAATTGAAAAATTGTATATTGCTATATTTGTGTATATGTCTGCAATGTACATGTATATTGCCATATATATATATTAATTATAATATTTTCATGGATAAAAGATGACTTCATATTATTATTATTTTCAGGATATTCCATGTAGTTAAAATAGCTAAATAGCTGACATTTCAGTACAATAATATGTACCTTTCTCAGAGTGTCCTCTTTCTTAAATCATAGGAATGCATGTGAGATTTAAAATCGTTATTTTTATCTTTTTCTTTCTCCTCATATTTAAATTCTATTGGTTGAGAAGTTTTAAGAATTATTTTGTCTTTTAATAGCTTCTTCCAAATGTTGTTGACTTTTTTTAATTCACACCTTTCATTTATGTTCTTGGGTCTTTTAAAAATCTCTATCATCAGCTATTTATTCTCATATAAAATTGACTAATCATGATATCAATTTTATTCTAGCAAAAATTGAACAATATGACCAGAGATTGCTAAGAGAAGCTATAGAGATTTTTAAAAGACCCAAGACCATAAATGAAAGGTGTAAATTAAAGAAAATCAACAACACTTGGAAGAAGCTATTAGAAGACAAAATAATTCTTAAAACTTCTCAACCAATAGAATTTAAATATGAGGAGAAAGAAAAAGATAAAAATAAAAAATTTAAATCTCACATGCATTCTTATGATTTGAAAAAAAGGATGCTCTGAGGAAGGTACACATTACTGTACTAAAATGTCAGCTATTTAGCTATTTTACTACACAGAATATCCCGAAAATAATAATAATATGAAGATATATATTGTAACCAAAATAAATGAGTTCAAATAGAAATAACTAGGTAATTCAATAAATATATAACTCAGGTATACAGGCAGTAGGTTTTATCCACTTTCATTTCTTGGTTTGACGTTAAGTGCATGTTTAAACAAATACTAAGTGAATATGGTCTAGCAGGGCGCCACTAGATTATCTGAATCTAGACATGGTTATATCTAATAACCTTTCACATGTACTGGGTTTGAATCCCTTTTGGTACTTTATTTCTAATAAAAAAATGAGAGATTTTGCTTTTTGAGCCATATCACTATACGCACTAATATTTAGGTAAAAGTAAAACATCTTTAAACCACAGTGGAGTTCATTGAACATAAATCATTTCTCAGATCTTAACATAACAAATGTGTTTCAATATTTTTATAAGTTCACTAGCTCAGATTATGTATAACTAATTTAGGATGGCAATTCACTCATCCTTGCATGAAATAGATGATGGGATGTGGTTATAATAATACTAAGAAATCACTAAATATTATAAAATCAATATTTATTTATGGCCTTTAAACAGTTAAACAGCTCATTAATTAAAACGTTGATGACGATGATGATGATGATAATAATAACAATAATGACAAGGGTTTCAACTACAGCTTTAGAACTAAGCCTAAACATAAAACTAAATTTTATAAAGAAATGCATAATTATTGCTTAATTTTAGCATACTTACTTATATCTTAAATAACTAATATTCAACCATTGATGATGATGAATAATCACACTTAACAAAGACTACACTTAATGAAATATATACGCCTCGTTTAATAAAACAAACTAATATTTATTACTACATTTCTAACATATACATAAAAATTTCTAGATAAATATGAAAATTGACATGAATAATAATAATAATTGATTATATAACACTCCTCAGATTAATTTTAAGTTCTTCCCCCTTTCCCTTCAAATGTATTTTGTATTAAGTTGGACGTCACATTGACCATGAAAAGTATTTCAAGACAAAAAATATTATCTGCTCATTAGCACACATACTTTAAAATCCAACATGTAAATAGAATGTAAAAAAAAATGTTAGTAAAATTGAAAGAGCAAGTTTTAGAAAAAAGTTTTAAATTATTTTCTCCCCCTCCCTTCCAAGCGCTGAAATCTATACTGAACTTGAAACAAAATAATCTAATATTCTAATACTACTCATTATTCCACATTCACTTCCAATTATACACATATAAAAATATTATTATGTATGTGCGTGTTTTATCCCATAATAACAAAATATTATTAAAACCAAAATAATAATATTAGTTAAAACTAAAATCATAATACCATAAAAAAAAAAATTGTTTTACACATTAATATTTCACAACTGTAAAATTAATAAACAAATCATTTTCATACATTCAAGATCATTTATGAAGCTCAAAGTTATTTTTAGTAAGACATTCTTGTTTTTAATTGATCTGAATAGTCTTTAAAAGTTCTTTAAATAAAATATACCACTTTATTGCTAAAATGTTTATTAAGACTGATATCATAAAGAAAATAGATATAAAAAGTCATATTACCGATCTTTTGTTTGTGGCGAATTTCCAAGGGTTCAAACTTGTCTATATTTCTGCAGCTACTATGTGGGAACAATCTCTTTCTTGAGGTGTATAACTATTTAATGATGAAGACTCTATTGAGGTTATTTGCTTTAGTGGACAATTTGGAAATCATTATATTAATTTTTCTTCTCTTCCTGTCAAGCATGTGGATGAAATACAGCAGTTGTTTTCACATTTATAAATTTTCTTGAGTTTAAAATCAGTTGTTGGAACAATTAATTGGACTTGATGATTAATATTTATCAGTAGATTAATTCATCTTCTTTGAATGCAGGTGAATGCTTTCTTCCTTCTATTAAAAACATCTTATTTATCTAGTCAGTTGAAAGGTGTAGAATATTATTTTAGACACAACATCTTTTCTTTCCTATGTGATGTGCAGCTTCCTCCAGATGGTCCGGCAAATGGAATATACATATAATTTTTCTAGCCCGCCATCTCTTATATTTTCAACGTTCAATATTATAGTTTAATAATCTGAATCAATCACAATAATAATCTTAATAATAATTCAAAACAGCTTTTTATATCCAATTTTTAGCTACCTTAACCAATCAGAGATAGCATCACTTGCTATTTTTGGACAAATTTGTTTTAATTAGATCTCTAATTTATTTTCAACTATATTATTTTTCAACTGAAAAGTTTAATCCTTTTTCCAGACACTTTTGTTTAAAAAAAAAAATAGACTCAATTCTTATTTCCTTTCTTTTGTTTTTTCTTTCTTTTTAACATCCAGGTAACACTTCAAATCTTTGAGCTTCCTTCTTTAGATCTTGATAAGACAATTTCAAAAATTATAGTTCTGACTCATGATAAGCTTGCAAAGTGAAACAATCATTTACAAAAAAAAATTGCTACAAAGATCGATATCTGATTAAACAGATTTCCTCTTTTAACAAAAAAAATTGTACAAAAAAAATAATTTGACAGATTTAATACTTCCTTTTCTTTCAATATTTAGGAAATGTAAAATTTTGTATGTAATGTACACACATCCTTCATTCTTTCAAATCATTCATAAACTAACCTTAAATAATATGATTGCTAGCTTAGTAATTATAACCCAATTATTTAATTAAGTCTGTAACTTTTAAATCCCACTTATAATTAAAGAAGAGCAAAATAAAAGTATAGAATAAAATATTAGAATTGATCAAGCATAGGTTAGTTTTAAAGAAAGTTAAAATGTTGAATATTTGAAATATAAAACAAATAAATAATTTACACATACATTGCCTATATGTATGCATTATAACTTTGCTTTTTTTAACAGAAAATTTAAATATTAAATAGTTTAAATGTGTGTATTACCTTTCTATCAACACACAAACAAGTAAAGCATGTAATTGTTGACCCATTCTTTCTCTGTTTAAAGCTTTTAGAACTGGACCTTGTAGGGTTTAAACTTGGATGCCCTACAGCTTCATTTATGATTATATAAAAATGTGATGATGATTTTGTTTTACACTTTCTTACATGCACATTACTATAAATTTGACTAGTGACCAAATTGTAATGGCACAATATATATGAAACCAAATTATTGAAACAGTGCAATTTAATATATAATAGTAATAAATAACCACTTATAAACAAATATGGCTATTCTAATTCCAAAAATAAATAAATAAAAAGGAGAGAAAAAAGCTGCTCTAGAAGTGAGTTTTGCAATAACTATATAAACCAATCTGAGAAACACAAATATGTCCATATACAGAAACATGAATCTCAATAAAAACAAAAACATTTGATGTTGCATTTCTTTAGAATATTTTTGAGATGATCCTTACAATGTAGATAAAAACTATTTTGTCCACAAAAAAAAAAAAACATGCTCAAGTTCACTATAAAACACCCTTTTAGAAAATCTTGCATTGATCATTTGTATTTTACATAACAAACCCAATGAAGTTTAACGGTCAATGAAAGGGAGCCTTAAACATATCCGCCGTACATGGGCGCCATCTAGGCATTCTGACCGTTACCTGCCTTACTGTTGAACCTCTACCTCTCACTCCTATTTTCTCCCCTGTCTAGTGCTTTATTATTTTTTAAAGCAATATTTGCGAGGCAATATAATTAAACCTCACGCAAAAAATGGAACAAATAATCAATTAATTTATCTTTATTAACATGCTGTTCTCCTACTTTCATAGTCCCAAACATTGGAAAGCCATTTTATATGCTCCTTTGGGCTCTCTTCCTTCTGTCCTCTAAATACCTTCATTTCCATCCCCTCTATCTCCTGTAATTCTTGTTATTGCCATATCTATACTGATTGTCTCTCCTACTTTATCTTTGAGATACATAAAAAAAAATGTTTTTTCTCTCTATATATAATGTGCCAGGCTCCTCACCCCAGTTCACAGAAATAAATGCGAGGAATGGAAGCAGGCATTGGGTTGACTACGAACTTTTAGTCTGAGATTGAATGAATGTTTTGATAAGTTTTTAAATGAAAAAAATCTATGTAGATTATCTATGCTCAACATGCTAAAGTAAAATATAATTTAAATATTCATCTGTGTGATCAATAGTAATTTAAATTTTAAAAAACAAATATTAATGTTAAAATCTAAAAATAAATTTATTCCTCAATTTTAAATGTGCGTTAATAAAAATCTATTTGTGTGTTAATTACTGGCAGTGGCTTCTTTTATTTTATTGTTCTAAATATTTAATATATATTTTGAGAATAGAAATCTATTGAAACTTATGTTTAAAATCTCTGCTACTCTATGAGCTAGTGACCTTGGGCAAATGATCGGAATCCAAATATATAAATTAAAATAAAATTTTTTTTAAAACTTAACGTACCTGCCTACTATATAAATTTTCTAGGTTCAAATGCCTAGTGGCACCCTGTAGTGCAGATTACATTAAGTCTCCTTCTCCCTTGATCGTTAAAATGGCACCCAACATGGGGCTATGAAAGTAGGAGAACGGCAGGTTAATAAAGATAAATTAATTGATTATTTGTTTCGTTTTTTGCGTGAGTTTAATTATATTGCCTCGCAAATATTGCTTTAAAAAAATAAAGCACTAGACAGGGGAGAAAATAGGAGTGAGAGGTAGAGGTTCAACAGTAAGGCAGGTAACAGTCAGAATAATATATATAAGAAAATTTTTTGAATCTTAACTTATGTATCTGCCTACTATATAATTTTTTCTAGGTTCAAATGCCTAGATGGCGCCTGTGTATGGCAGATATATTTAAGGCTCCCTTTCATTGACCATTAAAATGGACTCCCAACGTGGCACGATCTTTAATAAACCATGAGTGCCCTGAGAATGTTAAAAATAAATCATGCCAGTAAGATTTTTCTTTAAAAATGAGTATATATATTTGTGTATTAATGTAATGTTATAGTCCAATATTTAATAAACCATGAGTACCTATGAAGCCAGCAATATTTTTTTGAAATAAGTATATATTTTTTGTATTAACGTAGTTATAGTCCGATATTTAATAAACCATGAGTATCTTGAAAATGAAGCTCGTAATATTTTTTCTGAAATCAGAATATATTGTTTGTATTATATAAAGTTATGAATTTTGTGTAAAAAGTACTGCCAGTAAGAAAATTGCGTATATGTAGAAATAAATGCAAGGAATAAAATGTAACAATTAATATAAATCATAATTTAATTTTTTTTAAAAAAAAAGTCTAAAATCACATAACTTCTTTGACTTGCCTAAGTTAATAATGAAATGTAGGGAAAAGGGAACACTTGAGGGAGGAGGTGTAATCTCAGCTAAGGTGAAAAGGAAAGAATAGTCAACATTTTTTTCTTGTTTTTTTCTTGTAATTACTAACAAAGTTATGTCTTTTCATTAATAACCAAAGTTTTGTCCTTTTAAAAAAAATTTAGTTAATCAATTTGTGTAACGTCATTACTAACACTAAGTAAATTCTTTTTTTTTTTTAATGTTTTTGTTTTTGAGGAAGTTTACTGATATGTAACGGAATATATGCCGTTACATTATTTTAAAATGAAAATAAAAAGATTGTAAATAAAAATTGATTTATTAAAAAGAAAAAAACTTAAAAACTGAAAATTAAAAGTTGTTTAATATATATAGATCGCATGATGGGCAACTTTAAAAACTATTTTAAAAAAAAATAAAAATATTTGAAAGTTTTTTTTTTTGTAAAAAAAGTAAAGATATAAAGATTTGATATTTTTGGAAATAGAAATAATGTTGATTTCTATAATCTTAAAATGGAAATGATTGTCTTATTAATTAAATGATTGTTCAAAAACAAACTGGCCCTTGAGGCATTTAAAATAAATTAAAGGGTCAGATAAGAGAGTACAAAGAAATTAAAGGACCAATACAAACACCAGAAATGTCAGCACGGACCGTAATTGAAACACCAGAGGATTAGTGACATCTTGCCGTTTGAATCTCAAGATCTAATGATAAGAGACTAATAAAAATATAAAAACCAAATTATTATGATAATTGTTATCTTAGAGCTGACTATGAATAGATCGTTATAACTAGCTATATTGCAGATTTTCACAATGTGGAAGTCTGCAATAAATTTAATTTTCTGGACAAATCAGCTGAGGCCTCTGGATGACAGTTCCTGACCAAATGCATAGCAAGTTGCAGTTTCATTTCAAAGAAGGGCAAAATCTACGAAAGTGATCACGAAGATGGACTTCTCAATCTATTAAATCCGTAAAGTATGAACTATTGTGTCTATCTAATAAGAACTTTCCTAAAATTGCAAGTAATTAATAACTGAAAATAAAAACTCTTATCTGACTTAAAGAATGCAAATTCAATTATTGATATTTTTTTATGTAGATGTTTAAGCAATCATTTCCATTTCATTTTTTTTTGTGTGTGTATTATGTTTTAACTAAAATGTATTAAATTTAAAGTTGGGTGTAGATAGCTGCATGGATAAAGATTAATAACTATGTTTAAATTCGTTTATGTTTAATTTAAGGGATTTTAATTTCAGGCTATTTGTTTTGTGGTTGTGTCAGTGCTAGTGGAGAGATATATAGACGTTTATATTAATGTAATGTGAAGCGTGTTTAGCATACAGGGCAATGTGCCCACCTAAATGCATGACCCCAAAGAGGCAGTCATACCGTTGCAATGGTTGCAGATGTATTTCCTGCACCATTAACCCCTTCTAGCTCTATGGACAGGGATTTATAAGTCGGCAGAAAGACCGCTCTCTCCCCATAAGTAGCACTCTTTAAAAAAAATATATATATACATGATTCCTTAGTCTGACAGATGCACTTTCCTGTTCTAGACACAGATCATTTCCTTCAAATAATATCACGCTGTCAGATGCACATTCCTGTCTGCGTGGTTTTATGCTAGCATCTTCATATTGCATCGATTGCGACTATATATCTGGAAGCAGGCATTGGGTTGACTACACTTTTAGTCTGAGATTGAATGAATGTTCTGATAAGTTTTTAAGTGAAAAAAATCTATGTAGACTATCTATGCTTGACATGCTAAAGTAAAATATAATTTAAATATCCATCTGTGCGATCT
This sequence comes from Epiperipatus broadwayi, assembly GCA_028023455.1. Lineage (NCBI taxonomy): Eukaryota > Metazoa > Onychophora > Udeonychophora > Euonychophora > Peripatidae > Epiperipatus > Epiperipatus broadwayi. The sequence continues at coordinate 1,920,696 of JAQFVV010006246.1, read as the reverse complement.
ATTTAAAATAGTAATTTAAATTTTAAAAAAAAAATATTAATATTAAAATCTAAAAATAAATTTATTCCTCAATTTTAAATGTGCGTTAATAAAAATCTATTTGTGCATTAATTACTGGCAGTGGCTTCTTTTATTTTATTGTTCTAAATATTTAATATACATTTTGAGAATAGAAATCTATTGAAACTTATAAATGTTTAAAATTTCTGTTACTCTATGAGCTAGTGACCTTGGGCAAACGATCGGAATCCAAATATATAAATTAAAATAAAAAAAATTTTTTTTAAACTTAACATACCTGCCTACTATATAAATTTTTTAGGTTCAAATGCCTAGTGGCGCCCTATAGTGCAGATTACGTTAAGTCTCCTTCTCCCCCGATCGTTAAAGAAGGTATGATTTTACAATAATAAAATCTATAGTATCACATATAGCAAGTTGGAGAAAATATTGATTGGTTTTATGATCATACCATTGTATTTTTATTCATTTTAATAACTTTATGAATTTGCAATTTATTATTGATATGTAATAATTTACATGGTAAAATTTAATGTGTAAACATTAAGAGTAATAAAAAATCTATTGACAAGCCATATTTTGTTAAATATAATTAACTAATTTGTAATACCTCATCATCATTCATTTCCTAAGCAAATAAAAAAACCTGTTTTGTCTGTTATTTATATATAAATAAATATAACGCAATGAATAAAAATGTTATTGTCCATATTTTCTATTTTTATTTATTAATCAGGTAAGGATGAGTGAGCAGATGTTCCTACCCTATCAAGTTAGGCAATCAAATGACAACTTAGCATGTTAAGAGATTTTCAATATTTCCAAAGTTTTATTTTTATGTATGGATGATTATGACAGGATTTAATTAAGGTGAAAGATGCACCAAGATACGATTAACTGATTATATATATATTCCAGATAAAGGACTTTCCACAACATGTCACAGAGAAACAAATAAGATAGTATTCACTAAATTAGCCATTTTTGAATTGGTGAGAGTTTGCAGAATTTTTACTGCCTAACTAAAAATAGATAGATTTCTGTTTATTAAACCATATTTGATATGCTGGTTATGAGATAGTTATTTGAAAAAAAAATTAAAACTATTAAAAATGTTTAAATTTATTTGTACTGCAATATTTTTGCATCATATCCCTTTATATAAGATACTTCCATAAAATAATTAGTATAGCAAAATAAAAAATATTAGTTATGAATTGTTTTTTTTTTATAAGTTAATATATTTTGTAAAATAAAATATGTTTTGATGTAACATAAAAGAAATTGTAAGATAAAAGATTAAATTTAGTTTTACTTCTTTGGTATAAGAAATGTATTTTTAAGTGTTTGTCATTTATTGACTAAAGTAAAAGCAAATAGACTAGACAACACCAAAGGTCTAATTTTGTAAAATATTTAATTGCAAAGGATAGAACTTGAATCTAACTTATGAATGGCAAATAGTAAATAATGCATCATAAATCTCATTTTATGTAATTAATTGTTAAACATTAAATCATTATATTCCTTCTTGCATTTTTTTTTATCAGTATTCTGTTAGAAATAACACTCTCACTTATTATATGAAATCTTAAAGAAGGAAATTCATAATGCATGATAGTAGGTTCAATTGAATCTATACGTTTTATAAAACTAAAAAGGAAAAGTGAGTTCATTATAAGTCAGTAATTTAATGTGACTGCAATTTCTTATGTAAAATATACATGCTTGACATTTAATTTTTTAATAATAATTTGCTTTCTTATAATTCATTACTGAGTAATATTATATTGTTTTAAAACTTTTGGCTACCAATATTAATAAAAATTAAACTGTATTGTTTAAATCTAATTTGTCTAACTGATCCAAGTATGTGGTATTCTATGAACAAGATATTGTGGTTTGTTCAATATATTCATTAACTTTTGCTAATCTGTTGAATTGTTAATTTGAAATTTTTAAAGGTTTGTGGCTCACAATTTGTTAAATTTATGTTTAAATTTGTTCTCTGTTTCTATCCATTTCTGCTATTATAAATATACATTTCTGCCATAACTTGGAAGACTTAATTCTAGTAATAACTTTTATTAAATATTGTGTTGTATTGATTGGGTTCAACAAATTGTTATCAAGCTAATTACAGAGCTAGAAAAAAATGGAATGTAAAGCACAACTCTTCACACTGACCAATTGCCATTTCAATCAGAATAAAAGAACTGGGAATCCATTTTTACATGTAAATCTACAAATGTCAGAATATGTAAAAGTACATCTATACTCCTTATGTACCACCCCAATAATCAAATCTCTTTCTCGAGTCAAAAAAACAACATGACAACAAAAGTTGGAAATTAGAAAAAGAAAACCATTGCAATTAAAATGGGTGTTGGACTAAATCCAAGGGAACAACATTCAGAAAACTAATAAGTTGGTCTTCTGCTACTACATCCATATCTATATAAATCCAGTTGTTGCAAAGATTTATAAATTAAAATAAAATAAACATAATATATCTAATTTTCTGGTCAAAGCAAAACTACTTTCTGCCTTTTTATCTAATATCTTGACACATCATAAGTAGTAATTATTTTACACAGAGTTATAAATTTGTCAATAGAAGTTTTTAAAGAATATAAAACTTTGTTTTATCAAAAGTAATAAATTTGTATCATTAATATTACTCTAAATGAGCAAAAAAAAAAAATGTGTGAAAATATCAATAATTGTTAGAATTTTTATTAAAAATAATTATCTGATTTTAAGAAAGTTTTGGTGATTTTCAGTCAATAGACATAGATTCATGAATATATAAAATCAAAAAATATAAAATAGGTTAATATTTTACTGGTTTTTATGAAAAATATATATAGTGCTTGCTTTTTTTTTTTCACTAATAAAATTCAATGAATGCTACTTTTCAAGTTCAAGTTTAATTCCTAAAAAAATATTTACCTGAGAGACTGTATGTCAGTTTAAAACCTTTGAAAGTGAATGCTGCATCAGTCTTGAATACAATATGCATTGATCCTAAAGAAGTTTGAGGTTGTGGAGAAATTTTGCCACAAAATGTACCCAAAAGTGGACTGGAAGAACTGTTTCCAGCGTAGAAACTCAGAGAATCATATTCACAGAAATCTAGTATAAAAATAAATATATTGTTAGATGAATGAAAATATACATAATTATTATTGTATATGAGTTCAAATTGATTAGATTAATTTAATCCAACTATCTTGGCAAGCTTAAATTTCCAGTATACTTTATGACATTATCAAAATTAAACTGCAACAATCTCATTTTTATTATCATCCAATATTGTAAATACCCATCAAATTTTATACATGAATTCATTTCACTTTCTATCATTTTCTATTTCTTCTCTATTCTTTAAACATCACCACTAAAATAATCTATACACACTACTTAAACTATTTCTTTCAAGGCTGCTATATTCCTAAGTCATACCATAATAATTTGTTCTTCCTTTTCCTTTGGATCTTTCCTTCTTAATTGTCTTAGTTATGCATTTAACAAAAATATTCTTGAAATTCCAAATTTAATCTTTGTCATTTACAGAGAAATCTATTTTGCATATTAAAAAACATTGGTTATCTACTATATCCTCTTTTTCTAAAATTTCATTGATTTTTTTTATCTATTCTTCAAAAATTCACACCAATTCTCCTTGTTAAGATTAATAAAGTTTCTTCTATCTTTTCCTTTATATTCATTATAATATCTTCCCACAATCTTGATTGTAATTTCTTTGCCTATATTCTTTTTCAATTCAGAATTTTATCAAAAATCTTTTTTATTCTATTTATTGATTTCAACATTGCTAGTCATATCTTTTTCAAACTATCTTCTTTCTTATTTAAATTTTGCACTTACTAAATCTTTAATCTGTTTTATTCATTTTTCCTAACTGTCTAGCAATTCCTAAACAACTGCAAAATAAAAATATTTTTCTTAGATTTAATTTCAATAGGCCACAGAATAATCCTCTATTTTTTATTGCAAAGCTATTTAACCAATATAATTATCACCTCATTTTTCTATCACTACTTTCATTACCAATTAAGCATTAATCCACTATAATTTCTGTTACATGTTAGTTTTTTTATTTTATTCCTTTCAGCCTGTCATATATTTTTATTTAATGTTTATTGTACATTTATTTTCAATTTGAACTTTTTACAATTTCTGTGTAGTTGTTACAACATTTTATTGACTTTATTATTTATTACATGTGAGTACTTCATATGTTGAAACAACTCCACTCCCCTCTTCCAATTCTTATTTCATCCTAATCAAAACAATAAGCTTTCAATAACTCATTTAAATATATATTAAATAAAATTTATTTTAGACTCTTCCTGCATAGCTCTCTTTTAAAATCATTTACTCTTACAAATATTCTTTAATTCATATATATATATATTTCAATGAACAATGTTTTATTGCAAAATATAACTTTCTACGTAGATACTTTTAGAATATTATGAAAATAAATATTAATCTTTTTTCTTTATATATATTTCCACATTCAGACTGTTATTCAGATTTGAGCATGATTGGAACTACTAAAAATATAATTATTTCAACCCCTCAACCACAGTTTACAACTATGTAAGATTACGTTAATTGTTGCTCTTATTTCTCCAGTTTCTTATGATTTTTCAGTTTTAATTTTGTTAAATATGTTAATTGTTGCTCTTAACAGGTTGTAGCAATTTCTTCAGTGATTTTTCAGTTTTTATTTTGTTAAATACGTTAATTGTTACTCTTAACAGGTTGTAGCAATTTCTCCAGTTCCTTATGATTTTTCTGTTTTTATTTTGTTAAATACGTTAATTGTTGCTCTTAACAGGTTGTAGCAATTTCTCCAGTTCCTTATGATTTTTCAGTTTTTATTTTATTAAGACTTTTTACATCTTCCTTCAATACTACGCAATCTATTTCATGTCCACTGCAGAACATTTCACTTAATAACGCTTTATTATTTTACTATAAAAATCACATCTTTTCAAGATTTCTTTCTTTATTAATAAATTACATTTTTTTATTTTTAAAATATTGGTATTAGCAAAAAAAATTAGAAACAAAAAAAGATTAAAATTTGCAAAGAATTAAAAGCCAAGTAAAATAAAAGTACAGTAGTCTGAAATTATTTGGGCATAATGCAAAAGTAAAATAAATTAGTTTTGAGAATTTTCAATAATAAACTGCAGTGGAAAAAAAAATTTTAAAAATAAGAAATTAATTGTTATCCCCCAAAAAATTTCACTTAACAAAAGAATGTAATTAATGCAGATTTTATATTTAAAGAAGTTAGATTAAGCTGATTAAATCTAATTAATCACCTTGCAGTGTTTATATTTATAGCATTGACTAGAACACTCCAAAAAAATCCAGACATATTTAAACTGTAATAGAGTAAGACATTTCTTCTTATACATTGTCACGATCTTCTGAAAATTACAATTTGAAGCAATGGAAAAATTTAGCAAAGAGCATCATTTCCTGGAAACTCAACCCCAAGAAGTCACAAAGCTAACTAGGAACTAAACAGTTATCTTGATTTGGCTATGATTTTCTAAGTTTCAATGGTTGATAGATTGTAAGTGAACAGATGGCAAAGTATGGAATTACTCTTCTTATCTACATGTAGTTTAGAGAGTATATTACATCTGGAATGGAAATAATATTAGTTTATAGTTAGTTACTGATAATAGAATTATGAATTTTCTATGTTGTGGGGTAAAATAGTAATCAAACTATAGGAGCATAATACTAGAAGATGATGAAATAATAAGGAAGTTGAATGAATATTTCACCTCAAATCCATCTCACTACATATTTTGCTTAAATCTAAAAAATAAGAGACAAGCAAAAGTAAAGAAATAGTAATCAAACTATATAGCATAAATACCAGTGGTTGGTGAAATAATAAGATAGATGAATGAATATTTTAACTCTAATTTATCTTACTACTTATCTTATGTAAATCTAAAAAATGGAAGGCAAGCAAAGGCAAAGAAAATTAAAAATTATAACACAGTTGTTAGAGAATTGACTAAAGATTGTGAATAGGGGAATTTTTTATAAAGGAAATTCTCATAAATAAATTTGTTGTAGAGGGTGTCTGATAATAGATTTAGACAACTGTTGACTATCAATGTTAATCTATCAAATGATGATTAGATACACACTTTTCAACATAAAGAAGAAAATAGGCAAGATATGAGAATTATCAAACAAAAAAATAACTAACCTGAAAAAATGATTACATGTAAATGAGGGGACATAGTGTAAAAGATTGTAAATAGAAAAAAAATGTTTCAAATATGAACTTAAAAGAAATTTGATCTGTGTATATCAGAAAATGTATAAAAGGAGAGATAAGACAAAATCCAGTCACAGATAAAACTTCCAATAAATAATTCATAAAAAATATAGACATTTACCCTCTCAAACTCAGCATTTTCTGACATTTTTTTTTGTCTCACATATCAACGTAAAATATATGATAAAATTATTATTACTTATTCGAAAATAATAAATTTGACTTCATTTGACAGACATTTTTGTTTACTACTGAAATAAATTTTAAATGTTCACATTTTGTTTCTGTAAATATTTAAAAAATGAGATCATAAACAAAACAAAGAGTTTAGATGTCGTTGTTTCTAGAAAAATTATTTTCAGTTTATAAAATCAATGAAATATTTCTTAATTCTTATTATTTTTAAATATCTGAACAATTAATTATTTATTTATCTTATATCTAATGAATTATGTTTTAAAAGTTTAAAATTTTTGAATATTTATTGCAAAATTGCGATAGTTTTATACTTGTGAATATAAATAGATTGCTGACATAAAAACTAAGAGTGTAAATTAGTCTTAAAAAAATATCTAAAACAGTAATAAATTTGTAAATAAACTAGTTTTTGATCATTGGAACAATTTACTTTAAACAATGCCACAAAACACCAAACAGCCTTGGCAACAAACAATGGCTGAACATGTCAAGGTGGGGCTTATGTCTATTATATGAGCGGGAATTTTGAATTTGTCACCTTTTACCACAAATTTTTCAATGAAAATTTATTATAATAAAATATACCATTTTACACACATTTTAACATATAATACTTATGAAAAAATTCACCAGAAAGGCGAATTGGTAGGCAGTAAACTAGAAAAATTCAGGTGAAATTAAATGTGTACAAAAATGTATAAACCCCAAATATTGATATTTGGGTACCACATGTAATTTCAAAGAAAACAACTATCACCAGAGATACTGCAAACAGTAAAAAATGCAATCAGACCTAAATGTATTAAAGTGCTAGAGGCATTTCTTGATCTAATAAATTATTTTGCAAGTTTTTTAAAAAATAAAGCAAAAGTAGTGAAACTATTTTATGAATTATTGAGAAAAAAATCAAAAGAAACATTGATCACACATCCATAAAGAGCATCCCATCACTAAAATTATTAGCTCATTTCAACAATAGTTTAAAATTATTGTTAACAACAAATGCATCAGAATGAAAAGTAGTAACAGCTACTGTTATTTAAGGTACAATAATGAAAAGCCAATACAATATGCATCAAGAACTCTTTCAAAAACTGAGAGAAAATATATCCATGTTGACAAATGAGCATTGGTTTTTATGTTTGATCGGAAAAAAAATTAACACTATCTTTTTGATTAATCTATTCAAATAAAACCTATTAGGATATTATCCAATAATAAGCTAATTCCAAATTAGTTGAGCCCTATGTATGCTGAGATGGGAAAAAACTATCAGCATATGATTATCAGTTAATATATAGGAAAAGAAATTTTATATGAGTATGCTTTGTCTGGAAATCCATATGAAAACAAAAAACACACTAATAGAACAGATAAATTATATAATGTATTAAATTTGATGATATTTAATAGCAAAAAAATAACAAAGTGGACAATGGCAAACAAGGGTTATCAATTAATTACAAATTGGAGTAGAAAGAGCTGCCAACTGGTAAATCATAATGCTTTGTTACATCTTTCTAAATGAACTATAAAAACCTATCAATATACCAAGATTGTGAATTAACAGGGAATATTGTCACACTATCTAAGAATAGACAGAGTTTTCAAATTATTGTATAAAGGACATCCAGATATTGTTTTATCTAAAGCATTATGTGAATATGTAGGTAGATGAATATAAAAACAGAGATTGAAAAGTACATAAAAATGTACAGCTTATCAATCTACAATGAATATATAAATCAAGAAATATATAGCTTAATCAAGGGCAACTAAAATATGCTAAAGAGTTGAACTCTTTGTTCAAAAAATAATTCACAAGTGAAAGCATTAAAATCATTTATATGTCAGTATACCATCCAGAGTGAATGGATTGGTTGAAAATGCCATTCAAAAATAAAAAAAATATTTAAAAAAGCTAAGAAGATGCAGGAAGCCTTATATACTCCTATGTCACATCAATATTTTATGCCATCAATGGTTACAGAAAAATCTCCACTGCTGATGGGCAAAAAATTGTGAATTAAATATCAATGCTTCTCCTAAAAGATGATGAACATTGATACAATAATAATAAAGACACATATATAATAAGAAAAATTTTGGATTCAGTACTTAATAAGCAAAAAATGGCTAAAAAGAATCATGGATATATTAGCCAAACAAATAGTCCCAGTATCTGTAAATAATGAGACTGAATATCAGACATGTAAATCATATTTGGTGATAGAAAATAAAGAAAAAAGTGTACCATAAAATAGAAATGATTGTGGAAGATGAACCAAAAACATAAAAACAAAATTAATTGAATTAGAATCAAAGAAATTTTTTTTCCCAATATATCACATGAAAATGGATGAAATCAACATTCATTGCAAAGAAATACTTACAATACAGATAAAAATAGAACCTCAAAACAAATAAAGACCAGTGAAAGTAGAAGATCATGCATAATGCATATTGATTAACTTTCTGGAATAAGGGGAGGATTAAAATATTGGTATTAGTAAACAAAATTATAACCCAATGAAACAGTTTTGATTAGATTCTTTAAAATCTCAAAAGAGATAAGTTAATTGAATTCTGATACAATTTAACTAAAATTAATTAATTAAAAATAAAAAATACTTACTTATGCAGGATGCTTCTATGGATAAAAAATATATTAAACACTGTAAGCAGGATCTGAATAGATCAATCATTTAGAAAAATAAATTCTAATAATTAATTAAAAGTAAGCATATGATGTAGCAAAGTGAAGGATCACTAATTTGTGGAAGCTACATGCATTTACATGGGTTTGTAACACCATGGTTATGGATATGACAAAGCAAGTCTAAGTCACTACAGCCTTCATTATGATTTTATATGTCTTCAGGTTTGTATATAGATAAGCTATACAGTTTGATAATATATATTTATAATATTATTAACCTTGTAAGTGATGTATTAGTTAGGTATTAAATCATAATCAAAAGTTGCCATAGTCTTATTAGTTTTTATCAAGGGAAAATTTTATTAAGCATATGTCAATACAGAGACTTCAGACCACTCAAAGACCTATGAAGAGATGCATGTTGGGAGTAACAAGAAGAGATTGAAAACACAATGTATGGGTAAAAGAACAAACAGGTGTTAGTGACCTCATTGAAAAAATTAAAAGTTTGAAGTGGAGTTGGTCTGGACATATTGCTAGAAGAGATGATAATAGATGGACAATTAAAATCTTAAACTGGATTCCAAGAGATTGTAAAATACCCAAAAAGAGACAACATGTGAGATGGATGAATGAAGTAATAAGGTATGCAGGGGTGATGTGGAGAAGAGAAGCAAAAGATCGGAGAAGATGGATTGAACTTGGAGAGAACTTCATCCTGCAGTGGATTGATAATGGTTGATGATGATGATGTCTGTTTTGAAGCATAGAGATTGGCCAATAACAGCAAAATCTTAAAATTGATAACAAGAAATTATAGACATCCTAGAAATAAGAAAATTTATTGATATGATGAGGAGAAATAAGAGTAGAAATCATGAAAGTGGATTAAATTTAGAGAAATCTTTATCTTATAGTGGATCTATAATGGTTTAAAATGATATATATATATTATTTGAATCTTTATTTATGAAACTTAAAAATGAGAAAAATTTGCTCTATTTTACAAATCAAAAATTTCAATTAGTTTAATTAATTGATAATAAATAATTTGATTTAAAATTCACTTCTCTGGCTAAAGGTGTTTGTGATAAAAATTTAGATAACAAGGAAGATAACAATAAGACAGCTATACTTTATTACATAAATTGTTAATCACCCAGCTAGAGGATATGCCAATTATTAATAACAAATCACTTTGAGAAGAATATTTTCTGTCATTACATATATCATAAAAATACTTTAAACTATAATAAAATGTATAATTATATATTAAAATAGTTTTTGGATAATGAATAATTATTATAACATTAATTCATTTAAAATTGCTAAGCTTTGATGAAATCCATATTTATCAAAAATAAATAAAATTTATTGTTTATTAAATTGTACTCAAGTTTTGATAACAATGACCTGCATCAAAAATCTGAATTAATAATTTTAAGTTAATTATTAATCATCTGCTGAGCAAAATTTGTTTGCAAAATGCACATGTAGTGAAAATAAATAGTTTGAGTTATTGCATTGGATGGGTGACTATGATATTGTGGAGTTGAGATGAAGAATGCACTGATAAACATCTCCCCTCCCCCCAAAAACCCCTTAAAATATCCCTATATTGCAATGAATATTCATGTTTTCACAAAATATTTAAAAGTGAACAAAAATTAATCCTATCTTGTGAGATATTATGGTGTAATTAAAAAATATTAAGTGTTAACATGAACACAGAGATGCATTTGTTTGACACTTGAAATTCATTTAATAGACAAAGATTATTCACAAAATATATGCATAGTGAATATATAATTACTGTATTTGCCTGAGGATAATCATAGTAATAAATGAGAAATGCATAGGTAAAAGCTCCCCCCCCCAAAAAAAGAAAAAGACATGGAAAAAAAATGCATACATATAAAGTTCTAGCACAATTTTTATATTAACATAAATTTTATATATTGTTGGATAGTAAGCATAGCAAACTGATAAAAGTAGCACAAATTAATTTTTTTTATTAAAAAAAGAAACAATTTAACAAAATCATATAAATTACATTCTTACAAAGCAAAATACAATAAATTATTACATAACAAAACAAGATTTATAAATACATTTCTAGTAATAATAATGATTAATAATAATTCAAATTTACTTACTGTCTAGTTCGAAATTTTCAGGATCAAATTCGACCTGAATGTATTTCTCAGGTGGTCCAATGATTGTATAATTGCAGATAAGATTATTGCCATAATTTCCAGGCCAACCTGGACTGATAATTATATCTGATTCACCAATAAAAATACCTCCACAGGCTATAAAAGTAAATGTATTCATGATTATATTAATTAAATAATAGATTTATAAATCTTATTAAAAAATCACTAAAATAATAATGTTGGTAAGTATCAGTTTTGAAAGAATAAAAATATAAAAATTAATCACCCAAGAAAGATTTAAAAATGTATAAAATATCTGATTTAAATTCATGTAAGATAAACAAGTGTGACAGGTTGTACTATTGACACTATTAAAAATGTAAGAGAAATCTCAACTCCATTTCTGTGAAATATGACAATACTAAACAAAAAAATATAATTATTTCATTTTTCAATAGTATCAAATAATGAAACTATTTGCAAACAGTAAAAAAAAAAGATTGTTACATTCTGAATCCAAATGGAAAATTTTAACATACAGAGATTAATACAATATGCTTCAAAATATAAATGTGATTTAGAATTTAGTAATATCACCTTTATACATTGAAGCATATTGTATTAATTATGAAGAAATGGTCAAACAAATTTATTGTTACATATGGAGATTATGAATATAAAAACACTTTATTAAAAAATGGGGGTGCCAATATATCTTAAAACATCAATAAATAAAGAATTTGATTAGGTATGGCCTCATCTTAGATTATAAGACTATGAAGCAGGTTAGGGGAAGAATAGATACTGCAGAATTACTGCATATTAAAAACATTAATCAAACAATGGACTTTTTACAATATGATTATAAATATTTTTTATAAATTTTTGATTAATATATAAATCCATAGCAAGAAAAAAAAATCTAGATAGGAGAAAATGGGGTCCTGGAAGAGTTTGATTCAGGTAATCTTAAAAAATTTATCAGTATACAAATATCAAATTATCTTCTTTCTCACAGCAAATCAAATCAAAAAATCAGAATTTGTGAGATCTCCAATATATGAAATTTTATATTCTAGTCAGCCTATATACTTTCAGTCGAGCAGAATTTTGGCAAAAAAATATTTTTCCTCATGACATATTTCAGTACAAAATCCCTAACTTCAAGATAAAACATTAACTTCCAGATTTAAGAAAAAGAGGAGAAGACTATAGATTTTGCAACATGCTCAAATGAAATACTGAGATATCATTTTCTTTATAGAATGAGAGAATTACGTTATTAGACTTAAACATTATCTTTTATTCTAGGGTCTTTAGCTTGCTATTAGCCTAAACTGTGCTTTCTGAAAAAAAGTTGGTTCTAGTATTAAGGATAACAACCAGAAATCTAGATCAGGTAAATTTCTAATCAATTATAATAAAAAAGGACCTCCAGCTAAAAAGAGAATTAAAAACTGTCAAAATAAAACACGAGAAAGCATCACCAGAAATCTTATTAGAGATGCAACATGCCAAAACAGTGAATATCTGCATAAATACACAGTTTGGAAGTATTATAACTGCATGGATCATACAGAAGCTGCTTGTTTAAAAAACAATAAAAAACAGCTAGATAGCCGAAAAAAATGGAAAAAGTGCATTCTAAAAAAACAACATACAAAATCAATATAAACAATGCAAAAGATGTGAGAGCACTGATTCAGCCTCAAAACCAAATTAGTCTGGATGACACTCTGATATCAAAGGAGTTAGATCCTGCATTTTTAGTATTTATTGTACCAAAAATACTTTGGTTGTATTAATAAAGCAACTAAATTTCACTCAGATACTTATAATATGTGAAAAAAAATATTTTTCTTGTCTGCAAATGAGGATAGCAATCTATTAGGCCATGGTTAGTTCAGTTACTTAAGCTATGGAATGATGAAACTGAAACAGATCATAAACATAATAAAATTTAAAAAAATACTATTCAAATAAATTAGTTGTTACACAGGATCAATACATTTAAGATTGCAAATCCATAAATGAATGAGCAAAGTAACAAAATGGAAGTCAAATAATCAGGTTTAATATGGTTAGCCAAATAAAACCCCAAAATAACAGCATCTAGATGTATAGAATGGACTCTCTGGAAATATATAGTTGCAATTCCTGCAAGGGTGACTTCATCTGATGGCCTACTTTATAAACTAAGATCAACTTTCAGATCCATCAATGTTGGCATTGTAAAATAAATCAAAAAATACCAACAAAAAAAATAAAAGCAATTATAAACTTGACCACTTTAATGAGAAAAACACAGATGAAATTGATAAAGATAACCTTGTACTATGCTATATGTTTAGTATGACCACTAAATGGGTTCCAGCATCAATTATAAACAAAAAGAATCCAATAAAACAGCAATTGCAAAATCTTCAAAAGAAGACCAGATAATTATGAGATCAATTCAATAAGATTAACAAGAAAATATCCTAGATATTCATAAGCTTACATCAAGGGATATTTATTCTAAGGATAAGTTTAGAAGGGAAAGGAATGTTGTGAATTTATCTTAATATTCCCAAATAATGGACTTGTTCAAACTAAAAACCATCAAGAGCAAATTCAGTATACAATATAAGTAATCAATGAAACAACAATTAAACTAAACAAATATGCAGATGGCCTAAGTAGGATAATCATATAATTAATGAATCACATTATTCACAGCAAGGATAAGGCTACAAAGTAGAAGCTCTTGGAAGTGCCTCATTATGATCAATTAGATTCACTAATTTAATTATATGATTGACCTAAACAGGGCAATCATAAAACTAGGTTAATGACTCTGAATTATTTCAGTAACAATGAGGATCTAGCTGTAAGACAGAGGTCCATTTGAGAGGAAAGTCAGACAGAATAAGGCTACTGAGTCATACTGTAACAGTAATGTATTATCTAGAATTTCTCTGCCAGTAATACATACATTGCCCACTATTCATTATAATACAACAGGCAGACTCAAGTTTGGAAAAAATTGCTAATGGCAAATAGTACTGTAGATTATTTGTAATTCATCAGTTGTAATGAGGATAAACTTTTTTAATTAAACAGAGCAGCCAAAAATTCAAAAAATATTAATCACAATGAACAATTTGCCAAGCGATTTCAGTACAGTATACCAGAATTAGGGAGACATGTTGGAACTCACGATTCTGGTATACTGTACCAAAAGTGCTTGGCAAATTGTTTGTTGTGATTAATATTTTTTGAATTTTTGCTGTTCTGTTTATCACAATTTATATGTGAAGAATAATTTTGATTATCTGATAGAGTTTTGTTGTAAATGTAAGTTGTTAATATAATCAGATATAATAAATGTTTTAACATTATGTTTTATTTGTATTTGATCTATTTACTAAAAGGAAACATTACTTTCTAACAGTGATACATATAGAAATACAACACAGCCTTAAAAGAGCAAATACAGGAAGAAATCAAATGAACAGTTAATTTTTTATTAATCATCTTAGATAGTTTTTACAAAATAATATAAAATAAAGTGTAAAATCGAATATATTAAATAATTTCAAATATAACTCTTTTACTTTACTATTCATATTATTCATCAACAAATGAAAAAAAAACTATAAACAAAAGGGCTATAACTTAAGATTATCTGAGAAATGCTAAGTGATATGCTTTTATAACCTTCTGGAACATTAAATTAAATCAATACAAATAAAACTTACTTCTACTCCAAACAGCAGAGAATCCTTCAGCTTGTATAAATGAATTAGAATGAAATATGACACGCATATCATTGAGATTGCTTCTTATAGGGGGTGGATTATTATATCCACAAAATCGGCCAAGTGAGTAGTAGTCCGAGTCTTTTTTTTCTTGAACCTAAATATTGAAAAAGATGAAACACTTTTTTTATATTCCAGATATTGATAATATATACTTAAATTTTCAAAATCTAACAGTTTTAATTTTTCAGCATGTTCAAATAAAAATAAAAAACAGCAAGAAAATTCTAATAAGTTTAAATTTAAAGATATCAGAATATGACAAAACACCTTCATTTAGGTAAATAGGAAATTCAGATTATTAGACATATTTAATAATAACCAGTAAAATCAAAAAAATATAATTTAAAATTGTTATATAAGTCAGTGTATATCCCAAAATTAAACTGTGTATAATAAAAATAAAAAAGGTGAAAACACTAAAGACAATATTAAAGAGTGATACTAACAATGAAATTACTTATAAGAGGTCAAATTTAAATTTTATATCTTCAATATTTTAATATGCTATCATTCAATTAATAATAATAAAAATAATTTATGAATTCATTATCATTATTTATTTTACTAACTATTTTTTATTAAGATTATGTATTTTTTTTTTTTACTTAAGATACCAAACAATATAAACTTATTTGAAGAATCATATTATTATGGATATTTAACAAATAATTTTTATGCAATGAATAAGAAGATAAGAGATTTGGAATAAATAGCAAACTCAGTCAAAATCACATTGAGATTGCATAAGAGTAATTTATGTATTTGTATAGGAATGCAGCAGGATTTTTATTTTATATTTGAAATTTTTTTGCTATTTCCATATTCTGTTATGCTATTAGAGAATCCTATTTTCAATTTGGTAGCATAACATTTAATTCATTTATACATGATATTGTGAGTCATGTGGTGGGCAATGGACAGTTTCCCAGTAGTTTCAATTCTATTAGACTGCAATAACTTAATAGTCCAAAATAAATATTTAAGAAATAATAATCAAAAGCAAATCAATTCTTTAAATTTGGTAGTGATGTTAGAAGATACAGAAACATTTTTACCTTAAAAATAAATAAAGATGATTTCTATTAATTAATATTATTTTTCTGCTCAGGCCAGAGGAATAAATAAGTTATTACTGATAGAAAAATATAACAATTTCAACAGTATTAATTCTTTTATACCAAATTTGAATTATGTAAATTGATGATGATGGGTTGTTCTAACAATGATTAACTTACTGACCAATATTGTGCTAAATAAATTAATTGTTTGTTGATAAAATTAGTTAGGAAATATCATTTTTCTCCATTATTTAACAGTGTAGCAATATATTGAAAAGGTTTGACCAAGCATTTTTCCATCTGGTACAATATATATTGTAACATATTAAATGAGTTCAAAAGATATTACCATATCTGAGTAAAGGAGTCCACCATATATAAGATCACAATATTTAAAATAACGTTGGATTTCTCAAGATATCCCACTATCAATAATTATAAGCAAATTATTAATAACAAGTATTATAACTCAGGTATATGGAAATCACGTGAAGTGAGTACACTAGTACTTCAATAGAATATAACTCAGGTATACAGGTAGTAGATCCTATCCACTTTCATTTCTTGGTTTGATGTTAAGTGCATCTTTAAACAAATACTAAGTGAATATGGTCTAGCAGGGCGCCACTAGATTATCTGAATCTAGACATGGTTATATCTAATAACCTTTCACATGTACCAGGTTTGAATCCCCTTTTTGGGTACTTTATTTCTAATAAAATGGGAGATTTTGCTTTTTGAGCCATATCACTATATGCACTAATATTTAGGTAAAAGTAAAACATCTATAAACCAAAGTGGTGTATACTAGACATAAATCATTTCTCAGATCTTAACATAACAAATGTGTTTCAATATTTTTATAACTTCACTAGCTCAGATTATATATAACTAATTTAGGATGGCAATTCACTCATCCTTGCATGAAATAGATGATGGGATGTGGTTATAATAATACTAAGAAATCACTAAATATTATAAAATCAATATTTATTTATGGCCTTTAAACAGTTAAACAGCTCATTAATTAAAACGTTGGTGACGATGATGATGATGATAATAATAACAATAATGACAAGGGTTTCAACTACAGCTCTAGGACTAAGCCTAAACATAAAACTAAATTTTATGAAGAAATTCATAATTATTGCTTAATTTTAGCATATTTACTTATATCTTAAATAACTAATATTCAACCATTGATGATGATGAATAATCACACTTAACAAAGACTACACTTAATGAAATATATACGCCTCGTTTAATAAAACAAACTAATATTTATTACTACATTTCTAACATATACAGAAAAATTTCTAGATAAATATGAAAATTGACATAATAATAATAATAATAATAATTGATTATACAACAATCCTCAGATTAATTTTAAGTTCTTCCCCCTTTCCCTTCAAATGTATTTGTATTAAGTTGGACGTCACATTGACCATGATTTTCACTCCATGAGAAAAGTATTTTAAGAAAAAAAAAATATTATCTGTTCATTAGCACACATACTTTAAAAATCTAACATGTAAATAGAATGTAAAAAAAAAATGTTAGTAGAATTGAAAGAGCAAGTTTTAGAAAAGAGTTTTAAATCATTATCTCCCCCTCCTTTCCAAGCGCTGAAATCTATACTTTCTCAAGACAAAATAATTTAATATTTTAACACCACCTATTATTTCACATTCACTCGCAATTATACACATATAAAAATATCATTATGTATGTGCATGTTTTATCCCATAATAACAAAATATTATTTAAAACCAAAATAATAATATATTAGTTAAAACTAAAATCATAACACCATAAAAAAAATTGTTTTACACATTAATATTTTTCATAACTGTAAAATTAATAAACAAATAATTTTCATACATTCAAGATCATTTATGAAGCTCAAAGTTATTATTAGTAAGACATTCTTGTTTTTAATCGATCTGAATAGTCTTTAAAAGTTCTTTAAATAAAATATAATGCTAAAATGTTTCTTAAGACTGATATCATAAAGAAAATAGATATAAAAAGTCATATTACCGATCTTTTGTTTGTGGCGAATTTCCAAGGGTTCAAACTTGTCTTGTATAATGTCTATATTTCTGCAGCTACCATTTCCGTTTTACGTGGGAACAATCTCTTTCTTGAGGTGTATAACTATTTGATGATGATGACTCTATTGAGGTTATTTGCTTTAGTGGATAATTTGGAAATCATTATATTAATTTTTCTTTTCTTCCTGTCAAGCATGTGGATGAAATACAGCAGTTGTTTTCACATTTATAAATTTTCTTGAGTTTAAAATCAGTTGCTGGAACAATTAATTGGACTTGATGATTAATATTTATCAGTAGATTAATTCATCTTCTTTGAATGCAGGTGAATGCTTTCTTCCTTCTATTAAAAACATCTTATTTCTCTGGTCAGTTGAAAGGTGTAGAATATTATTTTAGACACAACATCTTTTCTTTCCTATGTGATGTGCAGCTTCCTCCAGATGGTCAGCAAATGGGACATATATATATATAATTTTTCTAGCCAGACATTTCTTATATTTTCAGCATTCAATTTGATAGTTTAATAATCTGAATCATAAAAAAAAAAAAAAAATTCCAGACACTTTTTATATCCAATTTTTAGCTAACTTAACCAATCAGAGATAGCATCACTTGCTATGTTTGGACAAATTCATTTTAATTAGATCTCTAATTTATTTTCAACTAAATTATTTTTCAACTGAAAAGTTTAATCCTTTTTCCAGACACTTTTGTTTAAAAAAAAAATAGCCTCAATCCTTATTTCCTTTCTTTTCTCTTTTTTTTTTTTTTAACATCCAGGTAACATTTCAAATCTTTGAGCTTCCTTCTTTAGATAAGACAATTTCAAAATTAGAGCTCTCACCCATTATAAGCTCCCAAAGTGACAAACAGTTATTTAAAAAAAAACAAAATTGCTACAAGGATCGATATCTGATTAAACAATTTCCTCTTTTAACATAAAATTGTACAAAAAAAAAATAATTTGACAGATTTAATCCTTCCTTTTCTTTCAATATTTAGTAAATGTAAATTTCTGTATGTAATGACACACATCCTTCATTCTTTCAAATCATTCATAAACTAACATTAAATAATATAATTGCTAGCTTAGTAATTATAACCCTATTATTTAAAATTAAATCTGTAACTTTTAAATCCCAATTACAATTATAGAAAGAAAAATAGAAGTATAGAATAAGACATTAAAATTGATCAAGCATAGGTTAGTTTTAAAAAAAGTTAAAATGTTGAATATTTGAAATATAAAACAATTAAATAGTTTACACATACATTGCCTATACGTATGCATTACAACTTTGCTTTTTAACAGAAAATTTAAATATTAAATAGTTTAAATGTGTGTATTACCTTTCTATCAACACACAAACAAATAAAGCATATAATTGTTGTCCCACTCTTTCTCTGTTTAAAGCTTTTAGAACTGGACCTTGTAGGGTTTAAACTTGGATGTCCTACAACTTCCTTTATGGTTATATAAAAATGTGATGATGATTTTGGTTTACCTTTTCTACATGCACATTACTATAAATTTATCTAGTGACTAAATAGTAATGGCACAATATATATATATATATATATATATATATATATATATATATATAATAAAAACACAGAATTACTTCTTTATAAAACTGCTTTAATATTTCAACCAGCAGACTGGTTTTCATCAGAAAGCAAAATGGTTATTTCCAGAATTTAAGCATTAAAACATTACAGACAGTTATGTATCAGATAACAATACTAATTCCTATAGGCTAAAAATCTTTAAAAACTTTGTATAAAAAATACTAAAAAAATTCTTTCACAAAAAACTTATTTAAAAAACTAAAACCATACATACATTATTGTTATATATTAAAATATATCAAAAAACAAT
This sequence comes from Epiperipatus broadwayi, assembly GCA_028023455.1. Taxonomy (NCBI): domain Eukaryota; kingdom Metazoa; phylum Onychophora; class Udeonychophora; order Euonychophora; family Peripatidae; genus Epiperipatus; species Epiperipatus broadwayi. The sequence goes on along the minus strand of JAQFVV010006246.1, from coordinate 1,900,516 downwards.
AAAAATATACTATTATATATGTAGACACCAAAAAAAACTATATATATATTCTACTATATGTATTTGACGATAGCAAATAGCTTGAAATCATGATATGAAGGTGGAATTAAGTTAGAGATAGTGAAATACTCGCTCTGACGTTTATGTAAACAAACGCTTGAAGGTGTTTTTGGTATAACGCCATCTATAGTCATAAATACAAGCGTATGCAAGTTTTTAGCTTGTGTTTTTTGTTTTTCATAAATATATATATATATATTATACTGTATTTATTCCACTTCATGCTAGTCCACCTATAAAATAATTATTTAGAAATTAAAAAACAAATCCCTAGAAAACCAGATAATTCAAAGATGTAATAGTACCTATATTCATCCCATGAGGATGTAATGTCTTAAATTCAAAAATAAAAAAAACTCTCTTCCTGTTTTCTTTCTCTCATGGAAGAAAAATTATCTTCCAATATAACCGATCTTAAATCATCAATCGAGTGAACTATCACATTTTTGAATTACTTGGTTTCCTAGAGATTTGTTTTTTTATTTCCTAAATAATTATTTTATAGGTGGACTAGCACGAAGTAGAATAAATATAAAAAATATATATGTATAATATACATATTGTGCCCTTTTCTATAGGTCAGTAATAATTCATAACAGTCAATTACTAAAAATTTTAAATTTAGAATATGTTCTTTTAATACATTAATTATAGTTTGTCGATTATATTTTTAAAGTACAATTTAAAGCTAAAGAAAATACGTAGTATATAAAATCATTTAAAAAAATAGTTAAGTAAAGTTTAAAATATTGTTTCATATGGTTGTAAAAGCTGGCCATATTAAATAATACAGCTATAAAAATTAAAAGTATATTTAATAAATTCGATTTTAAATTCGATTTTAATAGTTTAAAAACGTATAATTTAATAAATGCTATGTTTAAATTTGTAATCATATTTAAATAGTCAAAATTAATATAGTATATTTTAAAATAAACTTTATGATGGTGAAAATTGTATTTAATTCTATATTTTCTAAATTGTTCTTCCAAATTTTTTTATAATTATTTTATATAATATAATAAGTGTATCAATTTTATAAAACTGGGCAGAGAAATAGATTAAAAATCGTCTGTCAAAGTTATTAAACATGTGACTTTTAATGTATACTATCACACACATGCTTGTTTGAATTAATAACAAAGTTTAAAATATTTTAAAAGTTATATTATAGAATTGGATAGAATTATTGCCTATCATAAAAGTAAATAGTATTAAACATTAAGTTAACTATTGTATAACATGTTTAAATAATGTAATAAAGACGAATACATTCATAATATAAAAATTAAATATTTTATTTAAATAAAAATAGATAAATTGAATATTAAGAAATGGAATAAGTTATTAAATGTTATTTTAAAAGTTATTTTAAATGTTTAAATAGTTTTAATAAAATAATAATTTATTTAAAAGTAATATTGTAAATAATATTTTAAGTTCATTATGTCATAATTTTTTTTATTTTCAAATATAATTCTACTATAAACTAAAAATATGTAAATTTGTTCTCAAGCTAAAGTAAGAATTAACCAATAGGAATAGGTATTCTTACAGACTATAAATATCATCGTAACTAAGTTATCGGGGGAGATTAATAATGTATTGAAACCAAAGAAAGGTATATTAGCAGCTCTCAAAGAGATAGTATTTTTTTTTTTAAATTTTTATTTTAGTCAATTTTTTTTTAGTACTTTCTTATAACTTTATCTGCAAAAAAAACTAATTGATAATTTTAAAAAATATTTTTTGCAAAAGAGAGTATAAACTAAAAAATATTTTAATAATTTTGTTTAACATGCTTTGTTAAATTTTTTAAAGTTCTTTATCAGTCGTATTTTATCTAAAAGTTTAACCTAAACTACGCAATAAAAAATGGATATACTACAAAATAAAATGGATATAAATTGTAATACTGAAAAAATATTTGAAATATTTATTGATACAGCTTTATTTATGCATAACTGGAGAACTTTTTTGGTACATAAAAAAAAAAACCACAGCACGGTCATCATACGAAGTCTAATGAAAAAATTGGAGACGCATTATTATTTATAAGCTTATTCAAGATTTGTTTTTTAAATAGTAATAAGACAATTATATTTCATGAATTATTTTATATAATATGATATTCAAAGGAGTAAAATGTTATATCCTTTCTGAAGGTAACATTTTTTTAAATTTTAAAATGATATATAAAAATACCAAACGAAAGTTTAAATGTATCAAGAAGGAAACTTATATAAAAAAGTGAACATATAGTTGAATAAGAGATGGATCCATGGAAATACAAATAGTACTTAAAAGTTTATCGAATATTTTTAAAAGTTAAATTAGATGGATTGATGCATCGGATACGCAGAGAATATTGGTAGAGAAGATTAAGAAGCTTCGTGGGAATAATTCTTTAATATTATGATTTAATAATTATCATCTTAAATACTAAAACCAAGGATTATTTTCTATAAATTTTACTAAATGGATTAATAATTATTTTATTTTAAACTTTAACGCGCTTGGAGGATAACATTTTTTAAAAACGCTAGAGAAAATAATAAGCATTTTGGACTTATCAGGAACTTTTGTCAAGAAAATATGTAACTATAGTTTTGATTCCTTCTATTTTGTTAACCTAGTTTAAATCTAAATTTGTTATATAAGATTAGGAAAAACATAAAAACATTAATTTATTAATATTAAAATTTTATAATATAACAATCTAATAATTTAGCTAAAAATATTTTAATAAAGTGTATAGGTGTGAATTTTTTTTTTTATATCTGCAATGCTCAAGTGGATAAAGAAAAGCCTACTGAACACGATGCCTAGATAAAGGTTATTGGTAATAATAGTAGCTATTGATAATTTATAATGTATATATTTTTTTGTTTTCTTTAGATCATCCATAAATTGGAAGAATGAAGTGTAAAAGTTTATACTTATATGTATCGCATTTCATACAACATTTTAAAAAAACATTACGAGATAGGATTGATTTGAAAATATGCATACGACAATTTTTTTTTATTTAGTGATATAATCCAACATATCAAATAATTATGTGAATCTTTTAAAATTTTCATGTTATAGGATATTCAAATATTGTCTAAGTAGATTGTATATGATTAAACATACAGAGCAATGAAGTAAGCAACTTTTCTTATGGGATCGTAAGATTGTTTAACTATTAATGAATTTTATTTATTGTTTTGTAAATGCAGATAGTTATTTATCGATGTAAGATGTGGAAAATCTTGAGAAATAATGTTGAGATAGTAGCTTGGAAGTACTTAGTGAACAGGAAACCAAGATGATGTATTTTTTAAAAAATAGGATGTTATAAGGAATGGAAATAATATTTAGTCTTTATGTGAATGTCAGCATAGTTAACAAAGTCCTATGACTGATATACATTTTATTTGGACAGTGTTTATATTTCTTTAAATATTTGATGTTCTAATAAAGCTGAAGAAATAGCTTTAACATCGTCCCTGTACTAGAGGATATTAGGCAGGTAAATGCCATACCTCTTCGCACTGTGCCATGATTTTGAGATATGTTAAGAGTAATACTCTAGCTTTCTTCCTTAATCCTATGCATCTGTTTTCGCTATCTTTATTTCATGTAACTGCATCGTTTAGTAAGATATTTTAAAAGAAATGATAAATAATTTAGAACTAAGGTTATGCTATCGTTTTTGGATAAGATTAGTTTATTTGCTTATAAGGAGCAGAATATTATAACTTAAAATTGAAGATCCAAAGTATCCTAAGAAAAGAAAAGAATCATAGAATATATTTTGAATTTTATTTCGGAACTGAAATATAATTTTTTTTTAAAATAGGGTCTCTAAACAAAGATATTTTCTTTAAAGTGATAATAATTTTAAAAGCTTTAGTATTATTTTTTTTAAGAGAAAAATAAGTATTGCATATTTTTAAAATACAATAGTACAAAGTAAATTATGTAAACAATATGCATAGTATATTTTTATTTATTTATTGATTAACATAAATATATTGATGATTACACTTATATCATACTAAAGTAAGGCTTAAAGAAGAATATATTATGATTAGTAAACATTGTGTGATAAATACTAAAATCTAGTACTTAATTTTGGGTAATATTTTGTGTAACATCTTTGATTTTGCAAGATGAAATTTTTTTTAAAATATCTTGAGAAATCCATACTCATTATAAAATTTTGCTTTCTATAGAATTTTTTTTTTCTAAGTACGAATTTTTGAAATAAGATGGTTTAATAATATTAAGGATAAAATGCTGTTGCTAATAAAGTAGATAAATATATTTGTAATGGGTTAACCATAATGTAAAACCAAATAATAACTTTTTTTTTTTAATTTTGTCCCAAATCTAAATAAAAATATAATTGAAATATAAATTTTTTTTATAACCCGGTAGAAGTTAAGGATATCCATTGTAAATAGTGTAAATAAATTGTTTATTTATTTGTTGTTAGTAATAAACTTTGTTAAATTTTGTTATTTCAAAAATTTTGTGTCCGAGTTATTTATTTCTCCACATCGCTGCATGAAATCACGATATATGCATAATAATTGAAACAAATATATAATTTTGCACAAAAGATAAATAAAGAATTATTTTAAAAATTTTAAATATTTTATTGGTATTCATTATAATTAAATAATCATAATCTTACATTATTTTATTAGTCATAAATCAGTTATCACAATATTATGTTAAATTATATGCTATCAGTTGCCACACATATTTTGTTTGTCAGATTATCATATGCTACCACATATTTATTTATTGTATTCATGAAGATAAAAGATTATATAAAATTATTTTATTATGGTAATAAAAATATAACGAAAAGAAAAGATATCCAGTAGTAATTAAACAATGAAGAATATTATTATTGTTATTTATTACTATTAGTTTCAGTGTAGTAGATTATAACATAAAATCCCTTCTCATATTTTACTACCGTATTTTTATTAACTTAGAATAAACTTTATGAACCTGAGATTATTTTATTTGAGCTAGATTATTACAAATAGAAGATTAAGACTTAATTATTAGTTTAATCTTAGTGAGTAGAAGTTATTAAAGTCGTAAGAATACTATGAGTTTGTTATTTAAAATAGTAATAAGGGGGATAGTGTTCTTATGCCATTGAGGTAGTATCCTGTAGGATATTGGCTCAATGTAATCTATCTTGTCACCTGTATTTTCACTTCAAGTCTCATGAAAATATTAAATATTTATTTAATATATTTTTATAAACTGAACCTAATTCGTATTGTAAATTTGATCTAGTGAAACATTTTAATTTTAATGCTGAATATTTTATTTATTAACTATTAACTGAGCTAAAACCCGTTTTATTTTATATCATATACTATCTGGAAGTGAAGATGCATAGGTTAGGTTAGAATATATAATAAAATACATATAGTAGAATATATATATATATACAGTTTTTTCGGTGTGTACGTATATAATAGTATATTTTTATTGTTTTTTGATATATTTTAATATATAATAATAAAGTATGTATGGTTTTAGTTTTTTAAAATAAGTTTTTTGTGAAAGAATTTTTTTAGTATTTTTAATACAAAGTTTGGTAAATATATACATACATATTTATATAAAGTTTTTAAAGATTTTTAGCCTATAGGAATTACTCTTTTTATCTGATACATAACTGTCTGTAATATTTTAGTGCTTAAATTCTAGAAATAGCCATTTTGCTTTCTGATGAAAACCTATCTGCTGGTTGAAATATTAAAGCAGTTTTATAGAGAAGTAATTCTGTGTTTTTATTATGTTTTTATTTTTCCTTTAGTTAGTTCGTATATTTATTATATATATATATTGTGACCTTTCAGATTGACACCATGAAGGAATGTGGGAAGTTCACATTGTGCCAATAGTGGTCAGGGTACCTAATAAGAATTAAATAAATAAATTGTGATATAACTTAATGTATAATTCGGTTGAAAAGTTCTTAGGATGTTAGTTGGAGTGTACCAATCATTACATTTTTTTTATGCATACCTAATAGTGGGAGAGGGGGGTGGATTGTATCAGAAGTTGTTGGTATAAAAGCTAAACTAGTGGGTATGAGTATTGTTTGTCTGTAAGGCCCTGATGAGAGCTTGTTCATTAATTTTCTAATCTATTGTTTATTGCCAATCCAAGATCTAACTTGCATATGTGGATGCATGTCCATTCACATCATTCCACGCTTTGCACCTCATTCATATTTCTAATTATCTTTCAGAGTATCCATCTTACAATAACATTATTTATTTTGCCATAGATATTGCTAATAGCTGTCATTAATAGACCTCTGGATTAATGGTCAGACAGATACACTCATGCCATTAGGTAGTATGATTTTTTTTATTGCATAAAATTTTTCATTTGAAAATGTAAAAGTTATTTATTATTAGTTAGTATTTGTAATTTAATATATATTTTTTCAATACTCTATTCCTAACATTTTTTTTACAAGTAATAAATTTTTGCATATTGTTGGCCTCATTATAACTATAAAAAAGGAAGGTGTGGCTAAGTAGATGGAGGACTTCAGAAAAAGTTTAGAAAAGGTGAAATTTTTTTTTTCTAAAAAAAAAGTAGTAAAAATAAAGTGGAGATAATTTATGTAATAAAACAAGTGAACGTAATATTTTCATTAAATTCTCTACTATTCCCTTTACTAAATAAACTTCTCTCATACTACTCAAGCATAAATGCCAGCATGAAATTGTGAAGGACACAGGATAAGATTGTTCAATATGGAAGGTTAAACTTTTAATGATATACCAGCTCTAGTTTTTATTAATTAACAATTTGAATTTACTTTTGTTCAAGATGCATGGACATTATATAAAAAAATTGCTAATACAATTTTGCTATAACTTACTTATAATGAATAGTGTGATACTGGAAGTATGTAAATTAACAATACTGATAATAATTGGAAAAGTTATGCTGAACTGTTTAATGAAATATTTTATTGACTCATATAATAAATTTTCTATTTTTATTGTGTAAAATAAGGTTGAAACAGAAAAATTACTTATTCTAATACTTTACATTATGAGGAGAGCTATATATACCAAATTACCTTATCATTTGCACCTCTGAATGAGTGATAGAATGTGTGACTTAATGATATTTGATAATTATTTATAAGAAATGTGTATAAGCATGGATGGCCAAATAACCCCGATCTTAATCATTATTAAATTTTATTAAATGCTGGAAATTTTAGATGGAACAAAGTTGAAAATAGTGTGAATCATAAACATTTATTTGGATGATCTTGCTGAGCTTTGGAGACTTTATGACAAATAAATTGGTTTAAATATGTGTGAAAGCTGCTGGTAATGTCCATTAGGAAGCCCTAAGAACATTGAAGATTATTGGTTTTGCTAAATTCATGTTTATCCTGCAGGAGTAATGTTTATATGTTTTAATGTTTGTTTATTCATCATTATCATCATGAGCTACATGTATGTTTCTACTCTTAAAATTTCAAGTGTGAACTAAAAAAAAGGAGAAAAGGGAAACTTTTATTTTAATGAAAGAAAGTTTGACATGCATTTCTTCCCATTGCATATGATAGATAGGGAGATTTTCTTTTATGTTTAGTTTGATATTAATTTGAGTTATTATTATTATTATGTATTTATATACCTAATCTCCTCTAGAACATCTCAGAGATTTTGGTATAAATTATGCCAAACCGGTAATATTTTCTTTTGTTGTATTATGTAAAAATGTTATATTCCCATGCTCATATTATTGGTGCAAATTGAATACTTTATCATTATTCATTAGTTGGTAATGATAAATAGATGCATGGAAATATTTATGCCAATATTGCTGGAATGGTCAGGCTCACTTGATAGTATTTACATTGATTTGAAATTCGATGTTCATAATTTTTCATAGGTATTAGATTAATTTATAATTTAATTAATGCTAATATAACATTTTATTGTCTGATGTGATTTCGAAAATATTCCATACATGATCATATGTTCATGGGTGCTCACTGTCATAAGCTATTTTATAAGAGTTAGATTTATGCTTATTTGTTTTTCTATCTGTTTCAGCTGGTGCTATGCATTAAAGAGTGTAAAAATTTAAGAGTTTATCTGTTTATGGATTTGTCTTATATGAAATGTGTTAAATACCTTTTGAGTGAAGAGGCGATTGAAGGGATGATCATGCTATTCGGATTGAGTAACGCTACTTTTATTTACTTACCTATTGAGCCATGGGTGGTGGTATATTTCCTTATTTGATAAAATATAATGCGATAATTATATTCCTTAAAGTGAAGTGGTAGATGCCCCATTTATTCACGATAAGTTGGCTGGTTTCCGCATCACTTGTGTCAGAAAAGTTGGTAGCTACTATGTTGATAAATTAAGTTGATGTTTGGAGTCTTGTTAATCCTCACTGCCCATATGTGAATGTTTATTTGTTAGTATTTTGCTCTCCCTCCTCATTTCACGTAATTATCGTCATGTAGTATATGTTAGTTATTTCAGATAAATGTTTTAGTGATTTCTATAATATACTTGAAGTTGGATTAATAATTTAATGATTGGCTCATTGTACTGTTCGTATTGTGAAGTTTATTCATTCTGCAAGTAAACCAATGGAAAATATAATCAATAAATGCATTATGATTGAGAATTTATAAATGCGCACACATTCGGAGATATGATAAACTTAGAGATATGGAGGGAGACCATCGCTGAAATTGTAAGTTCTAAGTAGCTTGTCAAATCATATCACCCATATTATTATTATTTCATTTATTATTATTATTGGCAATTCACCCTCCTGCTATGAATGCAATATTGGATTATAAAATTTTACTTTATTTAATGCTAATTACAATAAAATTATTACTTAATTTTATATAGTAAGTATAAATTTATAGACGTACGGAAATAATTTCAATGGCATTAGTTGATCATTTGATACTGTTTTTCTTAGTTCATTGAGAGCACAGAATGAGAATAGATGATATAAATATTGGTACATAAATATTATAATAGTAACTTACAGTTGTTATTATTGGTCTAAATATAAATTTTTATTTGACTATTTTATTATGTAACATATATGTACTATTTATATATACATTTAAGTTTTAAATAATATATACCTTAAGCTTTTGAGTAAAATGCCAGATTTGAAGTTAAGAATAAATACTTATATATTTTTTTTATTTTATTATTAAATCTTAATGTCAGTGGAACAATTGATAGTTGAATTAAACATGAACTTATATTCAGACGTGTGCTCTTCCGACGCATCTTCTTCTATCAATACTACTATTTAGCGATTGGAATTTAAATATTAACTTTTTCAAATTAAAATAATTTGTGGATTCAAAGTCTGCAAGGAAAATATATTTAATTTTCTACTTAATCTTAAAGGAATAGCAATATAAAGGAAAAGAACGTCTGTTTAAGTTTTGAAACTACGTTGTTTTAACTCTTCCATTATTCTTCGGATATATATAAATTTAAGATAATTATATATATTAAGAGATAAAACAATGTGCACTGAGTAGTACACTCATTATATCGTAAAAGGTTTCGAAACCAACCTTGCATGCTATTTTAAAATATTTTGAAATATTGAATATATAGAACGTCTAGTGATAATAGAGAAATGAAGATTAAGAACATCTACATTCGAAGAATATTTATTTTATTTCACATTAATCCGGTCATTGGATGTTATTAACAGATCGTTTAAGGATAAATGGAATCATCATTGTACAAATGGATTGGTGATATGCTTCGTAAGAGATCTTCATTGGGATGATGAACTATAGACTTCAATATCTACTCTCAACTCTCTTATAACTAAGTTTCCTTTATTATTTATTTACATATATTATAATAATGCTTATATTATTTTAATATGTTTATTATTATTATTATTATTATCTTTATTTCAAATTTGGCATCGCATCATATATATCTTAAAAGGAAAATTATATTTATTATTAAATATAATTAATTGAAAGCTTAACATAATTCATTAAATTAGATGAGGGATATAAAAAATAGTTATTATTTGATAGATATCTTAAACAGGATTGTATTGTGTTTACTACGTAATATTGTAAACGTTTAATGTATTTTTATTTATTAAAAATACATATAATATATAAGTTATACAATGGCAAATAATACTTATATATGGGTAATTGTGAAGCATATAAATAAGAACGGTAAATAAATTAATAAGTTACATAAATTATTAATTTTTGAACCCAGATATTGTTTTTATATATCTGTTAATTTAAGCTATTTTCTTTAATTTTTGAAAGTTTATTATAGTATTGAGTTTTATCATAGGGTATTAAATAAAAAAATATCATTTATTAATATTCTTTTAAAATGATAAAATTCATCCGTATTTATTTATTAATATTTTATTATCTATTCTATTATATTTTTTATTGTTTATTAAATATTGATTTGTTAACGTGATCTCTTTGTCTAATCATTATTGAATTATATTATATATATGCTAGTATTATAAATGTCATATGAATAATAGTTATAATTAATGCTTATATAGAGGCATATGAAATAACTTGTTTTTGAAATTATTCCTGAAAAGAGCTGATTGCAAATTCTCCGTGAGTTTAAATATCGTGGCATAATGGTGACTGAAAGAGGGATGAAAGATGGATGTCCTGGTCTAAATTGTATTTAAACTTATTTAAAGATTAATGAGCTAGCATAATAGAGGTATATATAATCATGGACTTGGTATTTCATCGATTCATTTCTAGCATTCTGCTTGAAGACCCAAAGTCCGATTGTAGTGAAATGCGTATCCTCTTTCTAAGGAATTTAATCATCTCTTTATATTTAACAAGACCAACTTAGATTTTAAATATAATCCATTCTGTTATATTTGGCGAACCTAACTATGAAGCATTAAGTTAATGATTTCTAAACATTAAATATAATTGATTATATTACAATTAATACATCAACTGGGATGATTAAATGCCGTTCCGTTATATTTGATGCCTCAACTAAGGCTATCAAATAGGCTGTCTCGTTATAATATATAATTATTTTGTATTGTTAATAATTTAATAAATAGAGTTATAAATAATATTGAAATAACAGATAAGAGGAAGAGCCTCCAAATATTAAGTGTATAGGATTTATGTAATTTAAATGTTATTTAGTCAAGCTTGTAGTTAATGTGAAATTAATGTTAAATCATCATTGATGTGTTTATAAAAGAATGTATCTTGTAATAAATGTTTGTTGAAGTAAGATTCCCTCTGAATTATTTTGCCGTGTACGTTCGATTGACTATTTCCACACACACATATGTTCAACATAATCTAATTGTATTACTTATCAGTTTAATAGTATATGCCATCTATTTAAATAACACTGAATTAAATAACTGAATTGCATAATGACAAGATATAGATTTTACCTTGTTTAAAATAGATAATGATGTGAGATAAAAATGCACCCGAACGCTATCATTGTCTATCCTTTATTTCATTGCAATAATTATCAGTTTCACAATAGTTCCTTATTACTTAATTGTCATCTTATATTAGGATTGATGTATTATTTATGTAATAGAGCACCGAGATTATTTCATCATTTAAATAAACATTGGTATAGCTGTGCAATCTAAATCAAATGTCTGTAAATTAATTATTGTTACAGTGGTCCCCAAACATATTAGATGAGTGGCGTGATTGGTCTGGCATGTACTTGGATGGTGGGAGAATTGAACATATTATGATTCTTGACTTAATCCATGAATTGCTTTCTTTTGATAACTTAAGTAAGTACTTATAGTATAATTAAATAAACATTATATAATTATTGTTTATAAATGCTTCTCTCACCCCATTTGCATTCTAGATGACCACAAGACCCTATAACCCCCAACTGAGCTAATCTGTAGATTAATACTATAATAAGAGTCATCCATAATTAGAGATGCAACCTAAATTTATAAATTTTATTCTATCTTGTATAGAATTGGCGCATGGGCATTTATATGTGTTAAAGATGATATAGGTGTAGATTGAAGAGGTTACTATATATATATATATATATATATATATATATGAATACCATCTATTTTTCTTATTAGAAATTCAGTAATTCCAGATGATAGGCATTGTAGATATGTTACTGAAATTATCACAATGAGATTCAGTTAAAATACCAAGGCTTTAATAATCAGCAACTACATATGTGGAAAAACTCATTTAGCTATGTTTCAGGCCAAATAATAACAAGCATATAAATGTTTTGTATTCTTATTGATTAATAACTTATATAAATATATTTTGTTATACATTAATATATTTAAATCATTGTTATATATTTGTATAATTGCAAGTATTGGATCTGAAGCATGAGCTGATGACATCCAAACAGCAATGATCTGATAAAGACTTGAATATTATTTCTAAAATACATTTTGCTGGACGCCGATCTAGACTGTTAACAGTAGTTTACATTCATCATAGAATTCCCATATATTTAAATTATAAATATATAAGATTAGTAGTTGTTACTGAAGTCAAATAATTGTCAGAAACAAATAAAAGCAAACTGACTACTAACTATCAGATTTCTATTTACAAAATATACTATTTAAGTTAACAAAAATAACCATTATATATATATATTATAATTGAAATAATAAATTTACGGTTTATAAACTTTTACAAACAATCCTTAAATCCGCAGAAATACTTAAGTACTTTCGGTTAATTTCTTAAACCTGCCTCAACTGCCATTAAATTCAGTTGAGGCAAGTTTAAAAAAATAACGGAAAATACTTAAGTGCTTTTGCGGATTTAAGGATTGTTTGTAATAGTTTGTAAATCATTAAATTTATTATTTCAATTATAATTACAATTTTGTTTTTAATTAACGGACGTTTTATATATATATAACATTACCTCAACATAATCTTTAATACAAGATTCACTTGTTTCTAAATCAAATCTAAGATCAAACGTTAGGGTGATATAATAGTCTGGATCTGTTCGTAAATCCCATATGCATTCTATTGTATCAGGATAATTATTTGGATAATTTGGACTAGATATTCTACCCCTTTTTGAATGAAAAATTCCTCCACAACCTAAAATATTAATATATATATATATATACTTATGTGTGTGGTTGGATGTGCTGTAGTCATGAAAAAAACAACTTATTCTATCATTTATTATTAATGTCATTGTTTTATGTGTATACATAAACAATGTATAGTAAGAATTTTATATAAAGCATCTAATCCAAGTCTTCTACTTATGATAAACTGTCACTATATCAAATGATTTTATGTAAAATAAAAGATTACAGTCATTGAAAATTTAATAGAAAAAATCGAAACCTGTCGAAATGCAATTTAAAATAGATAAAACCTATCTCAGCTACTCTCAGCACTATGATGCTCTATTATTTAACTTCATTATGTAAAAACCCATGTAATTTTTCAGAATTATTTTTTCATCGATCAGAATTTTAGCATCTTTCCTTACCTTGTGCTCCAGCATGAGTTTTCTGTCTTTCTCCTGATTGGCCATTCTTCACAATCAAAACTTTATCCTTAGATCTTTGTAGTGACTTAGTTTGGGGATTAAGATGGATTGACAAATTGCAAAGTAAAAAAATGCACAGTAGACAGTCTTTCTTCATTATTATGTTTTTATTAGGTCATCAAACTTTCAGAATAAATCAGTTTGTTAAGAAATATAACAGAAACTTTTCTTTGAATGTACTCTCTTTTAGCATTTTTGTCACAATTTGTATAAAATATGTATTGCCTATATAAACAAATGTCTACTTCAAATATTTTCTACCAAATAATTATTATTATCAATATTTTTTTATTACAGCTTCTCTATTACAGCCATTAAGTACTTTATAACATGAATATTAAATAATTAAGTAAACAAAAGTTTCTACAAATTGTTTTTTTATTCGATGATCTGCATATTTGAGAGGTTTCTTGAAAAAATGAATTAATTTCTATAATGCATTGTTTTAAACAATACAACTTGAAATGTGATTTCTCTGTTAATAATATAAAATATCCACTTGAAATGAAAGGGTTTTATTTACACTTTCATTTATAAACTGCAGCATATGAATAATCTTATATAGGGTTTATACTTTAAATAATCAGATATTGAGGAAATAGAAATACTAGGAGAATAAAATAAATTTCCAATTGACAAAACTAAAGGCCTAATTAAATGAATTTCAATTTGCAATATACAATAGTTCACGTTTTCTCGTTTCATAGTAATATTATTACTGTTTATTGAAATGCTATTAAAAAAATATAAAAATAGAAAGCTAACCATTAACTTGCTATGATTTTTTAATGACATTTTAAAAATTTAATGATGAATGTATGCATTAAAAATAAAAAACAAACAAACAATAAAAATAGTTCAGTATATTATTTTACATCACATGATCACATTTCCTATACTAGCACATTAATTGTTGATAAACAGAGCAAAACTCTCCATACAGTATTGCCACCTGTGCTAAACAGTGCTCTCAGATCCAAAGCTCCTCACTGACGAAGGCCACAAGCCAGAAACTAGTCCGGGGATATTGGATGAGTAGGCATTAGATAGGGATTTTATGCACAACCCTTCTGGCATCCATTGATTACTCTGTTTAGCACAGGTGGCAATACTGTATGGAGAGTTTTGCTCTGTTTATATTATTTTACTTTTTAAATCAATTTGTGATTTGGAAAATATAGTGACCCAATAATTGTAACAATCACAGAATAAATTGGGATTAAAGAATGACTGTAATATTATTTTTAGCAAAATTTACTGCAAATTGATGTTTAACAGAAAGTAAATCTAATAATTCTGTGGAATGAGGAAAGGGAGCCAGATCTGCCCAAGTCTACTTATAAACAAAAAAATAAAGGGAGGGAAAATTAATTAAACAAATGAATTTTTGTTTTGATTACAAAAATGTGTGATTAAAGTTAATATTTCAATACTGTTATTTTTTAACTTAAATATTAAACTCAATACTGTTATTTTGTTTTGATTGCTACTATATAAAATTCTGCATTATTATAAAAATAAATTTACATTTTAGGAAAATAATTGGCCCAAAAAAGTTTATACACATATATGCTAAATTGTACCCATTAAAACGATTATTAATTAAAATTTTCAACAGGATATGGGTGTTTAAACCTCATATATGTAATGAAGAAATAAAAGATATATTAGTTAATTATTATTCACTATGAAATTTAATTTAGAAAAGTCTAAAAACTAAGGGATGCAGATTATTTGTATACATTTATACTTTAATGGGATTTATGGTTGAAGTAAACTGTCCCTATCCCACAGGTGGATTGAATAAATATGCAGTAGTACTAGATAAATAAAGTGATGTTGATGACGATAAGAGCTTCATCATCAGGAGTCATGTTGTATCACCAAATTAGTAACAGAATAAACTTGACAAATTTATCTAAGGAAAAATATTTAAAAAAAAAGATTTTCCAAATGGAACCAACTATATATATATATATATATTATTTCTAAATAATATATGGGCAATTTAAAAGTATTGCAGTTTGTAATGTTAATTGACTATTTTATTAGTCTGCACTACAGTGACATGTTTATTTCATGTTTAAGGAGGTTTATTTAAACTTCATTGTATCAATATTTCACATTCTGTAGTCAAGTTGCAAGCTTTAAGTGTCCATATATATTCAATGGACCATTAGTAAGAATGGATTTCCATTCTTGCTATTAAAAGGTGTGAAGGTTGCCTTGACAGCAGTGAGAAATATTGATTACTATATTTTACTGTGAATGTTTAGGTGGTTATTGGTTGGAATTTAATTACATCATTATCACAGATTAGCTTTAGGCACTATTTTACTTACTATTTCTAAATAATACATGGGTAATTTAAAAGTATTGAAGTTTGTAATGTTAATTGACTATTTATTAGTCTGCATTACAGTGACATGTTTATTTCATGTTTAAAGAGGTTTATTTAAACTTCATTGTATCAATATTTCATACTCTGTAGTCAAGTTGCAAGCTTTAAGTGTCCATATATATTCAATGGACCATTAGTAAGAATGGATTTCGATTCTTGCTATTAAAAGGTGTGAAGGTTGCCTTGACAGCAGTGAGAAATATTGATTACTATATTTACTGTAAATGTTTAGGTGGTTACTGATTGATATATAGATCGGAAGAGCGTCGTTTATATATATATATATATATATATATATATATATATGAAATAACAGCAATATAACATGAGGTAACACAATCTAATAACTCAGACTGACTCTTTTCTCTATAACCCCAAATCCCTTCATTAAATTACAATCTCCATTCCATTTCATGGAAACCTAGATCAGTTCTCAAAACATAAAACTAAATCATCACTCATGTACTCCCATAAATATTGTGACAGATTGTATATATGTCACTGTTTATACAGAAAACAGGAAACAACACATGTAAATGATAGTAGCATTAAATTATACTTCATGGTTAAGTCATGAGTATACCATCAGTAATCCTATTTAATGAATTGGTATCTGAACATATTATATCCTTTTTACATCACACATTATCAGTTTGAGTTCTATAAAAGACTGAAAGTTAAGACTCAATTGAACATCATTCTTAATAACTCATAAGTAGAATCATAATGTAAACAAAGTGTATCTCAATAAAGTAAAAACAAAACATAATGGCTTGTTTCCATAAAACAATATATATTGATACATACTCAAAATATAAGTAAAAAAATCAAAGTTTGGGCAGAAAGGGAAACATTAAAAAAATCCATCTCAATTTAAAAATAAAATGTACGCTCTTTGCATTTTTTTTTATATGTCAAAGTGTTGACCAGGAAGTGAACCTGGGCCACCTGCTTGGAAGGCAACTATTTTAATCACTAGGCTGCCAATGCTTGACTACCTTCTTTGCATTTAATAATGAAAAATATTAATCAAATTTAATCCAAATTCACAACTAACACAGACTAGCCAAAGAAAATAAACTCTAAAACACAACCAATGGTTCACACTTTAAACTTGAAAAGTCTGCTTGTAGCAGTGAAACCATTGGTTGTGTTTCATAGTCTATTTGTATTGGCTAGTCTGGATTAGTTGTGAATTTGTGGTAATTTTGATTATTTTATTGACGAGTTTAGCTTTATGTTTCTAACGTTCAAAATATTAATATAAATATATGAGAATAATTAGAGATTATAATTCTGACAATCCATATTAATCAAATTATATAAAAAATTGTTAATAAAAATATTTTATAATAAAAATATAAAAAACAAATGATAGTTAAAGTTGTACTATTTAAATCTTTATGCAAAATATTGAAAATGATCTCATCTAAAGTTCAGTTGTTACAATTATATATTTGCACATACCTTGCCTTGATGTCCCTCATTGATGCTTATTCTGCCATTTCATGGAACCCCACAATCTTTCAATGTTTTGTGTGTAAACCCTAGTTTCTGGATTTACCAAGTTATATGTGTGGTTCACACGAAAATGCTCATAACCAGCATTTGTCAATTCATTAGTTTTGTACATCTTCCAGCAGTCTGAATATATAGTGGAACCCTCTTTAACATTATGTTTGATGGCTTCCATCACAGTCACCACTATCCTGTCTTGGATTTTGATGATAAAATCTTTGTTGGTATCCCTACATACACCATCAAACATCCAATGCCCAGGGAGAATTTGGCCATCTTGATTCTTTCTTGAAAGAAAGCTCTCATCAATTTTGTTCAGCCTTGCAATTTTACATGTTTGTCATTGTAGCATGGCAGTGGGTTCCAATCGATGACAGTTTTACTTGATAAGCCAAGCTTGTATTTTCCCCATTCTATAGAAGTTAATTTGCAAGTCCAACTGTAAATGAAGCAGGCATTCTACAATCTTCCAACTATGTTCCATTACAAATAACAATTTTACTGTTGCAACCTTGAATGTTATAACACCACTGCTTGGCTGAGATGTGCATGTCAAAACTCATTCTATGTTTAGTTAGACACATTTTCACTGATGGCAAGTTGCCTTGTTGCTGAAAATATAGCATGGCATCCATTTTGGTAGTTGGCAATTTCTAAATAGTCATCCTTTTTTATTCTTCACAAATAAAAACACAATTGAAATAAAAATGCAATTGAATAAAAAATGCATTAACTGTTGTCAAAATGAAATCTGGATAATAACTGAAAATGTCAAAATATCACAAAAAAAACAGATTTTGATAAAGAAAAAATGTTTTCACAGGAGATTGGATAACATCACAGGGTTTATTTCATTTCAGTTTGAAATGATTGCAAGATTGCACATTTATTGTGGATGTAAAAAGGCTTCCCACTTTCCCTACATTGCATGATTAATACTCAAATACCTAATTTTTAATAATAATCAAAAAATAATAATAATTCTTTACAACAGCTATATAATCAAATAATAATTTTATACATAAAAAGCTTTTTTCAGCACCTGCTTTGGTGCCTTTTTCAAATGTTACTAATCTATTTAACATTAATGAATCATCTGACATAAAACCATCCAGTATCCAATAATGGAAATAAAACAACAATAATAATATAAATAATTAAAACAAATCAAAACCCTCATATATAAATTCAATAATTACAAAACAATTGATTATATCAGAACATTATGTTAAACAATATTACATGCATTTTTTAAATATTTTTATACAATTATATATATATATATATATATATATATATCATCTTATATATTTTTCCATTCATATTTAATCATCTTATATATTTTTCCATTCATTTTTAATCAACCAATTATTAAACAAATTTGTAGTTTGTAGAAGTCTTATAAATATTCATACAATTAATCAAATTATTTTTATATAATGTTTCATATATTGTCTTCTTTTTGGATTTTTGATGACATTTAAATATTAATACTTTTTGTAGCATCTATTCTATAGTGAATATATAATGCAAACCTATCATCTCTTCTTTTAATAGCATTATGTTCTTTGGCTCTTACCTTTAATTGTTTTCCAATATGCCCAAAGTAAATCATTTTACAAATTTCACATGTAATTTTATATACAATTTCTTTTTTGAACTATAAATCATCCCTTAACCTATAATTACCTATTAATTGATCAATATTTTTACTATTTGACCAGTCAATATTTATATTCTCATCAATACAATTTTTATTATATCTTAACATATTATAAATCCTAGGATAATATGAAAGTTTAATCCATTTCTCACTTGATTCATTATTACCATTATCAATACTATCATTATTCTCAAAAATTTTATCATCTACCATAGATTGTTTAGAAATAAAAAATATATTTCTAATAGTTTTAGGATTATATCCATAATCTTTATATAATTTAATAAATTGATTCTTTTGCAATTGAGCTACACTTTTATCTATATTGTATTTATCATTCCTATATTTAAAATTTTCAATTACTGCTAATTTTTGTACCCATGCTTGTTGTGAGTTTACATGAATATTTTTTCTTAATTTATGTTCTTTAATGAAATGTTTTAAAGTAATTTTATTATCATTATCTATATTAATTTCTATATCTAAATATTTAATCTTATCTTCAAATCCTACTTTAGTAAATTTAATATTATATATATTATTATTAAACTCATTATAAATATTATTCATTAGTCATTTATTATCAATAATTAAAATATCATCAACATGTCTAGAATCATGTTTTATTTTTTGGCTAATTATCCTTTTTTTAATTACAATATTTTCTAATTTATTTATAAATATTGATAATATTAACCCACTAATTGCACAATCCATAACCCATCCCTCATTTATATTCCAAAATTCATTCATATATTATATTTAAAATATAAACTATGGTGTACTAATTTTAAAACCTATTCAATAATATTTATTATATTTATATCATTTATATATTTACTTAAATTTTTTATTATTATATCTATACTTTTAAGCCTTGAAATACTTGGATGCATTATTTCAATATCCGTTGTAAAAACACTTTGATTACTATTTAATTTTAATAGTATTTTAACATTATATATTTTTCTCTTCTATTTATTATTATTGGTATGGTGAAAGCAGTATTTAGTTTATGATAATGTATTTTTAAATAATTTTATATCGGGTCATGATTATTGATTAAAGATTTATTTGAAATCTTCAGATTGGTCACTGATTATATAGACCAGTGATTCTCAATCTTTTTCGTGTTGCGGCACATTTTTAATAACAAAAAAAAATTGGCAGCACACTAATATAACAATAAATAAATTTAGAAAGAATTTCACTTGTTTAAATGGTTGATGTACCTTAACATATTTTGTAGAAACCGTATAGGATAATAATTTTTAATTTAATATAAAATGAAATTCCGTTACAAAGTTAACAAAACGTTTATTTAAACAGAGCAAAACTCTCCATACATTATTGCCACCTGTGCTAAACAGAGTAATCAATGGATGCCAGAAGGCTTGTGCATAAAATCCCTATCTAATGCCTACTCATCCAATATCCCCAGACTAGTTTCTGGCTTGTGGCCTTCATCAGTGAGAAGCTTTGGATCTGAGAGCACTGCATCTAGATCTTAGGATCTAATGCATCCCTCTAGCAACCACCTTTAATCTCTACTTAACTACAAAACTATGAGAATGAAATTGAAAACACAAAAAATATTTTCAATCTAAGCTCAATAGCTTATATAGTCATATGGGTCTGAACTCAGTTCAGCACCCATACATTTTGGTGTCTTTGCTCTTTTACAACCATAGCCACCACTATCCTATTAGGCAGGATTGGTGTTCAACCATTAAGCATCACATGATCACATTTCCTATACTAGCACATTAATTGTTGATAAACAGAGCAAAACTCTCCATACAGTATAGCCACCTGTGCTAAACAGAGTAATCCAAAGCTCCTCAGTGACGAAGGCCACAAGCCAGAAACTAGTCTGGGGATATTGGATGAGTAGGCATTAGATAGGGATTTTATGCACAAGCCTTCTGGCATCCATTGATTACTCTGTTTAGCACAGGTAGCAATACTGTATGAAGAGTTTTGCTCTGTTTATCAACAATGTGATCATGTGATGTAAAACGTTTATTTATTGATACATATTACATTTAGTGTGAAATTTGAGCTTGGTGGTTTTTTATAATTTCTTTTATATTTGGGCATAAAAAGGATAATGCCACTCACATTTCATGATCCAGATTTACAAGTCTGGATCTTTTTTTCATTTTAATATTTGTCAAAGTCGAAAATCCGAATTTGCACAAATATGATGTAGAAAATTGTAATAATACATTTAAAGCTTTTTTTTTGATATCGTTGGATAATTGTATGAAAGATTAATCCAGAATGAATTAATTGATTCTTGTGCTCATTAATCTGATCGCTAACATCATCATTATCGTCATTAAGTTTTCTTTTTTTTATCCATTTTAAAAGGTTTTTTTAAAACAAAAATGGTTTTGTTAAAAAATTATTCAAAACTGCATATTGTATATTACCTCTGAATCCGTTTTAATTGCATTTGACAATATTGTGGTATTCCACATGCAAATGCAATTATATAAGTTCCCATATGCAAACTTTAATCTGTTGACTAGTAGACTAAACAATATAGTATTATAAGCCAGTAGTTAAAACTGTAATAGTCATGCACATTGCACACTTTTCTGAGATCACTTATGTATGGTAGCACACTTCAAGAATCTCACCACACACTAAAGTGCTGTGGCACAATGGTTGAGAACCACTGATATAGACAATCAAAAGAAATGCAATCAAACAGTCTCCATATTGGAGTGCCAAAAACATAATAATACTAAAAGAATTAGCTGATGATGATAAGAACATTACCAATACTGATGTTTGACAGATGATTCAAATATTTTAGTGCATTTCTTTTACTTAGGGTCTAGCTCATTTCAATGAAAGATTACAAAATATAGAATATAAATTGAAGCAAATTGATAAGCAAATAATTGTTTTTTTTTTTTATTAAAAAGAACAAAACTTGAGTTATCACCTAATTATATGAACATTAAAAACGCTTGATACATAGTGAAATTAATATTACATTATTATCAAAAAGAACAAAAAATGAGTTATCACCTAATTATATGAACATAAAAAATTTGATACATAACAATTAACTTTTAACTACAGTATAAGATTTTTTTAATAAAAGTAGTCTTTATCAAAAAATAAACCACTTGCCTCTATTTGAATCAAAATTGAGATTATAGAATGGGAAAAAAATACTTCAATTCATTTTTTTTATTATAAAAAATCAAATTTCTTAAAGATAAAATAAAAATTTATTTTACATTATATTACATTTTTAATCATTTTATAAAATTTTTTTAGAATTATCAATGTAACTTAAATTGGATTTGCCAATCTGCTTTCTTTATGAGGCAAAATAATTTGTATTAATAATACCAAAAATAATATTATGAGTTAAGAGACCAAACTATAACAATATATAATATTACATTTTTAGCTTCTGAAATTATTTTATGATTAATTATGCTTTTCCTTACTTATGTTTAGTGATTTCATTTTGTACAACTCAATTATAAAATTATTTACCTAGTCATCTTGCTTTCTTTTTATAATATCCATGATTTTACAAGTAATATAAAAATATCATTATCTAAATGAATCATTATATTTATATTTATATATTAAGTATTGAATGTCTTTAAAAAAAACCAAACCTTATTCAAATCTTCCAACCACACTCAACTGTTAGTAATAGCACCCAGTCCGGTATATGCATGATTTGTGAGGTATTATTTTTCTCTCTTCATCAGGTGTTGCTGGCCTGACTAGTAATCTTATTATCATAGGAATTGAAGCTGAACCCTTATATTTTTGAATATTCAATGTTAAGTCAACACTCTTATCAACTGAGCAATCCTGCCAAAGACAATTGTCAGTAGTAATTTAATATGCTTATATTAGGTTCCTTCTTATTTTTTCACCCTTTTTCTAAGAACAAAGTTGATTAATGGTATCCATACATTACACATAGGAACACTATATTGATTTATGGAGTTATTTTCCATTGTCATGTGAACAGCTTCTTTGACTTTTCTTCTTTCTATCTTTTCCTCTCTATCCAATATTTTATATTTTCCCAACTAAATATATGTTAATTGGTGCATATATGATTTTCTTACATACATCAGTTTTCTCTTTTCTAGTCATCTGTTCATGCTCTTGCAATCACTTTTCAATGGGGCAATTAGTCTAACCAAAATACCTTTTTCTACATTCACATGGTATTTCATAGCTTTGTTGATGTTAGAATTCCCTATAGAGTGGTACAGCTCTGGAATACTGTCCTGATGTTATATTGATAGCAGATATTCCTTAATTTGTCTGATATTTTCTGGTATGTATAGACACTGTACCATACCAATAATAGTCCCTTCATAGATTCTCTTGTTGTCTATTCAAGGTTTTCTTAATAACAACTGATGGTCCTATACAGATCTTTTTTACTTTTAAATCACTGATTTCTTCTGAACAAACTTCTTTTGCTCTGTTCCATAGTTTGTTCAGAAACCAGCAATTTTAAAAAAAATCTATACAGAAAAAACTCTTATGTAAATTGTTATTCATCAGCAGTTATACAGAAACCTCAAATAAACAAAAAAAACATCAAAGGAAAAAAACTATCATTGATGCTGGAGAGCATCAATACATACCAAAACTAATAGGAATTCTCATTGAAAAGTGATTGCAAGAGCACAAACCGATGACCAGAAGAAAGCAGATGTAACCAAGGTAGCAGACCATGTATGCACCAACGAACATATATTTAATTGTGAACATGCAAAAACATTGGATAGAGAAGAAAAGATACAAACAAGAAAATTCAAAGAAGCTACTCACATGATGATGGCAAGTAACTCTATGTATGGAAACTACCAATCAACCATATCATTGGAAAAAGTGAAGAAACCAAGAGAAATCTCATATATGAAATTTTTACCAACTGTTGCCACCAGCAGAATGAGTCAGTTGGTCAGAGCATTACCTTAAAATTCAATAGCCAAGGATCCAGGTTTGATTTCCAGGCCAGCAACAACCGAAGAAGAGAGAATAATATCTCTTGAAATGTTATGCATATACCAAGCTATGTACCATTACTAACAGTTGAAAGCAATTGGACAATTCAAATAAAATTCAATCCTTCCAAAGACATTCAATATGTAATATTAGATGATGGAAATAGTCCAATACATAACTAAACTACCATCATCACAAACCTTCAGGAAAACAATAGATCATTATAGTTTTAAAAATATTTCTAGCATATATTTGTAATGCAATAGCCACAATTAAATATGCTTTATTTTTAAAGACAAAAACATTTTATCTTTATTAAATATTAGCATGTACTTTTTGTTATTTATAAATATATTTATTTTCGTAACATTATAATTGTTTGAATTTTTGAAATGTTATAAAAATATTAAATCTATTTATATTACCTGAAATAAATCTGGCTTGAAACCCTTTTCCAAATCCTGAGTCATCAGAATAAAAGTTTACCATAATATATGGACCATATGAATATAAGATTGCAGGTTTGACATTACCACAAAATTTCCCCATATTTGGAGAATTTATGAAATATCCATTCTGTAAAGTAATTCCATCTTTAGTACAGTTTGCAGAAGATTCCAATTCAAAATCAATAAAATTAATCTGAAAATTATATATAAATTACAAACCGATGTTTTAATAGATGAAATGAAGTTTGTGTATATGAGGTATGTCACATAAAATATAAATGAGATTTAAAAATGAAGAAAGTGACATATATTGTAAATCTAATAATATTGCAAACTAATCATCAAACATAAAATTGTAGATATATTAGAATAAATAGACTTAAAAATTATTTTTATAAGAATGAATATGAAATACAAGTAAAATTAATTGTAGAAAAAATTAATAACAATAATTTGCCCATAAAATATTAAAATGAAAAATTAAAATAATAGAAAATAACTTAGAAGATAATAACATTAAAAAATTATTATGAAAGAAAATAAAAACAATAAATATTTAGAAATAAAAACAATAACTAACAACAATGAAATAAAATTGCAACTAAATTATAAATTTGATAGAAAACATAGCAATTTAATAGACCTTGCAATCACAAATATAAAAATATATTTTGAAAAAAAAAAGTTATAATAAAGATATCAAATGTAACATTAGTGGGATTAATAAAACAAATTCCAAATGGTTTTTTACAAAACAAAAACTTACAGAAATAAGTATATTAGAAAAAAACAAAGAAATAGATTAAAATAAACAATTTATTTTTATACAAGCAAAAAAAAATCCAGACCATAAATCTGAAGATGAAAACATAAATAATGTAGGATACTAATAATAAAAAAGATAGGTTTTGGTAACAAAACTTATATGTAGTTTAAACAAAAATTCAGATGGAAACTTGTTACTGATTAAATAAATATTGTTATTTATTGTACCAATCACTTTGATCCTTCTTTTGATAATTGAGAGTGCCACTAGGTTATTAACTACAAAGAAAATTTAATTTACAGTAATCAAAAAGTTAATGATGATGATAAATGCTACCAGTTAGATGCAGAGAGAAAAAGATATCTTTAACATTGTTCAGACAACTGAGGAAAAGACACAGAGAAAAACATCAACCCAAAATAATTATAAATAATTCTAAAATTTCTTAAAGTCAAAATATTTGTCATATAAAAGATTTCAGTTTGACCTAAATTCCTCCACCTGGTTGATCAGGAAGCATAAGGGAATATTGGCATCAAATGCTTTAACAGATAAGCTCATTTTCTCACCTAAAAATTAAAAGGGATTTATAGGGATTTTGTGCCAGCTATTTAGCTAAACAAATTTCGCTTTCCTTTATTTAAAGAGTTCAAGAGATAATCTTGCACTGAAGCCAATGAACAGTACAAGTGAGCTTTCCTTAGCATGGAAAAAAGACACCAGGACATACAAATGTCAATCGCATGCAAACACTCATGAGAAGCCACATTTAAGACCTCCCAAAGCTGACTCGCCAAAAAAAAAGAGAAAAGAGATGATTTCTTATAATCTTAAATAGAAGAAAACAAAATCTCTACTGTTTAAGAAGAACAGAACAATAAATTCAACAAATTGCTAGCCAAAAGATTTATGGTCTGCAGGAAATGCAAACCAAGCTTGTCTAAATTAATCACAATGAAAGAATAGGGGACAGGTGAGTAAAAAGAAAACTACTAGTATCTAACCTAAGAATTTATCAATGATTAGTAAGATAAAAAGAGAAAACA
Source organism: Epiperipatus broadwayi (assembly GCA_028023455.1). NCBI lineage: Eukaryota > Metazoa > Onychophora > Udeonychophora > Euonychophora > Peripatidae > Epiperipatus > Epiperipatus broadwayi. The sequence continues at coordinate 1,873,955 of JAQFVV010006246.1, read as the reverse complement.
CTAAGTATGAAATGTAAACTTGCAATACACTTTCAAATAAATAAAATTAAAAATATGAAAATTTTAAAACTAAGACTTAAATACATGTAATAATAAAAAAATACATAATAAATTAATTAATGATATTTAAATGATTATACATCTTATTATATGTGCAGATTTCTTTTTAGATTAAGCTGGGACTTTAACATAGAAATTTAAATAAGAAATTTATGCTCTGGTTATAATATAAAAATGTTCATTTACCACAAGGCATAATGTTCTGTCCAGCTGATTTCTTCCAGCAGGTACACACAGTTTATTTTTACTTATGATAGTTTTTGATTTCTATTTATTTATCTGTTTGGAAGATTGAAGGCAATCATTGGGATCAGTTCTGGATCAGGCTTTTAGGTCATGTTCTTAAAAAAATTTCAGAGCTTTGTGGTTTGCCTTTGGATTGGTATAACACTGCATACTATTAGAAAGGTCCTTATGGTGTGTAGCTTTGGCATTCTAGAGGGACAATCATTTCCAATGTCTTAGTGTACTAACTTCTATTAGAAAATAGCTAAGCAATGATTTTTTTAGCATGTTAAGCAGCATATACTATTAGCTGACAGAAAAAATGTAACTTTGGTAATCCATGTTGAACAATATATAGGTTAGAATAACAATCAGAATCAGAATACCAACAATAATAATGAGAGTAGTAATTCAGTCAAAACCTGGAGCTATTTATGTGAATTGTTATCTTCTCTCTAATCTTTAATTAAAACTTTTGACCAGAGTTAATCTCTATCTCCCACTTAATATTAATTACAAATTACAAAAAAAACACTAAAATCTGACCAGAGCTCTTATCTTATTCAAAATTAATTTAAAAAAGTAAGTCTCAGCTTTAAAAAATAGATTAAAATCAACAAAATAAGCAGAAATTTGCTTGATTTTAATTACTGCAATAAAAAAAATGAGTCAAAAGAAAATTATTTTAAACTAAAATCTATTGAAAAAGTAAAATTACAGAAATTCAAAACATAATAGAGCATATGCATTATTGCACATACTCTTAAAATACAAAGCAAATTATAAGAAAAATACAAGGCAATATTTTCTGTCTTCTTATATGGTAAAATATTGGATTTTTGAAGCAGAAAAATATCTGGTTCAACTATCCCATCATGCCTCATAATAAAATAAAATAATTTTTTTTACCTTATTTTATTGTTATTACTATTTAAATAGTATTTATTTTTAAAACATTGAAACATTTACTCCCCCTCCCCCAACAGAAGAACTGCTGAATGTATGTCCTGCATCTCATCTAGTCATATCAATTACTTTAACATCCATCCCTTATTCCATCATTATCAACCTTATGCTTTGCAGGTCTGAGACTTTGGGCATTATAGAATCCACAAACCTCAGACTTATCCTCCAGGATAAATGCATTCTGACCAATTTTATTTTGCATGATGAAAGAACTGTCTTATTTAGAGGAAATGTTTTTATACTGATTCTGGGTGGGATTACTAACAAAAAATTTATTACAAAAAGTAAGTCACCAGTGATGAATTCACAAGATCTCCAGTATCCCTGCCAGTGTCCACACCTTACTCATAGCTGTGTCATGGGATTTAATCTTATTCTAGTCTTTTCCTTATCTCTTTATTAATATTTCCTTGAGTCATGGACAATGGGGCCTTGATAAGTAGAGTATAATTCTGACTGAAATGTAACCTAATTGGTGCAAACCCCATGGATTCATTTTCTGTCTGATTGATGTAGTTTGTAATATTCTGTTTGTTTTACCCATTCTCTATGGTTCTTGCTGACATTCTAAACAGAGTTTAACTCTATCTTCATCCACTCATATCAATTTAGACTGAGGATTACATATAGATGAAAATAAATGCTGACTACTCTGTTGTTGAATCTACTGCTTCCATTGGCAGAATTTAAATGGGTGTCCCATGGTCAATGAGTATAAACTGCAGTTTTCCAATTTTAGGGATCTGCTGCTCTTGCAAGATATTAATAGTACTTTAGGCATTGGCCTCTCTTAATGGATAAGGTGTCACATATTTTGAGACATCATACATCACAATTAAAAAAACGGTACTGTCTGTAGGCTGGTAATAGCCCATAAAAGTGAATGGCTAATAATTCATTAAGATTCTGGGCCAAAATCAGTTGTACATCTCTATAAATTTTTATTTACATGCTTTATTAGTGAACATGTATGGCAGGTTCTGTGAACAGTTAAGATATTTGAATACATTCCAGACCAATAAAATAATTCTCACAATATATATTCTATCTTGTATAGTTCAAAATGTCCATAAAGGCAATGTAGGTATGTATTAAATCAGCCAGTTCTTAAGACTTTTAGGTATGAGGATTCTCCATGAATCCCTTGTGATGTAACCCTATATAGCAATATTCCATTTCTCAATTCAATAGGTTCCTTTATGCTTTAATTTAGCTGAGTCATCAATGTTAGAGTCTGTGCCACTTTTTGTATGCTATCATCTAAGCATATTCTGAGTCTCTTGCCTGTATTTCAGGGAATCTCCATAAATCTTGCTCCACTGTCTCATCCATGGTCAATGTAATTGCAACAATACTTAAATTATCTGACTTGAGGTGATACTGAGGTAGATCTATGGAGTTCTAACTCAAAATACTTGCCACAATGTTATCCCTACCTTGGCAATAAACAATCTTAAATTGAAATTTCTGCAGAATTAGGCTCCATTGAACCAACTGATTATTTGTCAAGTAACTTCTCTTTAGAAATTCTAAACTTTTATGATCAGTAATAATAATGATGTTCAACTCCAGCAAAAATTATTTAATAAATTTACCAAAGGCCCATATAATGGTCAGTGCTTTCTTTTCAGTGGTAGTATATATGTTTTTGGCTCTCTTAACCATTTGGTTGCAAAAATATAACTTGTGGCATCACTATTTACCAATTTGAAATAAGGTCACCCCCAAATCTTGCCCACTACTGTCAGTTTGTATATAGAATGTTTGAGAAAAGTCAGGATATGTGAGGACTACTTGTTCCAGGAATTTTCTCTTGATACAATGAATTTCTTGTTCTGTTGGAAACCCCAAATCCATTTCCGATCCCTTTTTAATAACTGGACCAAGGTTGATGAATGGCAAAGTGTTTGTAGAATTGATGGTAAAAATTGGAAAGTTCTAAAAAGGACCATCCCTGATACATATTGGAAGGTGTAGGGGAATGCTCAATCACAGCCAGTTTACTTGGATGAAGCTTAATGCCATCTTTTTTGATCAAAAAGCCTAAAAATGTGACTTTCTCCCATAGCCAAATAACCTTCTGTAAATTTATAGAGACATTTTTGACAGTATTCTGTTAAAAACATTTTTAAATGTTCTTCTATATTTCTGGAAGCAATAACCATGTCATCCATGTACATCACAATAGTATTCTCTATTTTTTCAGACAAAATCTGGTCCAAACATCTTAAAAGTCCTGATTCACTATTAACCAGCCCCAAAAGCATACATTTAAAAACATATATATATCCTTCATACCAAAAGCTGGTATATTGTTGGTCAGATGGATGGAGAGGTAACTGCCAGTAACTAGAGGTCAAATTCATAATAGTAAAAATGGTTTTCCCTTGAAACTTAGCTAGAAGTTCAGTTATTGTAGGGAGAATATCCCTTTCTGAAATAATTAAAGCATTCAATCACCAAGCATCCAACTTGAAACTTAGCTAGAAGTTCAGTTATTACAGGGAGAATATCCCTTTCTGAAATAATTATAGCATTCAATCACCAAGCATCCAACATATTCTAACAGCCCCATCTTTCTTCTTCACCATCAGTAAAAGGTTAACATATGGGGGTGCTTGCTCACCAATAATACTCCATTCGATGATCATCTTCTGCATCTGACTATCCACTTCAGTTTATACTGAAATGGAATGGGGTAAAATCAACTTTGAAAATGGTTTTCTTCTTTAAATTTAATCATTAATCTACCCTTCAATAGCTCAAAGTCTATTGCAAAAAAACTGTACAATCTCACCTTAATATCTCCATTAGAAAAAGTTGTTACTTGATCCCCTTTAAATGCCTATATAAAAATCAGTTCCAATTATGACAACTTGTTCCAAACCAGATATTATCAAAAAGATATGGCCCAATTCCATGCCTCACAGGTGCAGCTGTATTCACAGTTGCTTTGTTTTTATATTTGCCTTCCTTCCATAAATGCCTATATAAAAATCAGTTCCAATTATGACATTTTGTTCCAAACCAGATATTATCAAAACGATATGGCCCAATTCCATGCTTCACAGGTGCAGCTGTATTCACAGCTGTTTTTATGTTTGCCTTCCTTCCATTGGTCATTGTTACCTGCATTTTCTATAGGGATGTATATACAGACATATCTGTGTCTTTTTACCTGCAAAAATGACTAGGAAGCAGGGACATTTTATTCCCTGAATTGATTAAAACCTCCACCAAGATAGCTCTAATTTTTATGGTCATGATGGAATAAGTCTGGTTGGCACCTACTAATATTGGTGCATCTTTATCTACCACCATGTTGAACACTGTTCTCCCAAGTTGATCCTGTATGCTTCTCTTATTCCCTCTACTCTCACATTCTTCCCAGACCTGACTATGATACATATCTCTTAAGAACTTTACCATTTTTTTAATTAGGATCCTGATTGCCCAACATAGTTTGTTGAATGACCAGTGACATATTGTTTTTTATTCTTCTGATTATCTAGTTCTCAAACAAGGAAAATGAGGTCAATGATTTCAGTGTTGCAACTTGTTTACAGAAAAAATGAGTGCAGGTGTCTCCATTCACTCTAGAATACACTTGCTGTGATACTCTATTAAAGATGCATTGCTTTCTCTCTTCACTTCAAAAACTGCGCATGATAAAGTAACTATAATCTCCAAATGTCTGCAGCTTTGTACTTAAAGTATGTCAACAATCTTTGGCTGCACTCTATTAATGTTTACAGGAAAGTGCAATTTTTTCTTGTTCCTGTCATTTGTGAGACTGAAACCATTTCTTAAAGACTTCCAGATGAACAATTAGCTTTCTCATATATCAGTTCTGAAAATTTTTATCCAGATTGATCTTATAACTATATGGTTAATTTGTCTATTCTCTATTTCTTATCTTCTTATGTTAACATCTACCTTTTCCTTGACATCCAGCTTCTTTAGCATCAGGTCTATTCCTTTCTTAAAATAAAGCATACTTTTCTGACCTATTGTTTTTATTTTCCAATAAATCTGTCTTCTCATCTTGGCACCCCTAAACATCTTTATCTTCTCTTCCTATTGAAAACAACCCAAACTTTATTTAATCCCAAACTAAACTTTATATTGTCAATTTTAAAATTTTTCCACTTTAAATATATAAGTACTTACCATTTATTTATCTAACACTTTCTTATGTTCAAAAAAAAATCCAAAAAAATGCTATTTGACTGTTTATTTAATTATTCATTTTAAAAAGATAAATCCCCTACTACAAACTGCTCCAACAATATATACAACTAGCACAAACTGATCCCTATTTAATTATTTATTTAAAAAAAAAATCCCTTACTCCAAACTGCTCCAACAATACATACCACAACTAGCACAAACTGATCCATAGTACTAAATCTTGCCTCCTACACCTGAAATATTCCTCAATTATTTGAACAAAATCTCATGTAGGTTTTCAGCACTAAACTTTTAAATTGCCATTGCACTGGTCACTTCAATCTTCTTTTGAACACCAAAGGTGCCACTAGGTTACTAACTACCTAGAAAATTTAATTTATGGTGATCAAAAAGTTAAAAATGATGACAAATGCTACCAGAAAACATTGTACAGACAACTGAGGAAAGGACAGAGACAAATGTCAGCCAAAAATAAATACAATTCAAAATTGACTTAAATTCCTCCACCTGGTTTATCAGAGAGTGTAAGGAAGTATTGGCATCAAACACTTTAACAGATAAGTTCATTTTCTCACCTCTTCTAGCCAGTGATTTAGTGAAACAAATTTTGCTTTCCTTTATTTAAAGATTTCAAGAAAGAATGATCTAGCATGGAGGTCAACGAACAGTGCAGGCAAGCTTTTCTTAACCTGGAAAAAAACTTTGGGTCATAAGAATGTCAAATGTCTGCAAACACTCATGAGAAGCCATGTTTAACCCCAAGGTGACTCCAACCAGAGAAAAAAGAGAAGATTATGATTTTTTGTAATCTTAAAGAAGAAAACAAAATCTCTACTGTTTAAGAAAAACAGAACAATATACTTGATAAATCACTAGCCAAAAGATTTACAGTGTGCAGGAAATGCAAAACAAGATTGTCTAAATTAGTCACAATGAAAGAATAAGGGACAGGTGAGTTAAAAAGAAAACTACTAATATCTGCCCAAGCATTTATTAATAGTAGTAAAATAAAAAGAGAAAATACTAAGAATGAAATATAAACTAGCAATACACCCTTGGATAAATAAATTTAAAATATGAAATCTCAAAACTAAGACTTCAATACATGTAACAATAAAAAATACATAATAAAGTAATCAATGATATTTCAAATGATTATACATCTTATTATAGGTGCAGGTTTCTTTTTAGATTAAGTTAGGACTTTAATACAGAAATATAAATAAGAGATTTATACCCTGGTTATATTATAAAAATGTTTGTTTACTTTGAGGCATAATGTTTTGGCTGATTTTTTCCAGTGGATATGCACAGTTTATTTCTATCTAAAGTTCATCACAATGGTTTTTGATTTCCATTTATTTATCTGTTTGGAAGTCGAAAGCAATTGTTGGGATTAGTTCTGGACTAGACTTTTATGTCTTGTTCTTGAAGGCACAATTATGGAGCTTCAGTATTTGTCTTTGAATTGGGAAGGTTCCTCATGGTATGTAGCTTTGGTATTCTGGAAAGACGATCACTTTTTCCAATGTCTTAGGGTATTTACTTCTATTAGCAAATAGCTAAGCAATTATTTCTTAGCACCACAAGCAGAAAATACTATTAGCAGTCAACAAAAATTCAACATTGGCAATACACATTGAGCAATATAAAAGTTAAAATAGCAATCAGAATCATAATACCAATAAAATAAAATGAGAGAAATTCAGTCAAAAAACTGGTGCTATTTATGTGAATTGTTATCTCCTACCTAATCTTTAATTAAAAAGTTTTGACAAGGATTAATCTCTATCTCCTGCTTAATCTTAATAAAAAATCTGACCAGAGCTCTTATCTTATTCAAAATTAATTTTTTAAAAAAGTAAATGAGAAAATAAGTTTCTGCTTTCAAAAATACATTAAAATCAACAAAATAAAAATAAGCTGTGTTTTCTTTTAATTACTATAATGAAAAAAAAAACTGAAGAGTCAAAAGAAAATTATTTAAAACTAAAATCTATTCAAAATTACAAAATTTTAAAATATAATTGAGTATGTGCATTATTGCTCAAATACAAAGCAAATTATAAGAAAAATACAAGGCAATATTTTTTGCTCTTTTATATTTTAAAGTATTGGACTTTTGAAGTGGAGAAATCTCCAGTTCAATACATAAAAACAAAATACAATTAAATATCTACACAACTGTTATTTTCTGTTAAAATTTTACCATAGAAAATAAAACATTAAAAATGATTTCCATACTTGATGAAGTAAAAAAAAAATTATGTTAATCTTTTTTTGTAGGTTTGCAATCAACTGGTCATTTATTATAATAAATATCAGTCACCTTTTTTATTTCAAAAATTTACAAAAAAAAATTTAAATAGTTAATTTCATTTTCAATGAAAATGAGAATATCATATATTCTATAAAAAATTATTTTTTAAAACTTTAAATAAAACTTTATTTGAAAATCAATAAATATACAAATAAAAATATGTTTATACAATATATAAAAAGTATAAACAAAAAATACTATATGTGCAAATGTCAAATATAAAAAAAAATTAACATATTAAATAATAAATTATTTAATGAAAAGTAGAGCATTAGGAAATTAAGTAATTGAAGAATATAATAATGCCACTGTTAATGTTTATACCACAAGAGTATAAGATCTTAAATTTATAAAAAAAATTTGTTTTATGGATAAAGGATTATTCCATAATATGATTACTATAAGATCATAAATTGAGTGGTCTGATGAATTGAAGTGTTTATATAGTGGTCTGTTATAATTTTTATTCAAAATGTCAAATCTATGGTTAGTTATTCTAATATATTTGAATGTTTGTTCATTTATCTATATAATGGCTTAGGCATCTGTTATATTCTATTAAATATATAAATATTACACTTTTACAATTGATATATTTGGGAATATACAATTTAAAATCTTTAATGGTATTATCTTGGGCCATTTTGGTACAATAATATAAGTCATATTTTGTCTCCACATGAAAAAAAAATCGTTTTCTGGTATAAAATTAGCAATAAATTAACAATAAAATTGATGAGTTAATAGTATTATATTATACAATATCTCCTCAATAAGAGTGAAAACAAAAAAAAAATAAATTAAAGGCTTTACAATCTCATGGAATGAACATAAACACGGACACTACATAACATCCTTGGATTATGTAATTTCCTAATATTCTACTTTTTAATAATCATTGTTTATCATTTAATATATTAACTTACAATGTCATTTTTCATATTTGACATTTAATATGAATACACAATTTTTTACACATATGCAATTTTTTAAAATACAGTAGTGCCACTCAGTACAAGCTAGAGTAATCAATGGATGCCAGAAGGCTTGTGCATAAAATCCCTATCTAATGCCTACTCATCCAATATCCACAGTATGGAGAATTTTTTTTGTTTTAATAACAGTTATGAGCAAGCATAAGAAATGGTGATCATGTGATGTTTGATGGTTTAATACTAATCCTGCCTAAAAGAATAGTAGTGGCTGTGGTTATAAAAGAACCAAAGACACCAAAATATATGGCTACTGAACTGAGTTCAGACTTATATGACTATATAAGCTAATGAGCTTAGATTGAAAATATCTTTGTGTTTTCAATTTTATTCTCATAGTTTTGTAGTTAAGTAGAGATAAAAGATGGCTGCTGGAGGGTTGCATTAGACCCTAAGATCTAGGTGCAGTGCTCTCACATCCAAGGCTCCTCACTGATGAAAGCCACAAGCCAGAAACTAGTCTGGGGATATTGGATGAGTAGGTACTAGATGGTGATTTTATGCACAAGCCTTCTGGCATTCATTGATTACTCTGGCTTTCATTGAGGGCACTACTGTATGGAGAGTTTTTCCAGTTTAATAACACTTCAAGCTGTCTACATTAAAAATTACCTTACTTATTTGAATCAATAAATCTTTATTTATATGTTTCCTTATCAACAATTTGTTTTAAAAAAATTTAAAACAAAAAAGAGAGAAAATGGAGATAAAAATACATTGCTTTTTATTTTTCAAATTTGGATTTACTATGTGTTTAATATTAATAACTTTTTGCTTACTTTTAATTTCAATAATTCCACTTGTTTCTTTTATAATCAGTAAATTTTAGTCTGTTTTATTTCCTCTTTAATTCAGAAGATATTAACACAGAGACAAAACTCTCCATACATTAGCACTACTTAGTGCAAGTCAGAGTAATCATCGGATGCAAGAAGGTTTGTGCATAATATCCATATCTAGTGCCTACTCTATACAATATCCACAGGCTAATTTCTAGCTTGTGTTATTCACCAGTGAGAAGCCTTGGATCTCAGATATTGAACCTAGACTTTAGGATCTAATGCAATCCTTCAGCAGCCAGCTTTCATCTTTTAAGTTAATTATAAAGCTTTGAGTCTAAAATGAAAACACAATAATATTTTTAATTCAAGCTCATTTGCTTGTATAGTTATATAGATCTGAACTTAGTTCAGTATCCATACATTTTGATGTCTTTGCTTCTTTAATAACCATACTCACCATAATCCTATTGGGCCAGATTGGTATTAAACCACTAAGCATCTCATGATTACCATTCTTTAGGTTTACATAAGCTATTAACATAGAGGCAAAACTCTCCAAACAGTAGTGCCACTCAATGCAAGCCAAAGAATCATAGATACCAAAATGTATGGATGCTGAACTGATTTCAAATCTATATGATTACAAGCAAAGGAGCTTGAATTGAAACATAATTGTGATTAAATTTTGGACTCAAAGCTTTATAGTTAACTAAAAAGGTAAAAGGTGGCTGCTGGAAGATTGTAGTAAATCCTAAGGTCTAGGTTCAGTGCTCTCATATCCACAGCTCCTCACTAGTCTGGGAATATTAGATGAGAAAGCACTAGATGGACATTTTATGCACAAACCTTCTTACATTAATTGGCACTACTGTATGAAGAGTTTTGCTTCTGTGTTAACAGCTTGTGTAAACATATAGAATGGTGGTCATGTCATTTATATTATTATTATTATTTTAACCCAGATATATAATAACTAAAAGAGTGTATATTAACACATTCTACCACCATAATTCAATGTAATTTTTCTCTCTATCACAGTTTATACTATTATAACTCAAATAGTGAATGAGTATGATCATTCCAACTCCAAGTAAAAAATAAATAGACAAAACATATATTAGACATGAGTTTTGTAATGATTATACAATCCAATTCATGAAACTTAAAACATTAGCACATGTAGAACATGCTAATCTATTATTTTTCTTATTTAATATATTGCACTGCTATCTTTTAATTTCTTCTGTAGTAATCATTTCTTTTTGAAATACTTTAGCACCTTACCTAATTACATATATTGTTTTTGAGATAACTTTTTTCAGCATTTGCATATTTTTTTAGAATGTCTTGTATTTCATAATAGTGAACTCCATAGTATTATATCCAACCAACTGAACAACTAATTGATTGGTCTTATGATGTTGCCATTGTAAGGGCACTGTATTTTTAGAATTTTGGGAAGCAGGTTTCACTTTACCTTGATAGTGTATCCAAATTTCACTTGCATACAATAGATTAAGTAAAATAATAGATCTAGATGAGAATACTTAAGTTGCAGAAATTATTTCACCGAGATGAAATATCCAATTTTTTAATTTTGTTAAAAAATAACATAATCCAATTGCTGACAATAAGAAGCTGTAACAACCAGCAATTAACTGTTGTGTTATTAAACTCTGAAGATATAGAATCAATTGCTGAAACAGTGATAAGAAAGGCAAAAGAAGCCAAAACAGAAACTGACTAAAACTTTAGTAAGAGGTTATTTTTTCCAGGGCAACCTACCCCTATAAGTTTAGGGTGAGATTAGGTCAAAATAGTTCACTCTGACTTTTTAATTTTTTTGTAAGACTTGAGAAGTATATAAATTTTCATCATGGTATACATTATATAATTACTTCATTGATTAAAAATATAATTATTAAATATTAATAGATGTAAATAAGAGCTAATAGTTTTATTACTGATTATCAAAAATGATTATATTTATTAATTTCTGTTTGGAATATTAGTTATTATTATATATAGTTTATACTGTAATTATCTTAACTGAACTACTATTATAAAAACAAATTAATGCCATCAAATTTTTTTTAGAATCTTATGGGGAAATGTATTATTACCTGGTAATAATAGATAGATCTAAACAAAATTTTATTGTATTCAAAATTTACAACAAATCTAATATAAGAACATACAGATAATTTGCAGATGCAATAATTGTTCATGAACATATAAGAACTCTAAAAATACCAAAAGAATGTAAGTAAAAATAATTGCACTATACTAACATAAAACAATTTTAATGAATTTAAAAATTTGATTATAATAGAAATATACACAAATATAAAGTAATTTAAAAAAATAAGTACATTTTTGAATTTATTTATCAACATTTTACCATTATTGGAGAGTTTCCATCTGATGATTTTAGCAACCAGGCACAATGAATATTATTTCCATAATTGAGTGGATAATTGGGACTTGAAAATGTTCCTTCATTTTCTAGAATTCCACCACAATCTTAAAAGCAACATCAGAAATATAATTAATTAGATTAATTAAATAAACCTTTAAAAATATCCATTTCGGATTTTTTAAAAACTATGCATGTCATGTTTATTTTTCAAAAATATCTCATTTTTGAATGCAATAATTTGTTGCCAAGTTATAATAAATATAATGTTGAAATTAAGCTAAAAAAACAAAACAATTTTTTAAAAATAAATTATTATTTATCTTTCAATTTAAGATTATAAATACCATTATTATTATTATTATTTTCATATAAATAATACAAAGGTTTGTTGCTATGGAGATTCAATTATTATTTTCATATAAATAATACAAAGGTTTGTTGCTATGGAGATTCAATTATCAGAAGTGATAAAGTTGATCTTTTCAGAACTTTCAGATTTTGAATCTGCTATTGCATTAAAAGGCATTACTATTTTAAAGGCATACACAGAATAAAGTAATTATCAATGAATGGTATATAAATAAATATTTTAAAAAGCACTGTACTAAAAAAAATGTTCACATTTCCTAGTATTTTTGATATTATATGACCAAAAATTAAAGTGTGGGGTAATTATATTTAAATATAGCCTTTGTGATTTTTTATGTCTTCTTATGAAACAAAAATTACAATTTAAGATTTTAAACTTAATATTCTTTATTGTTTTTCTGCTATTTATATAAAGAAATGAATATATTTAACTGCTATTTATATAAAGTATAATTAAGATGATTCCTAACATAATCACCCCACTTTTTAATTTTTGGATATATAATATAAAGAATAATATGAAAACTAAAGAAAATGTATTTTTTAGAAAAAATTTGCTTTTATTTCTTTTTTCTATTTTCTATATATATATATCTGTGTGTGTATGTGTAATAGTGATTTTCCCCTTTGTATTGTAATTCAAATTTGCATGCATTTTTTTAGCTGCATAATGAAGTGGTTTCTTTTTTCTTATTGAGTGGACATGATGTTCACCATAATCAATCTAAAGCCAAGTACACTTTTAGTGAAGTTACTATAAACCTAGTTATAATTGTGATGGACTTCTCCAAAAGTGCTCTCAGCTTTAAGTTATAAAAAGAAAGAAATCACTTCATTATGCAGAACAACTAAATATCACATGATCATCTTTTCACTTGGTGCAAGCCAGAGTAATCAATGAATGCCAGAAGGCATGTGCAGAAATCCCCATCTAGTTCCTACTCATCCAATATCCCCAAACTAGTTTCTGGCTTGTAACTTTCATCAGTTAAATCCTAAGATCTAGGTGCAGTGTTCTCAGATCCAAAGCTTCTCACTGACGAAGGCCACAAGCCAGAAACTAGTTGGGGGATATTGGATGAGTAGGCACTAGATAGTAATTTTATGCACAAGCCTTCTGGCATCCAGTGATTACTCTGGCTTGCACTGAGTGGCACTACTATATGGAGAATTTTGCCTGTTTTATGCAGAACAACAAACTTATTCCTATATATAATAGTAAGTTATCAACATTTTTTTGGTTTAGCATTTAATTTAATATATATTATGCTTTGTAGTTGATCCAATTTGCAATTTCAGTTCTAAAATACAATAAATGCTAATAGCCAATCTATTCATTAGATTAAAAAAGATCATTTTTAAACTTATGAATAGATTAACATCAATATAAGAAAGTGAATTTTAATTGTAAATTTAATTAAATGATTTTAATTATGAATGTTTTAAATTACAAATAATGCAATTATACATCACTAGCATCAATGTTACACATAAAATAAAATAAAATAAATTTTTTATTATTAATTTTTGCTAAAATTGTTTTCAAACTCTGAAACAACCTTTTCATGTCATTAGGAATATATAGGCATACAAAGTTTCAATTAGATTAAAAATAGGAAGTGAGCAAAAATTAAATTATAAGATCTGATTCAAACAGACAAATAAAAAAACCAGAGATAGTTAAAAAAACATATAAAAAACTGTAAATAATTTAACTGAAAGAATGACCTGATAGTAAAAAGTCTTTGCATCAATTATTTGTAGTTTCAGTACCTGCAATTTGATAATATCACTAACACAATATCCACATTTTCACATTAACATCTAGTTATCATTTTGAGTGGGATAAAGATTTGCACTCACACACTAGAAACAAACTATTACTTTTCTATTATTTGAGTAAGTAATATGAAATTCAAACACTCTAAATTTTGAATTTGAACATACTTATTTGCAGAAACTCTTATATTAAATCAAAAAATATATATTTTAATGACATTAATTATATATATATATATTAACTAGATTATTTGCAATTTGTGGCAAGAAAAGTATATAACAAAGTATTATGTTTTTCTCTACTTACAATAAATATCTAAAGTAAAAATAATAATATATTTATTTTTAAATTATTCTAGAGCCATCTACTATAAATTTGAGTAATCAATATATTATACATTTAAATGGTTTGGTGCAGTGTCTTATTACATGAACAATAAACAATTTGACTATTTATTTAATGGATAACAGAAATCAGTAATACATTCTTTGTATATTTATCCCCAGACTAATTTGTATCATTGTTTAATAGTTGAAGTTCAAACCTTAAGTGGTCTTTGAAATTTCTTATTGGTAGAGAATTTCCAAAGTATGTTTATAAAATTATTTCAGATAATCACATTGCAACTTACTAACTGACACATGAAGATAGAGCACAAAGACAGAACATGCTTCTGCAATATTAATTTATTCACCTCCTTAAGAGTTTACCACATTAGCCTCTCAAGTTCAAATCATGACAAGACTTGAGACTTTATTTTAAGTAGACAAGAATTTCTTAGGAAATTAAAATTGGAAAAACTATCTTAATTATGCTAAATTGTCTAACTGTGGGAAAAAAACTCTATACATATTATTTTAAAGATATGTAACAAACAACACATGATTTTATCAGGCAATATGATATATTACAGAATGAAATAGTCAATAAATATCAGATAGAAAGTTTGTGTAATCAATTTATCATTGAAATATATTTTATAATATATAATAAAATTAACCAAATTGTGATGAATAACTTTTTTTTCAGTTGAGCCATTTTTTAGGCAGTGTTCAATACTTAATGCCTTTATTTTAATAAAAAAAACATTGCAAATGATGTTAGTTATGAATATCTTATATTTAACAATGAAAAAAGTGAACAAAAACATAGCTATCTCATATTAAATAAAAAGGGGAAAATGAGAATGGAGAATCCTGATCCAACTGCTGCTGTATTTAATGATTGTGAAATATATCAATCAATTGACAGGTCTTCTTGACATGTTGATAAACATTTCTGTAATCTATTTGTTTATGTGTTTTTCATGATCAAGATGTTTTATTAAAAAAATATGATAAGGGATATTAATGCAGTCATAGGGTTTATTCAAGTTGTTTAATGTGAACACTTTACATTAGATATATATGATGTTATATAAATGTTTATAACAAAAAAATCATAATAGATCAGTAAAAAATTGTAGTTGTAATTAATGAGTATTATTTTAAAGGAAAAAGCATCTATTTTTGAAGATATTTTCAATAAAAATTAAAAGACAGTTAACATATTAATTGTGCAAGAAATGATAAAAGACAATGATTAAAGTAATTATATGTGTTTAACTTGCAATTTTTTCGGATTATTTTTAGATTTTGTTTGATGAAGATGATAAATAAATCTAACAAAGAAGTCTTTTTTAGTTATTGTATTGTGTTTTAACCAGCGTATGTAGTTGTATAGTATAGTGAGATATTATACAGTAATTCAAACTAACAAATTCTAATAAACCAAAGACAATTGAATTATGTAAAAAAAAAAAAATTATAAAATGTGGTTATTTTAATTGCATTTATTTTTAAAAAGTTTCCACACATTAAATTAAATAAGAACTTACTGCTGAATGAATATGAAGCACTAAATCCATATGACATGTTCAAATCATTTACAAATCGAATATTTAGAGAAGAATAAGGAAGTATAATGTTTTCAGGTATTTTTGTCTTTCCACAGAACGTACCAATAGTATCTTCAAATCTATGACCTAAAATATATATATATATAATAGAATTCTATTATATATTACCTTAAAAACTTTAATTCTAATATTATCAAAATATCACATATAATATAAAAGTAAATTTTCAAAAAAGTTTGCATTAAGGGAAAATTCTAAATCTACAGTAAAGACACAAAAAATAATTACTGAAATTGAGAATTGCATCAAAAGACACAAAAAATAATTACTGAATTGTCAAGCATTGGTGGTCCAGAGGTCAGTGACAGCTGCTTTACAAGCAGTTATCCTGGGTTAGTGGTTTCGCATCCCGGCTGATGCTATGACACATGAGAAATAATAATAATAATAATTACTGAATTATTTTATATCACTTTTGCATACGGATTTTTCTGTTCATAATAGTAACATTGAATAAGACAATGTTTGAATCTAATTTGAAATTTTTTATACATTTTTGGGTGGTACATATGATCTTTTCTTATATATCTATGTATATCTGATAAACAGTTGAAGATATAAAATATTTATTCTATGTATAAAAAGCACATATAAAGTTTGTGCTTGATACTAATAAATTGCAACAAATAGATCTTCCACATTACTTGTAATGTATCAAATATTAATTGGAAGTAAAAATATTCCAAATAAGATGAATAGTTTTTACAATCATTATACATCTAGCTAGCATTTAATTGGCCAGAAATATTGTTTAGCAAGATTGATAAACATAAAATTTATTATTAATTGGCAAGTAGTTACTCAAATATGCTTTAACACTTATAGAAAATAGATACAGATATCTTTAGCATAATAACATTAATTTATTTTACTAAACAGATTCTTTTAATTTTATTAGATTACTTATTGTTTTTATGTCAGCAGAATATGCATACAAAAAAATTACATTTTTTAACAGTCTAAATTGCTATAAGTACAGAACATAAAATGATTTATTAATTATCTAGCTAACAATTGCATTTCAATATATCTTTAACAACGTCCATTATCATGTTTATAAAATGCATTGCATCAATTAAATCTGCAGAAAAGTAATTTAATTATTAAAATAATTTATATCATTCTGCAATATATTTTTTTATTATCTCAGTATAACTTCAGATGGAATGCAGCACTTGATGTTATATTGTACCCATGAAATTATTGCCATGCTGTTGTTTTTTCTACTTATCTCAATTTACAATTAGTTGCCAATATTACTTCTTTTCTAATAAAATCATTTTAGGCCCATATTCAAATTAATTCAATAAAATCTTAACCTGCATGAGAATTCATTTATTTGACTATGCCTCTCAATCCTCTATTAATTGCCATTTAAAACACTGTACACCAATTATTTTTGTTGGCTAATATTTTCTTGTTACTTTAATTAACAATCCATTCCTACATCTTTTTTTTTTTTTTAAAGTTTTAAAATTCTTATTCACTTGTTATGATTTTTTGTGATGATTATTTTTTGCCTTTAGATAGTTTTAATCAAAACTTTATTACTATCTCATTTTGTTGAGTTGTATTATTAAATAATATTTTCATTTGAGATATCACTGAATCATTTTATTCTTTCAGTCAAGAAGATTGAGTCATGAATTGCATTTTACATTGAAAGATGAGCATTACATAATAATCAGATTTGATATATATATATGTAATATACAAATCAATATATATATATCAAAATACAGTACAATTTATATAAATTATATTCTTTTAGAAGTACTTTCGACTATACACTTTGTATAAAGACTACAAAGTGTATAGTCGAAAGTACTTCTAAAAGAATTTATATAAATTGTACTGTATTTTGATATATATATTGATTTGTATATTACATATATTGTGAAACGAATACAGATATCAAACTTTATTATATATATAATGTGATTTCTGATTTTGACAATGTAGCAGAATACTGTCATATTTTACACCACACCATTCTTGCAAAATTGCCAAGAAAATGCAAAATGAAACAGTAGCATCTACAACTCACATGAGCAATATATATATATTGAATTACATTTTTTCATACATTTTTAGTTTGATAAAGAATAGAAATGGAGAGATTATATCCATGTAAATATAGATAACTTTATCTCTTTTTTTTGTTGCCAAAAAACTGTCAATTACTATTAATTGTCAATCTTCCTTGCTAAAAATCTTATCTACTAATCTATAATAGCTTTTTGTTGGGATATATATATATATATCAATGTTCTACCAAAAACACCGTCAAGCATATGTTTACATAATCGTCAGAGCATGCATTCACTATCTCTAACTTTAATTCCACTTTCAGATCATGATTTCAAGCTATTTGCTATCATCAGTGAAAGACAGGAATTTTAGAAACTAAATCTAAACACAAACTCTGAGCGTTTATGAAACAGTTTCTATTCAGCTTGCAAGCGTGAATCTTTTAGACATGTAATGTCTTCAAACTCAGCATAGCAAGCCAGATAGCTATATGGGTCTGATCTCAGTTCAGCATCACCACATAGTGGAAGCCTCTGCAATATATATCATTGCTAGAAAGACCTCAAAGGTACATTTATGAAAAACAAAAAACAAGTTAAAAACTTGCTAACGCTTGTATTTATGTCAACAGATGGTGTTCTACCAAAAACACCATCAAGCGTATGTTTACATAAACGTCAGAGTATGCATTCACTATCTCTAACTTTAATTCCACTTTCAGATCATGATTTCAAGCTATTTGCCATCTGTTGACATAAATACAAGCGTTAGCAAGTTTTTAACTTGTTTTTTGTTTTTCATAAATGTACCTTTGAGGTCTTTCTAGCAATGATATATATTGCAGAGGCTTCTACTATGTGGTGATGCTGAACTGAGATCAGACCCATATAGCTATCTGGCTTGCTATGCTGAGTTTGAAGACATTACATGTCTAAAAGATTCACGCTTGCAAGCTGAATAGAACTGTTTCATAAACGCTCAGAGTTTGTGTTTAGATTTAGTTTCTAAAATTCCTGTCTTTCACTGATGATAGCAATTAGCTTGAAATCATGATCTGAAAGTGGAATTAAAATTAGAGATAGTGAATGCATGCTCTGATGTTTATGTAAACATACGCTTGACGGTATTTTTGGTAGAACACCATCTGTTGACATAAATACAAGCGTTAGCAAGTTTTTAACTTGTTTTCTGTTTTTCATATATATCTATAATAGCTTTTTGTTGGGATATATATATTCTAACCTAATAAATAAAATTAGTAACTATAACTGTAAAATATTTACCAACCTTATAATATTAGTAACTAGAATATAGTTTAAGCTAAGTACATCAATCGCCCCTATAGTTAGGCATCCTATTTTCTAACCTAATAAAGTATATTCTTGGTGACATGCAAACTCACCAATGTGCATCCTCGGTCTAGCTCAGTGGTCGGTTAGTTATAAAACAATTTAGCTACAGAGATATGCAGTTAAGATAAGGAAAGAAATTAAAATTATAAAATAAATTATCATCAGTAAAATAAATATCTTGGGAAGGAAGAGAAATGCACTCATTCCCTAATTAATAATTTAGAATAAAATAACATCATCTCCTTATCAAAAACACATTCTCTGAGCTATAAGAATTTGCACTTTTCAACAATGATGATAACTTCTCATCTTCTCTTAAAAATATATCCATTGTGTAAATCATTTGACAATATGATCTGAAAATATTTTTCTTATAGCACAA
Source organism: Epiperipatus broadwayi (assembly GCA_028023455.1). Taxonomy (NCBI): domain Eukaryota; kingdom Metazoa; phylum Onychophora; class Udeonychophora; order Euonychophora; family Peripatidae; genus Epiperipatus; species Epiperipatus broadwayi. The sequence continues at coordinate 1,854,129 of JAQFVV010006246.1, read as the reverse complement.
TTGTAAGTTGGCCTCTTTTAAGCCACAACATTGCTGTAGAATCAATAATAGATCAATTCTTAAATCAAGAATAATTATAATGACAATAATAATCTCAGGGTTTCTTTGTCTACTTTAAAAAAAACTCTACAATACTGTGCTGTCACATATGACATGTATTCTGGTAAGCTATAGGAAACATTCACTTTACTTCAAAGTTAATGTGTCCTCATATATCATAACAACTATTATAATTATTTAAAAGGGGTGATAAATATGATCACCAATGACATGAATAATCACATAAAATTTCGAAAAATATAGCCTTTTTATCCAGAATCTGTCAGAATAATAAAAAGACAAGGGTGCTTTTTGTGTCCTGTCATCATCCATGACAACGCAATAAATTAACTAAGACTAATTAATTCAACAATTTAACTAGATATAACTGGAATAATGTGCAGTCAGGGTTAATAACTTGGGAATGAATTCATTCTTACAATTAAATGACGTTTAGTCTGAAGTTTGCAACTCTATAAATAATTATTATTAAAATAAAATGAAATGAAATATTCAAATCTGCATAAAGTATGTCTATCTGGTACATTAAGCTTTTGAGAGTTTGAAATGATTTCGGACTCAAGAAATGTTTTGCAAATATTATGCAAACACACTTATATTTAGCATACAAAAAATGAATTCACAACGAATATAGACAAGACTATAATTTATTACTATCACAGAACTAAAAAAAATATATACAAATTTATTTAATAATATCACGTTGATACGAAATATAAATCAACATTAATCGGTCTATTATTTAGGTATAGATTAAAATTATAAATTCACATGTTTGCAATCATGCTATTGCATTGGATTGACTAGCTAAAAAGTGCATCTCATTTACTAATACACTAATCTATAATTTTGGTAAACTTTCTATAAAGCTTTTACTTAAAGTTATTGACTAACTATTTTTGTTTTTTATTGATTAATACTATGATATGAAGTACGCAAAATATTAAATTTTTTCCTAATAAAGTTAATCAAGTTATGGTTTATAATTGAACAACCTATTCCTAATTATGGGTCATTTATCAGAAGTCGCACTCACCATCTTACATTTAACTTGATGTCCACCTAAGTTACGATAAATATTTTAATTATAAGTGTAATTCAAATTATGAATATTTCTTAATTATTAACTAACACTAAACATTGCGTTTGAATATTCCTCCAATAAATAAGCATTTTAAAATATGCAATTTTAACTTAACTTTCTCCATTGGTTTGCTTGTCAACTACTGACAAGATTCAGTAGCACGATACAGATATTGATCTTAACTACTAAGGCACTATTGATACTAAAGTGCACCTTGAGGAACTAACACCTCAAACCTGACATTTATCCTTGCCATAACTTTTTAAACAAAGCACAATAATCAACACCTTCTATAGTGGAACTATCTTTATATTCACATGAGGAATGCAGAATAACAACGAATGTCTACAGAGTAAAATACTACACTGAAGTATTTGGTGGTTTCTTGCCTATTACTCAGGCATAAAACGTATAGGTGTGGAATCTATATCCTGACCACCTAAAGAAAATGCACACGCACCAAGTATAATCCTCTTTTGGGATTTAAAATACCTTAACTTTACTAAATATTATATCAACTAAGGATCATTCTATTCATGACAATCGATCATCTGGACTATCAAACCTACCATAACCTTGAATCAAAATTAATCCTCCCATGGAAAATAAAGTATTTTGGGGAGATCATTTTCATCCCACAAAATAAAATACATTATAAGTATTATATATGCTGATATTAAGCATATATCGATCCTACACTTAGGCAAGATAAGAAAACACACTAATCATAATAAACCTATGTTACAATGTATACCTCAATCAATATCTGAAACCAATGGACATGGTAGGAGAAAAGAATAATAATTTTAATTTTAATGAAGGAACACTCAAAAGTAATTGGTAGCATACTAGCTTAAACTAAATAAAGTTGATGTGTTATTAAAGAATAACTGTTACTAAATTACTTAATTAATATAATATAAATTCTGTTCAAACTTTAACCAAGAAATATCTTGTTATAGCATTATTATTTTTTTTAGAGTTACTTCTGGATAATTTTAAATATTTATTTTACCCGTTAAATAAATATAAAATATTTTTCTTTTAAGTACCTAACATGCAAAGTTTATATCTCCAATTGCATTTAACAAATCAGATGTATTTCATAGGTATTACTTCATATTAAATACAAACTTAATCTGGGGTAATGGTATACTTATCATTACAAGATCATTAAAATGTTACATGACAGATATAAACCTTAACCTATATTGATATAAACAAATAAAATATAATTTTACAAATTAGTTTTTTCTTAAAAAAAAACATTACATAAACAAATGCATATCATCTCATTAGCAGAACTATTTTTCTGTGAGCTATTGTCCAGTGAAGAGTTTTCACCCCGTCAAATTTTACAAAGCACTGAAAGTAATAAACGCATTTTTTTCTTTAATGAAAAGTTTTCTTTTATTTAGCAATTCTAATAATAATCATGTAAAGAAAATTATAGTAAAACCAAAGATTAATTCTCACTTGAATTATACTAATAAAATTTGGATCTAAGAAAAGAAAACGAATATTCTAACAAAGATGATAAACACACACATTATTTATTGACTACACATATAATTAACTAGCTTATGTATTGAGAAAAATGCGCACTTTTTTCTGTAGATTAGGATGATAATAACTGCAGTTGACTTATAGCATATATGAAGTTTTAAAAATCCCACCTTGCATACAGTATAATATATAATTTGATTTTATTATTAAGTCACTAAAGATATTTAGTTCTCATTTATAATCTTAGAATTTTATTTTCCAATAGTAATTTTTCCCTTAAGAATGCACGTATATAATTTCACATTTATTTCCAAAGAGTTGTTCTTTTTCTATTAAAAAAAACATGCAGATGTATGTATAGCTTAGTATTATTATGATTATTAATTTTTTTCTTTTTAGACAACTCTTGGTGAATAAAATATATTTTTGGATAAAATGGCATTATTTCGAAATGCAGACGAATGAGCACTAAAAAATGTTTCTACCTCTTCTTTCTTTTCTTTTTAATATTTCTTTTAATTATTTTTCTCCTACACCAAGAAAATATTAATAAATAATAATAAGTCATTAAATAATTATTTCCCACTTGAAAAATATGGGTTTTCTTTAATTTAGATAAAATAATAAATTGCTTAATATTCTTAGCTAATTTCTTCATTTTTCTTGGTTTTGTTTTAAAAAAAATGTCCAGCTCTTCTTTCTTTTCTTTTTAATATTTCTTTTAATTATTTTTCTCCTACACCAAGAAAATATTAATAAATAATAATAATTATTTCCCACTTGGAAAATATGGGTTTTCTTTAATTTAGATAAAATAATAAATTGCTTAATATTCTTAGCTAATTTCTTAATTTTTCTTGGTTTTGTTTTAAAAAAATGTCCAACTTTTAAGACACGACAATTACTTAATGTAGAAAGTTTTGAAATAGATAGATGGCATAAAAATTCAGGATATCTTACCAAAGGATTCAGCAATACATTATGAATAGAACTTTCATTTGATTATTCATTTATTCCTGCAAGATTTTAAAAAATTGGGTTACCAAATTTGAGCATTGTTATTTCTTTTAAATACAGAAGGCAGACAATTTCTAAAAAAAAACTGATTTTGAATATGAAATTGGTCATTCTTTTAACTCTAGTGACCTCTTCCAAAAAAAAATAATCACTTGATTATGACATAAACAAAAGAAAGGAAAAACTTAGTACAATCATATAGTTTTCAGTATTATTTAAAATATATTACAAAGTAGTTTAATAATGAAAATAATAAATACACTTAAAACCAACAATAATTATCTGTTATACATAAATTATTTTTTACAAATGAATTTACCAGAAGTTACTGTTCCTTAGAATAAGACATCTTAAAATTATTTAATTGACATTTATGGTTTTTTTTTTCTTTCTATGACCATCTAAGAATTAACTACAGTTTATTATATTTGTTTGACATTATATTAATTTGCTCTAAGAAACAATATTTTAATTAAATTATTCATGTTCTTTTAAAAACATGATATTGCATTAGGAAATATATATTCTATTCACACAAACCATGTCTGGGTGAATGAATAGCATACCTGACTAACCAATTATTACTATTTTTTATTTTATCTTTTTATTTTTCTTAAAGAATAGCATTGATTTCATGCAGAAATAATGCTAAATAAATCCAAGTGCCAAAGCACTGGGTTACTATATATATATATATATATATATATATATATATATATATATATATATATATATATATATATATATATATATATATATATATATATATAATAAATGTAAAATTAAAGAAGCTATATTAATATGAAATGGAAAGCATCATTTGATAAATAGACAAGCTGCTAATATAAAAATTAATGAATTGTGGGAAAGTTGATATATGACATAATTGTTTTTGTAGACATTTATAATGTTTTTATAACTGAATTTGAATATAGTTGATAATGACTACTTAGATAGTCGAAAGTACTTCTATTAAATTATAGTAGATATTTGCTTTTAAAATATTATTTACTGTATTAATTATTGTATTGTTTTTCGAATATATATATATATAACAAAGTAAATGTTCACTACTTAAAAAACTATTGTAATAATACAAAAAATATTGGTAATTAACTATTACATATAGTCTTTCAATCTGCAGAAATATTTTTGGTTAATTCCTTAACATGTCTCAACTGCTGTTAAATTCAAAAAACAAAAAGAAAGCAAACATCATCAACCTAAATCTGATAAATCCCAAATTTTACTGTTAGTAGCCAGTCTATTAAATACATTCATTTTATTTCTATATATTAAAATTATCTCCTTAATTTTTGTTTTATTATGGTTTTTTTCAATATCAAACTTAATTTATATTTACATGTTCTTTCATGATCCAAGAAAACTGAAGCAGTCATTAAATCATTATCATTATTGCTTTTCACATACTTTAACAATTCATGCTTATTTAATTAATCTTTTTTCGATACTGCACCTTGATTCATCTATATATGATAACATACATCCACAAAAAAATATGATACACAATGACACTTTATTTCTTGACAGGTATGACATTTTAAAAATTACTCACTAATTTATTAACATTTTTTATAACACAAAATGAAACATTAAACACATTCTTATATATATCCTTAAAAAATTTCACTTGAGCATGTCAAATATATAGAAAATATTTTTTTTTTTTTGTAAATTTAACAGCAGTTAAGGCAGATTGAAAAATTAACCAAAAGTGCTTCTCCAGATTGAAATATTGTATATAATAATAAATTACCATTATATTTACTATTTTTAGTATATATAAATATATATAATACAATCATGACAGAAAAAAGCAAATCATGTCCCTTATTCTCAGGAGGCTGTAAAGTCACCAGCCAAGGCAGTGATTGATGGCCAAGGCAGAGGGTGCTAAGAATATCCTGATTGTGAACACAGGCTGCCATTTGATGACAACATTTTATTTAGTTATGTACAAACTGCAGATCACTTTCAAGTGAAGAAAAATTGCAAAAATTGAAAGAACTGTCTTATATGAAATGGAACATTATATATGAAGTAAAAAGAAAAATTGAAAAGACAATTGATATAAAACTGGGCATGCACTGTACTACAAATACACAACTACTGTAAGTACAAGTGGAGTAGGATTCATTATAAATAAAACAATTGAAGAACAACAATGTGGAGACTGATGGTGTATTGTACAGAGTGGCAAGATTAGTTACTTAACTTAATAGCAGATACTAAATGCATATAATTTAGGTTTATGCCCCAACAAGTTCTCATAGTGACAAACTAGATTTTTATATGGATGTACAAAAGGCTTTTCATCAGACAAACAATATTTTAAAATTGTTATGGAAGATTTTAATCTAGAATTGGTAAACAAATCAAAGTGTTGTAGGTAAATTTGGTTATAATAATAAAAATGAAAAAGGACATAGACTTGTGGAGTTTACAGAAAAAGAAAAACTTTATATTATGATTTTTTTTTTTTGAGAAAAATGTTAGAAGGAAATGGACATAGAAACATCCAAATGAAGGTACAGCAGAATTGGGTTATATTTTGACTAACATAAAATACACATTTCAAGATTGTAATATTCTTAATAAATTCAACACAGGAAGTGATCATCGATTAGTAAGATGTAAGATACATGTTAAAGTGAATCTAAAAAGACAAAAATTACTAAAAAAAACAATATTTACAGTTGATATTCCTAATTTTCAAAAACATTCTAATGAATTTAAATTAGAACTTACTAATTAGTTTTAGGTATTAGTACATTTTGAACATCATTCAGATTTGAATGAAATTAATATGAAAATAACTGATACACTTTTAAAAACTGCAACAAAGATAGCTAGTAGATGAAAGTCACAATTGATCAATAAATTTTCTACTGAGACTACAGAATTAATAAGGAAAAGAAGGAATATGGAGATATATAAAAATGATGCATTAAAAAGAACAGAATATCTCAAATTTTGAAAAATAGTATGAAAAAGAGTTGATAATGATATAAAAAAATATAATTGTGAACTAGCAAGGAAGGCTGGAGAAGGGAATAAAAGTCTCAAGAGTGTAAAACAACATTTTGATATTGGTAAGAAATTTATATCTGCAATAAGAAAAAAAGATGGAACTATTACTAAAATCAATAAACATTACATGATCACCATTTCCTATGCTTGCTTATAACTGTTATTAAAACAGGCAAAACTCTCTATACGTATTACCACTCAGTGCAAGCCAGAGTAATAGATGAGGATTTTATGCACAAGCCTTCTGGCATCCATTGATTACTCTGGCTTGCACGGAGTGGTTATACATATAAAGAGTTTTACCAGTTTTAATAACTATTACCAAAATAAAAAATAACATCATAAAATGCGTAGAAGAGGTCTGTCAAGAATTATATAGTAATAAAGAACAACTACATCCTACATCTATTATATCTTCTGAATTGCCCAGAATTTTAAATGAAGAAGTGAGACATGCAATTAAATCTATGAAGAAAGGAAAAGTTCCAGGTAATGATGGAATTATAATTGATATATTAAAAGAAGCAGATGAAGAAATAGAAATTTTTTTGGCAAAGTTATATACCAAATGTCTAAATGATAAAGATGTACCAAATGATTGGAAGAATGCAGTATTAATATTAATATTTAAAAAAGGTGATAAAGATATTAGAAATTACAGACCTATCAGCTTTTTATCAGTTTTACACAAAAAATTTACCAAGATAATTACAACTCGTCTACAGAGAACATTGGATTTCAAATTAACCAAGAGAACAAGCTGTATTTAAAAGTGGTTTTAAAACAGTAGATTATATCTGAGTATTGAAATAATTTATACAAAGGACCAATGAACATGAGTTGCCATTATGCTTTGGATTTATAGATTACAAAAAGACATTCAATTCTATAAACACTTTTTCAGTGACTAAAGCATTGGATCATCAAGGTATAGACCCAGGATATTGTCATATTCTAAAGAATATATATAAAAATGCAAAAGCAATAATTAGATTCCATAATAACACTAGGAAGGTTAATATTGAGAAGGTTGTAAGACAAGGCGATGCCATATTTCCAAAACTTTTTACAGCAGTGTTTTAACAAATATTTTGTGAATTAAATTGAGAAACTAAAGGAGTAAAAGTAAATGGAGATTATTTAAGTCATCTGGATTTTGCATATGATGTAGTTGTTTTTTTCAAACAATGCTTCAGGGCTTCAGGAAATGTTGCAGGAGTTATCACATGAAAGTAAAAAAGGAGGACTAACAATAAATGTTAAAAAGACTACAGTAATGTACAATGGTTTTTCTCAAAAAATAAAAATAGAGATTAATTATGAAGAGTTAGAAGAAGGTAGCAACAACAAATACTTTGGTCAGATTATTATTACAGATGAAAACATAATGGATGAAATTAATCATAGAATTAACTTGGTTCAAGTGCTTTTGCTAGAAATAACTTAATACTAAAAGGAAATATGCCTATGTGTTTGAAAAAGGTTTTTAATAAATGTGTTTTATCAGTTCTTACTTATTAATCTGAGACTTGGACACTTAATAGAAGAGCAATACAGAGACTTCAGACCACTCAAAGAAGTATGGAGAGATGCATGTTATGAGTAACAAGAAGAGATCAAAAATGTAATATATGGGTAAGAGAAGAAACAGGTATTACTGACATCATTGAAAGAATTAAAAGACTGAAGTGGAGTTGGGCTGGACATATTGCTAGAAGAGATGATAATAGATAGACAATTGAAATATTAAACTGGATTGCAAGAGACTGTAAAAGACCCAGAAAGAAACCACATGTGAAATGAATGTATAAAATAGTAAAGTGTGCAGGGATGATTTGCAGAAGAGAGGCTAGAGATCAGAGTAAATTGACTGAACTTGGAGAGACCTACACCCTGCAGTGGATTGATAATGGTTGACAATATATATATATATATAGATATATATAAAAGAGATAACTAATCTAAAACAATGGATTGATAATGGTTGACAATATATATATATATATAGATATATATAAAAGAGATAACTAATCTAAAACAATGTTTTAGACAAGAGTAAAATCAACTGCATACCAGATTTAAACTTGACATATTTTATAAGACTTTAGAACTATGCTTCTATGAAAAAGATTCATTTCTCTTCATTTTAAAATCTATATAGGTGGATCTACAAGTCAAATATATATATTATTAAATACAGCACAATTTTTGTAATGAAGTCAAAGATGGAACTCAAATTCCTATCAGCTCAATTTTCTTGCAGACTTATTGAAATAATATGTCATTCTGATTGATGTGGATGTAGGATGATAGTAAAAAAAATATTTTTTAAACTTGTTATTTTGAAATGAAGAATTGAGATAGAAAAAATTTAAAATCTTTTAAAAATTATTTTTCATGCCTTCTATTTATTTATTTTTTTACTTGCAGGATTTATGTAAAATTTATGACTAAAAAAATTGAATTAAATTTGCTTATTTTCACTATCATATATTTTCTTTGTTTCCTAGCACATATGTACTTGTCAAAGTATAAATGTAGTATAACTGCATGGAAAAACAGGGTTAAATCTGGGATGATGGCACTCAAGAACATCAATCCCAGTTATTACAAAATTAAAATAATATAAAAATATATAAGCAATGAGGCATGAATATGAGGAGATCCACATGCTACTAAGTAAGTAACTAAGTTCACCAGCATTACACAAAAGCAATAATTCATCATCATGAATGATCAACAATAAAAATAATTCAACAGACAATCTTGTGACTGGATTTGAAATGAGTCTATTATAGATCAGGCAAATTATTTAGTCCATGTCTACTTGTGACAGATTATATAAAGAATAATTTGGATGCAAAAACTTATGTGTTAATTTATCAGAATGTATAAAAGCAATAATTCTAGTATACTAAATCATTAAACCATCATCAATGCTCTGGTCACTTATTACCATTAATTTACTGGCCAACTATGAAGTTAATTTCTAAATAAATAATTAAAATTGAAATGCAATACATAGACTTTAAAGGATATCCCATTTGTGCCAACCAGGATCATCATCATCACCTGGATGTTCATAAATGCTAAATATAATCTCCTTTTATGTAAAAGACCATTATGCATGAATGCAGCTCAGTAAACAAAAGCTCTATAACTTACTGTGAACAAGAGATATAATATAAAAATATATTTTAAATATGTTTTACGATTGAGTAAATTCACTGGAATAACTTTACCTGTGAAATATCAATTTATTAGTAACAATAAAAATGAAATTACAGTCTGTAGAATATGGCTCTCTCTCTCTCTCTCTATATATATATATATGATAAACAAAAATGCAAGTTAAAAAACTTGCTAACGCTTGTATTTATGTCCACAGATGGCGTCCTACCAAGACTGCCAATCAAGCGTATGTTTTGTTTACATAAACGTCAGAGTAGTTAGTATTCACTATCTCTAACTATAATTCCACTTTCAGATCATGATTTCAAGCTATTTGCTATCGTCAGTGAAAGACAGGAATAAAGAAACTAGATCTGAATACAAACTCTGAGCGTTTATGAAACAATTTCTATTCAGCTTGCAAGCGTGAATTTTTTAGACACGTAATGTCTTCAAACTCAGCATAGCAAACCAGATAGCTACATGGGTCTGATCTCAGTTCAGCATCACCACATAGTAGAAGCCTCTGCAATCTATATCATTGCAAGAAAGACCTCAAAGGTACATTTATGATAAACAAAAATGCAAGTTAAAAAACTTGCTAACGCTTGTATTTATGTCCACAGATGGCGTCCTACCAAGACTGCCAATCAAGCGTATGTTTTGTTTACATAAATGTCAGAGTAGTTAGTATTCACTATCTCTAACTATAATTCCACTTTCAGATCATGATTTCAAGCTATTTGCTATCGTCAGTGAAAGACAGGAATAAAGAAACTAGATCTGAATACAAACTCTGAGCGTTTATGAAACAATTTCTATTCAGCTTGCAAGCGTGAATTTTTTAGACACGTAATGTCTTCAAACTCAGCATAGCAAACCAGATAGCTACATGGGTCTGATCTCAGTTCAGCATCACCACATAGTAGAAGCCTCTGCAATCTATATCATTGCAAGAAAGACCTCAAAGGTACATTTATGATAAACAAAAATGCAAGTTAAAAAACTTGCTAACGCTGTATTTATGTCCACAGATGGCGTCCTACCAAGACTGCCAATCAAGTGTATGTTTTGTTTACATAAACATCAGAGTAGTTAGTATTCACTATCTCTAACTATAATTCCACTTTCAGATCATGATTTCAAGCTATTTGCTATCGTCAGTGAAAGACAGGAATAAAGAAACTAGATCTGAATACAAACTCTGAGCGTTTATGAAACAATTTCTATTCAGCTTGCAAGCGTGAATTTTTTAGACACGTAATGTCTTCAAACTCAGCATAGCAAACCAGATAGCTACATGGGTCTGATCTCAGTTCAGCATCACCACATAGTAGAAGCCTCTGCAATCTATATCATTGCAAGAAAGACCTCAAAGGTACATTTATGATAAACAAAAATGCAAGTTAAAAAACTTGCTAACGCTTGTATTTATGTCCACAGATGGCATCCTACCAAGACTGCCAATCAAGCGTATGTTTTGTTTACATAAACGTCAGAGTAGTTTATATATATAAATTAATAATGTTGATTTTGATTAATACAAAAAAGATTGTAATTTACATATATTTCCCAATAGGTTTACTATAAAACATGTATATATCAGCATACAGATATGTAATATAATAATTTATGAAAATAAACCTATAAATGAAATTACTTTTTATAATACATAGTTAAGGATTGATTTAATATGTATGTGTGGAAATAGAAATGTGTACATGCATTGGCATTTACAAAAAAAAGTAAATCTAATCAACCATATTGTATTTTCTCAATACACAATTAATTCAGTGTAAAAAAACTTAAAATGCATGTGTATTGTAACTAAAACAATTTAAATACTAGTCCTAAAATATAAATATAGTGTCTTAAGGAAAACAAAATGATGATGAGATATATATAAATAAACTGCAGGATGGCAAAATAATATCATAATAATGATTATAAACTAGTTATTTCAGGCATCTGACCTACTTCAAACCCTAGACATGCAGCCACTATAATTAAAATAAAAGGGTATTAACTTATGAAATAACATCAAGTGGGTGAGTATATTTAATCAAAATATTTTAAAACAAATCCAACAGTATTTTTACCCACTTTTTATCTCTTACTTTTATTAAGTGAATATCTAAATTAATAATGTGAATATGGAGTGAATATAGTCTATCAGGGTGCCACTAGGTTATCTGAATCTAGACAAGGTTATATTCTATACCTATTTTGAATATACCAGGTTTGAACCCTTTGATACCTTATTTACAACAAAATGTGGGATTTTTGATTTTAGACCCATATCACATTTGCACTAACATTAAGAAAAACACAAAACATCCTTATGCTTTAGTGGTGCATATAAAATTCATCAGACAAAAATTATCACTTAGATTTGTTAATATTAGCTGAAATACACAGGCTTATATATACCTGTGTCTATATATGTAATAGACAGGGTATGAGCACAGACTTTCACATGACCCACCACTCTCCACACTATCTCATAACACTGATACACTTGAACACACATATGTTGAAAAGATAAATAATCACCAATATACGTATTTCATGCTAAACCAGCAATCATCAGTTGGTCCAGATTACCATCTCTACACATATATGCTACAAGTGCTCAGATATATATTAAGATAGCAAATCCTCCTACTTTAATGGACAGGCTTCAATCCACTCCACACTGCAACTCTTCAACCATCCATCCAATTGAAAATCTGATGATGGAATGCTCAAAGGCCACCCTGAGGCCGAGATAATCTGGACCAACTGATGATTGCTGGTTTAGCATTGAAATACGTATATTGGTGATTATTTATCTTTTCAACATATGTGTGTTCAAGTGTATCAGTGTTATGAGATAGTGTGGAGAGTGTTGGGTCATGTATTTTTTAATATTATAAATGTATTTCAACATTTCATAAGTTGTACTAGCTCACATTAAACACTATCAATTTATGGTGGCAATTCACTCATCTTTGAATGATGTGGATGATGAAATGGTGGTGTTATCTTATAATGACTCACAAATAATAACCAAACACAGTGAGAATCATTATCCATCCATGGCCATTAAACACATTTATCTAGATAATTAATTTAAAACATGATGATGATGATGGTACTTCCACCCACAGCTTTAGAACTAAGCCTAACATAAAATTTAGCTTTTAGAAATTCTTAATTGTTTGGATAACTTTAGTATATCTAAATTAGAACTTCGACAGTTAATATTCAACAGTGATGATGAATGATCATAACTAATAAAGAATACTTTTAATAAAATATACACATCTTTTAATAAAACAAATTAACATTTATTACTGGATTACTAAATATACATACTATTTAAAGATAGAAATGAAAATTTCTATGACTAACAATTATGAGTTATTTATATTGAAATCATAATATTAATATTAAATTCTCCCCCCTTTCCCATTTTTGACAGTATCCAATGTTTATCATAGTATAATGTACATCAATTTGGATAACAAATTACTAAAATTTGGTATCCACAAAAAATATTTCACTAAAAAAAATAAACTCTTTGCACACACATACTCTTATAACCTTATAAATCTAAACATTACATATAAAGTAAAATGATTAATTAGAAAAAGGTTAGTTAGATTGAGAAGTAAAACATTTACAGAAACAAGTTTTAAATTACTGATCTCCTCTAAGCTATTGAAGTCACTAATCATTAACTCAAAAACCATAATCTACCTTTTCTAATGCTACATTATACTACTTTCACATTCATACACAATTATATACATGTGGCAAGTATTATTATATTACTGTGTGTGTGTGTTTATCCCCATTATAAAAATAATATTATTTAAAAATAATAATAATAATAAATCTTTTACATATCAACATTTCATAAATTTAAATTAATATACAATAATACCTTTTCACCAACATCATTCATTCAGACATCGTATATAATAATTTAAAGTGAGTGGTCCATCCTCACACTTTCCTTGCCAGTACTTCACATTTGCTCATATATAAGCATTTGAGTTGTAGGAATAGTTGGATTCATTTTATTCCTGCATAAATACGATATCTTGTATAGGAGAGGAAAGTATTCATTTATTATTATTAACACTCGCAAAAGTGCATGCACAATTAGCTTGAAAGGCTGATATTTGAATGTAATAATACTTTTATAAAATAAAATTCATCAATAAATGGGTATAATAATTTCAGAATATATAAAATCATTAATCAAGCTTATAGCTATTATCATGAAACTTTTTGTTTTACTCAATTTTGGGTTTTAAAAATTCAGAGATAAGAAAAGATAAAAATTTTGTTATTAAAAATTGTGCTAATAGTCCCTGATCTCATAAAAAGAAAAATATATATTTAAAATTCATATTACCAGTCCTTTTATTTTCTTGAAGCTCCAAAGAGTTCAAATTCAGACTGTTAAATGTCTGTATATTTTGCAGCAAACACATACACCAATCTGTAATATGTGTATATGACCAATTTCTGTTGTTCACTAGAACAGCCTTTTTCTTTTCTTGACTTGAAGCTTGTAATTCTTTTACAGTGATGATGATGATTAAGTTACTTGCTTTAGTATGAACCATTTGACACTGGAACTGTTTCTTCTTTTTCTGTTCAGCATAATTCTTTTAATAAATGAAGGATATCTGTTGTTTTCATATAATTTTTGCTGAGATTTAAACTCATTCACTGGTATAACTGTACTAGCATGGTTTAACACTTTAAGTAGATTATTTATTTTCATTTAGCTATCAAATGCAGGTGAATATTTCTTCTATTTAAAACATGGATGAGCAGTCAGTCACTTCAATTTTACTTTTCCCAATCAGTCATAAGATGTGGAATACTTTTGATTCAGACCTTTTAAATGCATCGGCTTATGGCTGGCCAGAATAGCCAGATGAAACATATATGTGTACTTAGCCTATCATTGCTATATGCTTTCCAAACAAAAATATATATAAATAATGACAGTAATTCAAATTAATATTTTTCAGAATTTTTAACTTGTCCTTTCCACAGTTTCAGTATTTAATCTATGCCTTCTCTAAGTGACTGAGGGCTTTTAATGATTGAGCTTGTGAATGACCAATCAGATAAAAAACCTGATTTTTATTAATAAAATCATTTAATCAAAACTGATCATCTGCTTCACATTTACAGTCAGTAAGAAAATCCAGTCATCTGATTTTTGTTAATTAATCAGTCTAATTTAAAACTGATCAACTGTTTCAAATTTACAAGAAACATAACTAATAGACTTCTGGATAATTAACATGAACTGGTAATATCTTTTAGCACCTTTATGATGAATCTCTTTATGAAATTTAATTACTGTTCTCTAATTATCTCTAATTTACAGATTTTCAAACATAAATGTTAGCTGAAATTTTAACCTGTGAGTTTAATTAATACAATATAATATTTTACACATTTTTCTCCTTCAAAAAAAAAAGATTTTAACAGAATTTTTTTAACTATATGTGTAACTATAAACTCATTTATGTAATATACAAGCACACACTTTGTCATCCAAATCATTCAGAAAAGAAAACTGGCCTACTAAAATAATCTGAATGCTTTCTACAAACTATAATTCAATATTCAAAATTAAATTATTAGAACTATTAAACTTAAATTACAATTATAGAAAAAAAAAAAAGAAAAGAAAAATAACAGAATTTAGCAAGTGTAGATTAATTTTGAAGAAAGTTAATATTCAAAATATGTAAATGATTAACTAAATAGTTTGTGTCCACAGACAATTCTTTATATGTGTTGTAATTTTACTTTTAAAAATAACTATTGAATAATTCAAGGTATGGACTATTCTTTTTGGGTTATATCAACACAAACAAACAAACAACACAAATATTTTCCCCATTCACTTTCTGTCCTTGGCTTGTGGAAACTTGATCCTGTAGGGTTTAAACTTGGATACCATACAGTTTCCCTTCCTATATAAAAGTGATGATGATTTTTCTTTTTGTATTTTCATTTTATGCACATTACTTAACTTTAGCCACAGGCTAAATTGAAATGGGCACAATATACTGTAACCAGACCACCGTACAAACATTTCTTTACCTTGGTTGTGACTATTTTCTGATGAGCATATTGCAGAATGGAAACAAAGATTGGCATTACCCAATGTTTATCTTACCATCCTACAACAACATTTTCTGCTCATCAGAGGCTGTAGCATTCAAGAGACTGGAAATTTCTAGAAAATTTGTTTGTTTGGTTTACCAAATGGCAGTTTGGTTTACCAAATGGTGCCACTAGAGTTCCAGTTTACCACACCTTACTTACTTATGCAGATCTGGTTTTGCTGAACATAGCTCAGGAGGCATGAGATTCTTGTAAATGAATGCAATAAATGAGTGATGTGAAATGTGACTGACTAGATAAATTAGTTTTAGATAACAATGATTTATTTATTTGACAACAAAAGTTATTGATAGTTTATCTTTGGATTGTCAGTTCATATATACACATATGGTCCTAGATCAGTTTGATTTATATTTAATCATTATTTTCATAATCATCGACGACTGGTGCAATAAGTCCAACTATAAGTTCTATACACAATATTTGTCCTCGATTGTGGTATCTGGATGAAAATCTCAGTCATTCATCTGGGATCCAAGTATGTGGATGTACATTCAAGTCATTCATCTTTGATCCAGGTATGTGGATATAAATTCAAGTCATTTATCTTTGATCCAAGTATCTGGGTTTAAATTCAAGTCATTCACTTATAATAAAATATTAATTTTCAAATTCAGATTTGTAGATTTAAATTATTGATTTACCTAATTCATCTTTAATCCAAGTGTCTGGGTTTAAATTCAAGTCAGTATATTAAAATATTAATTTCAAATTCAGATGTGTAGATTTAAATCATTCATTTACTTCATCTTTAATCCAAGTATATGGGTGTAGGTTCAAGTCATTTACTTATATTAAAAGATTAATTCTTGAATTCATATTTGTAGATTGGAATTATTCATTTGTTTAATTCATTTTTGATACAGGTGTATATTTGAAGTAGAAACACATTCATTCAATTTAATTTTTACATAGAAGCATTTTTAATCTGTGTATTATAAAGGCATATCTAATCCCTGTTCATATTTGAAGTAAAATACATATTCAATTTAACTTTTCTCTAGAAGCATTATAAATTATGTATTCATATATATATAAATACATATTTGATTTAACTCATATATTATTATACTTTTCATTTATTTTTAAATCAATATTCTTAAGTTCTTAAATCAGTATAATTATCATTTTTTAAAAACATTATTTTCTTAGGTTTTATTTGATAAATCAATCATTTGAATAATTGTATTTTATTTTATATGTTAATTATTTTAAGAAATACGTTTTCAAATATATTTAAATATTATAAAGGTATCTAAATTTTCCTTACCTTGATATTTAAATCTTCACACCAAGAAGTAGTTGAATTGGGAGAATGGTACCCTGAATTAATGCTGCTATTAGTTGGGCATGTTTTCTAATTTTCCTGGGCTTTTCACATATTTAGAGAGAGAAAGAACTAATTTCACTCACTCATACTGGAGTTTTCCAAACTAATAATCTGCTTTTCCATTATTCAATAACTAAAAGAATTTTTTCTGTTGATGATAACTGTCTTACTTGGTTATTTTAGAATTCCAAAAAGTAATAAATTGCATAATAATGACTACAATTTCAACAGGGCTCCCTACTAATAACTGATTCACTGTAACTGCCACCGTCTGTAACTCTAACTCTAACTGGCTTACCTAATTAAGCTGCTCATTTTATTTCTTCTGCTTCCCACATTTTTTAACATGCTTTTAAAAAACAACTGATTAAAAGCCCCAGGCAAGAAGGTGACACTATCTTTAAGTGTTTTTACATTTAAATCTGAAAACATATAGCTCTAAAATAAATGGTATCTGCTTTATTTTAAATTGAAGATTTATCAATTAATGATAGATTTATTAATTAAATGCTTCTTTTATATTTTCTTTATTTTACCTTTTTTTATTATTTGCTTTTAAAATGCAGTTGAGAAAAGTAACTTTAATTCACTGTCACTTGCTTCTTTATTTAAATTTTTATTGACTGAACCACATTAGTTTTATTTTTAATTTAAACTGCTTTAGCTGGGGAAGGAAAGAAATCTTGAAAATATATATGTAAAACAATGTCTGTTTCAATATATAAGCATTCAGATGTGCTGTATAATAATTTATAAATTAATATGTTCAAATTGTTATAAACTTCTAAAAAAATTATATTCATTTTTAATAATACATATGTGAAATGAGTATATATAAAAATTGGTGATTAGAATTAAAGCTATTAATTAGTCTCTCTTTTTTTAATGGTAAGTAAAAGTTTTTATTTTTTAAAAAAAAAACTATTATCATTTGGAAAGTTTCACCCAAAATTCAGGTTTCTGGCCTCCCATTTTTCAATATTTAAAAAATATATATTTGAAGTTTTTATCTTTTTAATGAACAATATTAGGAACAAATAATCTTCTAGATACAAATGTCATTTATCATTTTCTTTCTTTGTTTTATTTTTAGTTGATAAGTCATTTACTTTTAAAATTTTGTTAATTATAGATTTTAAATGTCATTTTCAAGAAATTATTTAAACTACTATCATTTTCAATATATATAACACTACTCACCAGATGTACTTTATATATATGACACAGTACCTTTATCTGTGCATCTGCATATAGATAAAACAGTATACATATTAACTACTTCAGCAAGCTGATAAACTCTATGGTTTAGATCAGTGGTCTTCAACCCTTGGTCCATGGACTGGTGCCAGTCTGCAAAAGTTTTTTACTGGTCTATGGTAGACTGGCAAGAAAGTTAATAATAACAGATTAATAAGAATTTAAACTTTTAACTAATATAAACAATTTTTATTTATTTTTTCATCTCATTTTTACCCAATTAAAAAAAAAGAAACAAAATGAAAACAAAATCTAATCAATCATACATAAATTAATTTGTTTTTCTAGTTATCACAGATGTTTATGGGGGGAGGGGATAAAATTAATTTTTTTATTATTTTTCTAAAAAAAATTAAAAGTTAAAAAAAAAAGTTTTTTTTATTATACAAACTACATATATATATATATATAACCTCATCTAAGGTTAAGCAGTTTACATCTTTAAGAAAATTTATCTATAGACTTCTGCCAGTCTGTGAAACCTTATCCTTATTTTTACCAGTCTGCAAGTGTCAAAAGGTTGAAGGCCACTGGTTTAGATGGTCCCTTCTAAACAATAGACTGGCTTATTGTCATCTTTGTGAAAAGTATAATCCAGTAAATGTTGACCTGCTGTGAACTCTCTTCAATCTCTATATCTAATACATATATATATATATGGGCTATGAACCATATACAAGCTGAAATTTGCTTTCATGTGCATCCAAACTACTGTGCAAATTAGTAGCAACAGCTGGACTTGCACTGTCTCTTGTCTTCAGTTATAACTTTGTAGATAAACAGAGCAATGTGATCATGTGATGCTTAATGGTTTATAACTTTGTAATCATCATGCTGTCACAATATATAAAACCTTTTTTTAAAACTCCCCTAATATTTTTTCCAACCTTTTTATAGTCACAGTGAGAAAAAAATAGTAATTAAAAATAAGTTTTTCCTATCTTGATTTAAAAAAGTTAATGACTCTTTTTCAATTCACATTAATCTTTCAAAAACAACATTGTATGCCCTTTATCAATATATGTTATACAAGCTTTAATTAATAAAGAATTTAATCTGATCAAAATACAGAATAGAATTTTATAATTACCAGTATATCTATTGAATCATAAAACATGTTTGTTTTAATTTCAAAATCAGAATTAATAAAATATTAGTAAGATCTTTTTTAATGTTTAATTTATAATAAAAAAATTTTAAATTCAAAATTATTTAATCCATAACTGATATTCTGTGTGTTTATTATATATATATATATATGTTGTAATGGGCACATACATACATTACATTGTTTTTTATTAGTAAACATTAAAAGAATAAAAGTTTGCAAAAATAAAAACTTCTTTTTTAAGAATTAAAAATTGAAAATTAAAAAATCATCTTAAACTCGTATATATATAAAATCACACAGATAATAATAAAAAAATTATTATTGAAATAAACTTTATTAAAAATAAAATATTTTAAAAGAAAAAACTTAAAAAGATTTAGAGATAAAAATATATCTTTAATTTTGGAAAAAACATTAAGTAATCAGAAAATGGAAATGATTGTTTTAATTAGTCAATGTAAACTAGCCTTGGGCATTTAAATGTATAAGCATCAGTCAGATAGGAAAACAATTGAAACTAATAGCCAATGAATGAAAAACAATGGAATCGGACCTCAGCGAAAGGACCATATCATCATCGATGACGTAATGTCCATTCGATCCTTAAAATTATTATAAAAAGAAAAGTTTGGAAAATAAATTGATTAGTTAGGTATTACGATGTGACTATATGTGTTAGTGCGGAGTTAAAGGAGAAGGGATTCAAAAGACGCACTCTTCAATCCCTTCAGTTTGTTAAAAAAAAAAAGAAATGACATCGTTTTCTACGTTAAGGACCAGCTCAAGTAAAGACCTCCAGATAAATAAAAACAATGGCTAACAGGATACCAATATCTTCAGTACGGCGTGAGAATTCCCATTCAAAATTACCAACAATGGCAAGCAACTGTAAAGGATAAAGCTGAACATTTTAAAAATCATAAGAACTTTATATTCACTTGAAAAAAATAAGAACTCTAAATTTTAAAACCTTTTTAGTAAATAATGCAATAGAATCCTATCTGACCAAACTAAATTCTTTATTAATATTGTTATTTGATTTTTTTTAATTTTATTTTATAATATATTTTGATATCCGGTCATTAGCCCATTGTCACTAGCCCAGGAAGTAGCAGAGATTTGTATTTATAATAAATTCTTATCTAAGAATAATTTAAAAAAGAATAAAATAACCACCAGAATTAACATAAAATTTATTTATTATATATATATATATATATATATATATATATATATATATATATATATATATATATATATATATATATATATATATATATAAAATTTAACATTATTATTTTAGTATGTTTATTTTAGATTTTAATTTGATTTTATAATTTAAATTTGCATTTTAATTTTTATAATATTATAAGTTTACATTTTAATTAAGTTCGCAAGATGGTTTATGAAAGTTTGTTTTATAATGTTGAATATAGATCGGTTACATAGATTACACGGTTAAAAACATTTCAAAGTAAACATAAAGAATCAAAATACAAAATCATTGATACCATCAATTGCATAAGGAATACAAGAAACCCAATGGTGTTCATCATAAGACACTGCATTAACACCAATAACTTAAAAGACATCCGAATAAATACATTTTAGATACTCACCGTAAGGTATCATTATTTATCGAAGGTCTATATATTTTGATCCAATATGAAAAATCAAAACATAATTAACCGATAACGAATCCATGCAAGTGTCTATAAACAACTTAAATTTAATGCATTTTTATTTAGTGTTGAGTATGAATAGATTACATAGATTTGCATTTGAAGATAAAACATTCTATCCCCATTTAACCTTGGACTAAAAGTTCGCAGTCAAACTGGATCAATCCATCTGATATATTTATGTATTCAATGTAACATGAAAATACGACAACACAAAATACTATACTGTCAGGAATATACATCTGAACAGTAAGTAGAGTTAGAGAAGACATTGTCTGCCACACCTGTTGGCGAGTAGAACAATAAACAAAAAACTCTATAGGAATGGATTGTGGTTCTTTGCCGACTTACAAACCCATCCATAGGCAGACAGAAGGTGTGTGGCGTATATATGCAATCCTGCCCATAGCAGATCTCATACTACATCTACTAACTACATTAATATATCCAATCCATTGACCCAATTCAACTACGAAACAATAACCTAAGATTACCCTCCCCTAATATAACTTTACAAATCTATATAGCCATTCACGCCCGACTTAAGTTTAACATTTATATATTTTAATTTATCGGAAAACAAAAATCATAAATAAAACTTAAAGAACAAAAAAAATATAAATGGAAATGATTTAAAATAAAAAAAAAATACATCAAATAACAATATTAATAAAGAATTTAGTTTGGTCAGATAGGATTCTATTGCATTATTTACTAAAAAGGTTTTAAAATTTAAAGTTATTTTTTTCAAGTGAATATAAAGTTCTTACAATTTTTAAAATGTCCAGCTTTATCCTTTACAGTTGCTTGCCATTGTTGGTAATTTTGAACGAAAATTCCCACACCGTACTGAAGATATTGGTATCCCGTTAGCCGTTGTTTTTATTTATCCGGAGGTCTTTACTTGAGCTGGTCCTTAACATAGAAAATGATGTCATTTCTTTTTTTTTTTAACAAACTGGAGGGATTGAAGAGTGCGTCTTTTCAATCCCTTCTCCTTCAACTCCGCACTAACACATATAGTCACATCGTAATAACTAACTAATCAATTTATTTTCCAAACTTTTCCTTTTATAATAATTTTAAGGATCCAATGGACATTACATCATCGATGATGATATGGTCCTTTTGCTGAAGTCCGATTTCATTGTTTTTCATTCATTGGCTATTAGTTTCTATTGTTTTCCTATCTGACCGATGCTTATACATTTAAATGCCCAAGGCTAGTTTACATTGACTAATTAAAACAATCATTTCCATTTTCTGATTACTTAATGTGTTTTCCAAAATTAAAGATATATTTTTATCTCTAAATCTTTTTAAGTTTTTTCTTTTAAAATATTTTTATTTTTAATAAAGTTTATTTTAATAATAATTTTTTTATTATTATCTGTGTGATTTTATATATATATACGAGTTTAAGATGATTTTTTAATTTTCAATTTTTAATTCTTAAAAAAGTTTTTATTTGCGAACTTTTATTCTTTTAATGTTTACTAATAAAAAACAATGTAACGTATGTATGTGCCTGTTACAATATATATATAAGCACACACACACTACTATGTTATTGTATGCCATGAGTCACATAAACATTTCAGTAGCAAAAAAATATTTTTAATTATCATAATGATCACTTTCTCAATGGATAATTCACTATTGTTAATAAAGACAAATGATTTATATTTCTTCATTAAAAATGAATAATTAATTAAGTAATATCTTATACAAATATTTGAAATGTTTAGCTAAACATATTCCTGTCTCAAAAATTTTGCTGCCACTATAAAAATATTCTAGAAGTAAATTAATAAAAAATTTAAATAATAAAAACATAATAAAAAATTTATCTCAGAAAGCTTAATTCCTTTTTTTTTCAATATCTTTTTTTATTTTAATAAAGTATAAAAAAATGTTTTCTTAAGATCTAATGTTAACTAGTGTGAACTGTTTAGTTACAAAATATTGTTTGCTTTATATGATATTTAGAAAGCAAACTTTTCATATTGCTTAAATTTTACTTCCAAATTGTAAAGTATGTCCATTTGTTTATTATCTCTGGTTGCTCTTTTTTCTCCATCAAATTTGTCATCTAGATTTCTTTATGTTAAGATACAGTTAAATTTTAAAATAAAAAATAAAAGGATTATGGAACTGCTTATGCATTGTTTAAGAATTAAACTGAATATTTGAAATTTTGAATTGCTATATCAATCTGTGACGGTTTCCATGTCTCTATTTCCATTTTAAAATAGCTCTACTATTTTGGTCTTATTTCCACAATGTAAATTAATTAGCCTTCAAAAATGTATTATAACTTTCAAATTATGTTAATAATTGCCTATATAAAATTCTAAAATTTAATGTATGCATTAAAGTATATATTGTTCAGCTATAAATTATTAAATTATCCATTTATATTTTATAATCTAAACATTATTTTGTATTTTCTTATACTTTTAGTTTTATAGTCAAAAGTGCTAGTTTCATATATTTTGGCAAATATTTAAATTAACTCACAATGACTCCATTGTTTTCCATTTATTTTGTTATAAATATATTGCATTTATAAGTCATTTTAATTATCCTCTATTTTATATTGTTTGAAAAAAACAATTAATTATCTTTTAACAATGCTGAAACTCTTACTTATAACTAATTATTCTCCATCATCTCCATTAAATAAAAAATATTATTCACAAAACAAACAGACAAAGTTTAATGAATAGAATCAACAATCACTATGCAGACAACTTTTATGAATAAAAGATTTCATCTTTTATCTATAGAGGTTACCTTGACAACAGATTAAACACTCTATTGGTTTATTTAACATTGACTGTTATCACATGAATTATATTTGGAAACCAGCTAGTTATTGGCAATTTATAATTTAAATCTTATTGAAATAATAAGAATGGTTGCCAATATTTAATGAATTGCTTCTGTTTGTTTTATTGCTTATCCTGTACAAACTTTCCATTTAGTTAAAAAAAATTGATTCAACATCTATGTCTATACATAGACATGAATTTAGGTGAACAAACTATTAACAAATTATTACTTTGGAACTGTATTTAAAATATATTTTAAAATCATTTATCATTCAAAAGGTATTTGTAATTTGATCTTGACATGAACATAAAGACAATCTGATTTATCTCAAATATTATTTAATATATTTTTATTTATTTATTACTTATTTGTAGTTAATATCTAACATTCCATTGAGAAAGAATAAAATATTCTAGGTATTTTAGATATATAAAATAAAGATGATGTTATGAAAAATATTTGTTATTATTATTATTTATTGGTCATCAATCTTAGTGCATATTTAAAAGGGGATTTATTACAATTCAAATAATACTTAATGTACTCTGTTACTTCTATTTTCTATTTATTTTCCTAATGATGTAATATTTTTTTAATATGATTTGAATTTCTGAATAAAAAAAGAAAATCATTGTTCATTTTTTTGTTAGATGTAAGAAATTAATAGGCAAGTAATAAAATTTTAAATCAAAACAATTAGCTTTCTGATTTTTGAATTAGTGAATCTAGTAATGGAAAGATGAATATTTCAAAATATGAGAGTGGCAATAAATTAACCTTAATGTAGTTTTAAATTTTTATATTAAAAGGGATATCTATAAATATTATCAATATTGCTTGCAAATTATTTATTAAATTTAGGAATAAATGCAGTGTAATTTTTACAAACATTTATACATTTGATAAAATGTGCATTACTCAAATTTATTTGTTTTCCATTAACATTTGCCTTATTATAAGTTTTTTATTTTATTAAAAAAAAAAATATAAATGTGATATAACCCTTTTATAATACTAATTCTTGTGTTATAAAGTTTGCATATTTAAAAAAATTAACGATTAAATAAAAGTCTTCATATGATGTTAATGAGTTACTTAAATTAAATCAGACATTTCTATGCTTATACTTTATTCACAGAAAGTCTAGCAATCCAATGTACTGTACCAAATCTTTATCAGAAATTTCAGCATAGCAGATCTTAATTATTATTAATCTATATTTCAATACTAATTTTTTTCAATATTTTTATTTTAATATCTATATTATTTCTCATTCATATTTAAAAAAGTTAATTTTTTAAAATTATAATCTGCAGCCTTATAATATTTACCCTCATTATAAATATTATAGCCATGCATCATTAGCTACAATCATTAAATACAAATGTCAATTATGATGATAATATTTAACAGTATTTTGAATTCTAAACCTTTGATAAATAAAAGGTTATGTTTTGTTCAAGTGATGTGAGTGTGAATTTCCTTGCATTTCATCTCAAACAAATAAAAAACAGTTTGTGAACTAATCGTAAGATTAATTTTTAAAAAAAACAAAACAATTTTTTAAAAGTTATTAACTCTGCAATAGAATTTTTAAATCCATCTTCTTTATAAAATTGCACGACAAGCAAAAATTTATTTTAAGATCTAAATGGTTTCAATTGAACTAAATGTTTTTTACTAATTTATATTCTGCCCATTTTGAACCAGCATCAACTAACACTACAAAAATGTGATCCTTAAATAGACCAGATAGGTCAAGGTGTACTCTAGCCTATGGTTTATCCATTATTGCAAATATTTTTTGGGTAATATGTTTGCCATAAACTAATTTGTTCTATTTTTAATGTGTTTCAATTTCTGCACCCATGCCAAGCCACCACACAAAACTGAAGTAAAAGCTTTAGCCTTAACTACATCCAGATTGGCTATAGTCCAGTATTTCCAAAATTTTAACTTGTCCTTGTGACAGAACTAGAAATTTATTCCCATCTATTATACAGCCCTTGTTAGTTGATAATTGAATTTTCAAGTTCTATAAAGATTTAGATTTAATAGTCATCCATTCTTAATCAAATTTACAAGTGATTGATAGCACATATTGGTTTTAGCCCAGAGCTCAAGAGTTTCACTGTTGATCAATTCTGGTTTCCATTGATCCACATAAATTACAAACAAATTGTTATTGGCTTTTGCAGTTATATGTGGCACATGAAACAATGCATTGCAAGTTTTATTTGACTACCTTTTTAAAACTGAAACTAGTAATCATAATTTGATAAAAAATTATACCAGAGAACATTCTACAGCTTAAATGGTATGGTACTGTCTTTTTACTGTGGAAGACTCAATAAAATATGGTGATTGGTTATTATTTTAAAAAGATTTATTGTATAAATACTGACATTTTTTGATTCCTAATATAATCACTAATACTTTTTTTTGTCTAATTGGCTGTAATTTTTTCCAACATTTGTCATTGTTCAGAACATGCAAGCTATTGGCCATTATCCATCTTCTGAGGGATGACTGAACACAGCTCCAATTCTTTAATCTGATACATTCATCTTTAAGATTATATCTAAAATATTATCATAATGTACTAACAATTTGCTTGACATTAATACTAATTTCATTTTATTATGTGCTCTCTTGCAGTTCTTTCCAAATCCAATGTTAAATTTTCCAAAGTAAATTGGATAACAATGTAGCAACATGAGCTTTACTTTTTAAGAAATTTTTTAAAAAAATTACTAGTAGGAAAGACTGCAATTTTTTATATTGTTTGGACTCTGAGCATTCTTAATTGCTTTAATTTTTTTTCTGTATCAAGCAGTTTGGCTCCAAATCTTGAGTCACTCACATATATTATTTACTCTATTTTGCAATGATTCCTCAAATTAACCATGATTAGAATATCATCAAAATCTGGCATAACACCTTTTATTCCTTGAACTAGCACATCAATTTTTGCTTTGAAAATGTTTGATACTACTGTAATTCCAATGAAAAAATAGATATATTTTAAAGAAGCCTTTATGAATTGTAATCAAGAGAAAGTTTGCCATTTCATCAGAACTCTGGTATCTGATGAAAAGCTGTATTCAAATCTAAGTTTGAAAATAATTTTTGTCACATCTAAACTAGGTAATGTTTTCTTTACATTTGGAAAAGTGTATAGAATTTTATCTATGCCTTTGTTTATATTTACTCTATAGTCCCCGTATATAAAATTTATCCATTGCATTTGTAGTAATAACTATGAGAGTAGTCCACTCCAAATTTTCAATAGGTGTCAATACCCTTTTCTTTATTAAAGTAACCAAAGCCTCTTCAATTTTTGCTTTTTGTGCAAGTGGTATTTTCCATAGCTTACAATGAATAGGTTTTATGCCTTCCTGAAGGTTTATGTCAACAGATATTGTATTTATCATTCTCTGTTCACTTCCAAAAAATTGAGCAAATTTTTCTATCTAGAGGGATAAACCATTCTCTAACTAATATGAGTATTAGATTGTCTTTAACAATAAAGAAATTTAACTTTTTCCAGCTTTATTTACTTAAAATGATTAATCTAATTACACCTATAACAACAGCATTTCCATTTGCATTATTAGCTTAAATATTTGTTTTCACTAATTTAGGGCAATCTTTTATTTCTTCACTTATTCTAACCCAATCTTTCTTGAGATGTGAGAGATATCCTGGCCCCATTGTCTACACCCATTGTTATAAGTTTGTCACTTTTTCAGATAGCCAGCATTATTTTCTAAAAATTATATGTGTTAACCTTATTTATTTCATAATTGTGTTTAGTTTGTCTAGCTTTACTCTTAGGTGATTTTTTATTTAAAATATTATTTTTGGAATGAAAGACTTGTGCTCCATGACCTATTTTATTTTTTCACATGTTCTGCATTTCACATTTTTATGATTGAAATCACATGCTATATATCTCAGTTTTTCACAATAATATTATTCTAATTTAATCTTTTGTGAATATTGAGATGTAGTTGCTCTCATAATTATTATTTGTTTTGGCCTTCCATGTTGAATTGGTGAAACTTTAACCTGATAAAACTACCACATTGGTGGAGCCTCTTTTGATGGGTTCCACATAACGCAGGTCAGATATGGACTGCTGTTACACTTTTTCATTTGCAATACCCCATATGAACTGTTCTAATAATGCTTTCTCCAAATAATCCCTTCTTTGCCAAGTCTCTTAAAGCACCACTTTAATCTCTACAATTTCTTCCCATCACTTGGGAATCTATTCCATAAATGAAGATGAGTTATAGAGAGCTCAAGTCTAAAATGGTTTTACAGGTACTTAACTAATTCTGCATATGTTAAATTTTCAGGGTTTGCAGTTTCACAAAAAGTAGTTTGCTATTTCAACTAGTTTTGAACCACTGAAAAAAAGTAATGTGGTAATTTTCATAGCATTATCTTTTGAACTATTTACAATAAAATATTTATTTATCCTCTATGTGTATATAGGTCACTCAGAGGTGTTGCTAATATCAAATTCCCAGATTCCAAATTGTGTTGTTACCACGCTATTAAATGATTAATGGCTAATTTAACTTATTGCCTAAAGTTAGCTATTTTTAACAAATGCTACTATATCTATTAGTTTTAAATTAATGATCTGTGGATCTATTGGTTCTCAGATAACACCAATTAAGTGCTATGTTCAGACTATCAAGTTAGTTCAATCATAGTTTTAAAAGCGAATACAAATGTATAGTTTATATAAACTTTTAATTTAAATATTTTATATATTATTACCAGAATATATAAAAGTACAAATATAATTTATTTACAATCTAATGAATTACTTACATATAACCAATTTTGCCTGAAAACTTACTTCAAAATATAATATAGACTGAAACAACCTATAACATCTCCCTAGATCTCTTTATTGATCTAGAGCCAGGATGTAGATGGCTACAGAGGCTTGTCCAAGTAATTGAGTTTTTAAGTGTTACTTCTATGTTGACACACTGATTCCTGCTCCTTAGATAAAATCACTATTATTTATAAGCTCTCTAACCAATTCCAGAAATCCTTTAAGTTTTCATTTTTGGACTATCATCTAAGAGATAATTAACTTTAAGTAAGTACTACTTTCCTGCATTATCCCAGAAAGCTTTAATTATTTATTTTTAGTCTATTCTCTAAAAGTTAATTTGTCTAGAGATAATTTTGACTTTTCCTGTGTTAGACAAGTTTGCAACAATTATTTAATAAATATAACTTCATTTAAAATAAATATTCTTCCTTTTTACTTTCATTTAACAAATCTGCTTTAATCACACACCCAGTACAGTTTATAAATGTGCCCGCAGTAATATGCAAAATTAACTAATAATCTATATTTTACATTATGTTTGGAGTTAGATATTTCATCATCATCATCATTACCAACCATTATCAATCCACTGCAGGATGAAGGTCTCTCCAAGTTTAATCCATCTTCTCCGATCTTTAGCTTCTCTTATTCACATTACCCCTGCACACTTTCTTATTTCATCCTTCCATCTCACATGTGGTCTCTTTCTGGGTCTTTTACAATCTCTTGGAATCCAGTTTAAAATTTCAATTGTCCATCTATTATCATCTCTTCTAACAATATGTCCAGCCCAACTCCACTTCAATCTTTTAATTTTTTCAATGAGGTCAGTAACACCTGTTTGTTCTCTTACCCATACATTGTGTTTACGATCTCTTCTTGTTACTCCCAACATACATCTCTCCATACTTCTTTGAGTGGTCTGAAGTCTCTGAATTGCTCTTCTATTAAGTGTCCAAGTCTCAGATCCATAAGTAAGAACTGGTAAAACACATTTGTTAAAAACCTTCCTTTTCAAACACATAGGCATATTTCCTTTTAGTATCAAGTTATTTTTACCAAAAGCACTCCAACCAAGTTTAATTCTATGATTAATTTTATCCATTATATTTCCATCTGTATTAATAATCTGACCAAGGTATTTGTAACTGTTAACTTCTTCTAATTCATCATAATCAATCTTTATTTTCATATTTTGAGCAAATCGATTAAACATTACTTTAGTCTTTTTAACATTTATCTTTAGTCCTACTTTCCTACTTTCATCTGATAATTTCTGCAACATTTCCTGCAGATCTGAAGCATTATTTGCAAAAACAACTACATCATCTGCGAAATCTAAATGACTTAAATAATCACCATTTACTGTCACTCCTTTAGTTTCCCATTTTAATCCACAAAATACTTCATGCAGCACTGCTATAAAAAGTTTTGGAGATATGGAGTCACCTTGTCCTACACCTTTCTCAATGTTGACTTTCCCAGTGTCATTATGTAATCTAATTGTTGCTGTTGCATTTTTATAAATATTTGTTAAAATATGACAATATCCTGGATCTATACCTTGATGATCTAATGCTTTAATCACTGAAGAAATGTTTATAGAATCAAATGCCTTTTCATAATCTACAAATCCTAAGCATAATGGCAACTCATATTCATTTGTCCTTTCTATAACTTCTCTCAATACCTGGATATGATCTACTGTACTAAAACCACTTTTAAATCCAGCTTGTTCTCTTGATTGGTGGAAATCCAATGTTCTCTGTAGACGAGTAGTAATTATCTTGGTAAAATTTTTATATAAAACTGATAAAAGGCTGATAGGTCTATAATTTCTAATATCTTCTTTATCACCTTTTTTAAATATTAATATTATTACTGCATTCTTCCAATCATCCGGTACATCTTTATCATTTAGACATTTGGTATATAACTTTGCTAAAGTTTTTTCTATTTCTTCACCTGCTTCTTTTAATATATCAATTATAATTCCATCATTACCTGGAGCCTTTCCTTTCTTCATACATTTAATTGCATGTCTCACTTCTTCATTTAAAATTCTGGGCAATTTGGAAGATGTAATAGATATAGGAGGTACTTGTTCTTTATTACTATATAATTCTTGATAAAAATCTTCTACCAATTTCATGATGTCATCTCTCCTTTTAGTAATAATTCCATCTTTTTTTCTTATTGCAGATATAAATTTCCTAGCAATACCAAAATGTTGTTTTACATTCTTAAGACTTTTATTTTCTTCTACAGCTTTCCTTGCTAGTTCACAGTTATACTTTCTTATATCATTTTCAACTCTTTTCCGCACCATTTTACAAAATTCGAGATATTCAATTCTTTTTAATGCATCATTTTTGTATATCTTTATATTCCTTCTTTTCTTCATAAATTCTCTAGTCTCAGTAGAAATTTTATTGGTCAATTGCTGTTTCTTTCTACCAGCTATCTTTGTTGCAGTTTTCAAAAATGTATCAGTTATTTTCATATTAATTTCATTCAAATCTGAATCATGTTCAAAATCTACTAATACTTAAAACCGATTTGTAACTTCTAATTTAAATTCATTAGAATGTTTCTGAAGATTAGGAATATCAACTGTAAATATTGTTTTTCTTAATAATTTTTGTCTCTCTAGTTTTACATTAGCACGTATCTTACACCTTACTAATTGATGATCACTTCCTGTGTTAAATTTATTAAGAACATTATAATCTTGAAATATGTATTTCCTGTTAGTCAAAATATAATCCAATTCTGCTGTACCTTCATTTGGATGCTTCCATGTCCATTTCCTTTTAACATTTTTCTCAAAAAAAAAATTCATAATATGAAGTTTTTCTTTTTCTGCAAACTCCACAAGTCTATGTCCTCTCTCATTTCTATTACCATAACCAAAATTACCCACAGCACTTTCATCTTTCATTTTTTTACCAATTCTAGCATTAAAGTCTCCCATAACAATTTTAAAATGGTGTTTGCTCTGATCAAAAGCCTTTTGTACATCCATATAAAAATCTTCTACTACTTCATCACTATGAGAACTTGTTGGGGCATAAACCTGAATTATCTGCATTTGGTATCTGCTATTAAGTTGTATAACTAATCTTGCCACTCTGTCCGATACACCATCAATCTCCACAATATTGTTCTTCCACTTTTTATTTATAATGAATCCTACTCCACTTGTATTTCCAATATTTGTGCCTTTATAATAGAGTATATGTCCACTTTTTAAATCAATTGTCTCTTCATCTTTTCTTCTAACTTCACAAAGTCCAATAATGTCCCATTTAATATAAGAGAGTTCTTCTTCTAATTCTTGCAATCTTCCTTCACTTGAAAGTGATCTGCAGTTGTAAGTACCTAAATAAAAAGTCGTCATCAAATGGCAGCCTGCGTCCGCAATCAGGGGATTCTTAGCACCCTCCGCCTTCGGCCACCAACCGCTGCCTTGGTTGGTGACTTTACAGCCTCCTGGGAATAAGGGCCATGCTTTATTTTTGTCTGTCATAATTGTATATATGTATTGGGAAAATATTTATCATTTACACAAACATTCATTCTGCCTTATCAGGCACTGAGAAGAAAGACCATGGTGTTTCTTGATCTTAAACTCAGAGGTAAAAAGCCAATAAACTCACCATGCTGGCTAATGCGTGTTGGTGAGGAGCCCATCCATGTTCGTATACTATATGAATAATCACATAGTAATAACAGCTGCAATGACAAGAATGTATAAAGTGGACATTAGGAATTTGCCCTGCTCAGTTCCTTTAAGGCCTCCAAGAGGAATCAAAGGGTCTCCTTTCAGTTAATCCTAAATTAATATATTTATGCAAAATAATTTTTCATACATAGTTATCTCATAATTGTAATAAAAAATTTTCCAATAGTATTTTTTTTTACTTAAAATGCATGCATTCATTGATTGTCATATCTATAAATCATTCATATATTATGAGTAACTATTTCTCTGATCATTGCCAAAAACCTTCCTGTATTTCTCCTAATACTTGATTGAAAATTAACCCACAACTTATTTGCATTAATATTTTAAAAAATAGTTTTGCACAAAACTGATGTTCATTTGAAATCAGATGTGTAACTTTTTATAATATGACCATAAATAAGGCACTTACATTAATTGACAATGATAATATTGATGAGAGGCTCATCAATTATTTATATAATAGCAATGCATTATTACACAATATTATTTTTGTACCATAACTTTTTGATGATATACATTTTGTGATACTAAAAAATTATTCAATTCAAATCTTAAAAAAACATAATATAGTAGATTTGTTGATGGTTATTCTATCAAAGAATGCACATAACAAATGACTTTCATAGAATCAAACAAATATCAATATTGTATAAATCCAGCAAAAACTGAAAGTTAAACAGAACTTACTAGTACTAATGTCCAGAAATTTATAGAAACAATTTTCTTGATATTCCAGATTAAAATAAGAAAAATGAAGAAATATTGATGAAGAGTTATAGGTATCACTATTAATAATCCACTCACAATATAGGTTATTAAAATCAGAATTATTGCCAAATTTTGGAGATTGAAAAGTTCCATTTAATGAAGATAAATAACCACCACAGACTACAAAAAAATAAAATATATAAATAAAATTAAAATATAAAAAAGAGTATATGTACATGAACTTATATATATTAAATATTTTTTTGCTAATTTCAATATTTAAAATGTACGAGTTGAGGATTACTGAGCTCCATGCTGGGGAAGTCATTTTAATTTGTAATGCCTTGATGAAGTATGAATAGAAAAGGTGAGCTGATAGAATAATTTGATGCAATATTATATTCAATTACTTGTAGTAACTAATAATATAATAATTTTATATATAAGTAACACTGTGGAAGGAATTACTCTTTATACATATGCTAAAAAACTGACACTCTTCCATCAATACATTTTTCAAAACATAAATGGATCACTTATGCTTAGAACATATTCTTTAAATAAACCAATGTTTATTCACCAGCTTTAACTTAGGCACAAACAATAAAGTTGTTTTTAAAGAATAGCTTCTAAGTATAAGTGGTCTATTTATGCTCTTAAAATGTGTATTGATGGGAGAATGCATGGTCATTTTATAGTTCATGTGTGAGATCATTTATCGTTTTTTTAATTTAAGTTCAAATATTTCACATGAATAAAATTTTGCTTAGAGCAAATTCATAATAAATCTGGAATAGATCACATAATTAACATCCCTATTTTTGCATGAACTTATTATATATAACAAATATAAACTAAACACATAATAAATGAAATAAAAATCTTACATATCTATTTTTTATAAAGTAATATTTTCATCTGTAACCATTTCCATAAATGCCATTTCTCAGGGTGATATGTCTCACTGATATAAAGATAGCTATTCTGTCCTTGTGATCAACTTCAAAATAGACTTAAACAATTTTATTATTCATAATAAATTATTTTATTTACAACACCAAAATATTAAATGAATAATAAAATGCTATAAATATTTTATATTGCTTTCATTCTCTTGTCATTCTCCCCCCACCCTTATTCTTTATAGATATATAGTCGCTTAACTGTCTATACTAGTATATCTAATGAATTCTTAATTGGTTTAAAAATTAATCATACTATTGCTCAAAAATATATATTTCAAATATTAATATAAATACCAAACTGATTTTTGTATTTTGGAATTTCGTTTTCTTTTATTTCTTTAAAATAAAATATTCAATATATTGCAAACTGATTATTATTGATAGATACTCATTATCAATCTATAAAAAATATATATCCCTAATGTTATATTTGAATTTTATATGCATATGAGATAACTATTTATTTTAAGATGTTTTATTATCACACTGACTAGCTTGTGCATATAGGTGAAATAAAAATAGTGGAAACAGTTTAACAAAGATGATATTTTATAAATGAAATAAATATCCAATATAACTTAAGCTAATAATTTTATGGAACATACAACATATTTAGTTGACAACATAAACTTATAATAATTATGAAAATATACATTCGTTATTAGTACATTCGACTTTATTTTTAAGATCAATTAATTAAAAACAATTGATTGACACTTCCTTAAAATATATATTTTTCTAGCTTTAGGCGTAAAATTAAGTGATATTTATATACAACACATTTTAAAAACCTCTGCTTAGGTTCATGATCCAAATTTGGAATGGAAATTTATACCCTCAACTATACCATATTAATAATGTTTCACATAACAATGAGTTTCACGATATACTAAAATATAAAAATGGAGTTGCTTAATACATCAATGCTCATATATGCTGATTATCTATAAAATAATATCTACTTCAACAAACAATCATCTTTCGTTATTTTGTACTAATATACTACATACCTTAAAAATAGTGTTAATTTGAAATATGTTTATCTTTTACATCACAAGTAATGCATTCAAATCATGAAAATATACTCAAAACTAAATGATAATCCAAATCATTTTGGATTATTTAAAATAATTTACATGCTTATATTAATTAATTATAAAAACACAATATAATTGTTTCATTTATACCATTAAAGAAATTTATTTCATGATATTTGCTATATTCATTAATAACAATTATGACAATAAACTACTATTCAGTCATTTAACTTTAAATATGAATGGTGCTACTACATCACACACACGTGCATATAATATTCATTTAAGTTTAAACCTCAATTAATATTAAAATATATTTAGTTTTGAAATTATTTATATTTTAAATGAGTTTTATCTGATATTTCATTTATAAGAGTAAATATTAAGAATGTTCCATAATATTTAATTATTGTTTGTCTTTTTAACTTGATGCTAGTATTATATGTTTAATCATTAAGCTCTTTGAGAATGCAGAAAAGATTTTAATAATAATATTCTTTGAATTTTGGATTTTAGTGGCAATTTATATTAATACAAAATTCTGTATCATGCACTGAATAAACATTGAAATTAAGATTAAAAATTAATGTATATTTACATATTTTAAACAATCGAATAATTACATTACATCGTACACACGTGAATATAAATTATTTATTTATTAAAACAAATAATCTCCTTGTAATAAAAAAAATCACATATGAAACTTAACAAATATATACAAATGAAAATTTAAAAACATAAAATATTAATACAATATAAAATAATTAATGACAAATAAAAAGTTTCATTATCATTAATTACAATGTTTCTTATAAATATGTTACAAAATTTTGGGTCAAGATAACATTATTGATACCTACAATGAATTTTAAAATATATTGATTCAAATAGTAAACCCAAATCACATGATCTGGTTAACATTATTGTTGAATAATTATTTTTATTGTTTTCCTTGTTTTTAAAATAACATAAAATATTTAATAGAAATAATTGGTTGATAGTTAAAAGTCCGGTATATTTATGGCATTCAAATGTTTTTAAATCCAAAGATTTAAATAAAATAATTCTTAATGTAAAGTTTTGAAGTGTTTGCAAAGATTTCAAATAATAAACTGCAGTACCACCCCATAATATTATACCATAGCATGGCCTATTTAAATATATTTGTTTGTATTCATTTAACAGAAGAGATTTATGAAAACAATTTTTTATTCTATAAAAGAAGATTTAGTTTTCTTAATTTTTCTTGAAACCGAGGTAAGATACCATTATAGTTCTGGTAATTTTTTGATGATGATAATAACATCATCATTATAATAGTATTGATGTCATTATAAATAAATTTGTAAAATTTCTTTCCTTTTATGATTGACAAAAAAATTTTTCATTAGCATAGTCTATTTATTTATTTATTTTGAAAAAACAAGCATTATATGTGTTTTGTTTCTAAGAAATAAATATTGAAAGTGAATTACTTTATCAGCTATAATATGAAAATATTACTTTTTCTTTTTTTCATTTTCATATTAAAAATTTTTTTTAAGGTTTATTGAAAAAAAATTATGCAATAATTTTGAAACAGAATTTTTGAAATTAAAAGCTGCTACTTTGTAGAACTAAGTCATCTGTAGTAGAAGTGAGAATATTTATTCTATATTTTTATTCAATCTTTATGTATTAG
Organism: Epiperipatus broadwayi; assembly: GCA_028023455.1. NCBI lineage: Eukaryota > Metazoa > Onychophora > Udeonychophora > Euonychophora > Peripatidae > Epiperipatus > Epiperipatus broadwayi. The sequence continues at coordinate 1,816,815 of JAQFVV010006246.1, read as the reverse complement.
TGAAATGTTCTCTGCTTCTGAATGACAAAATTATTATGCTAAGAATAATGTATATAAATTATGTACAGAATCACATTTCTTCGAAGAAAAATTTTAATGTTTTATTGAAATATAAAACTTATTCTTTTACTTTAGTAATTTTTAGAAAATAATGTTTTAGTATAATAGAATTTTTTAAAATTAAATTTTCATAAAATTTAAGTTATTTATTCACCTTGAATTTATGTAGAAAAAAAAGCTGTATTCATAAAAAGAATTATTGCAGAAATTACATTTGAGATTAAAAAGTCTTGAAATTAAATTTTATTTTATAGAATTTCATTTTCCTTAAAATAAAAACAATATACTTTTCAGTAAACCTTTCTAATTTAATTAATTTCAATAAAAGTTTACAAAATTTTTTATTTTTTATTTTCCATATTTAATTTTAGATAATTTCAGAAATTATAAATAAAAAAAAAGTTTAGATAGAATTTGACACTTGATAGATGGCAGTATTGTAAATAATAGTAAAACTCATATGAAATTAAAAATGTAAATCTTTTGCTAAAATTGTTCATAAACTCTAAAAAAATTACAATCAGGAATAAATAACTGAAACACACAAGCTTATTATATACCTGTGTCTATATATGTAATATATAGAGTATATAAGCACAGACTTTCACATGACCCACCACTCTTCACACTATCTCATAACACTGATACCCTTGAACATAGATATGTTGAAAAGATAATTACCAATATACATATTTCATGCTAAACCAGCAATCACCAGTTAGTCCAGGTTACCATCTCTATACATATATGCTATAAGTGCTCAGATATATATTAAGATAGCAAAACCTCATACTCTAATGGACAGGCTTCAATCCACTCCACACTCCAACTCTTCAACCGTTCATCCAATTGAAAATCTGATGATGGAATGCTCAAAGGCCACTCTGAGGCCAAGATTCTTGTCACACCCAATTGGATGGATGATCGAAGAGTTGAAGTGTAGAGTGGATTGAAGCCTGTCCATTAGAGTATGAGGTTTGGCTATCTTAATATATATATCTGAACACTTATAGCATATATGTGTAGAGATGGTAATCTTGACCAACTGATGATTGCTGGTTTAGCATGAAATACATATATTGGCGATTATTTATCTTTTCAACATATATGTGTTCAAGTGTATCAGTTTTATGAGATAGTGTGGAGAGTGGTGGGTCATGTGAAAGTCTGTGCTCATATAATCAGGAATAAACTAAATCAGAAATTGAGAAGTAGATGAAAATTAAATTACAAGATATACAAAAGTTTTAAACATTAACAAAACAATTAATTTAAAGAAATCAGTTTTTGAACAAATTGCTTAAGCATTTTATAAATCAAATTATTAATAACCATCTTGTCACATATTAATATTTATATCAATTTGAAAATAAGTGTTATACTCCTATTTCTATTACACATATCAGCTCAAAATTTATGTGAAACTTTTTACATTTGGTAAAAGAAACAGTCTATTTTGATAAATGACTTTTAAATATATGCAAACAAATAATAAAGTAAACTATGTATGAAGGTAAATCAACTTTTTTTCCTTTCTTAAAATTGAAATGCAGAATTCAAATCTTTCTAAACACAAATGTCTATCATATAAAGAAAAGAAAATATTACATCTGAAATATTAATAGAATACCAAATATTAAACAATAAACTACATAAAATAATAAAAAATCCCTTTCAAATGTAATTAAAATTAGTAATAAAAATTACGAACTTGGTTAATTAAAATAATTATAAACATTCTCACTAGATAACATTTACAGTTGGAATTCTAGTTCAACTTCAAAAATTTGCATACAACTTTTGAATATTGTGGTTTGTTCAAATTCCTTGTATTCATACCAAAGACTGTTCAAATTCTTTTCAATATTGTTTTCTAGTGAGCAGTCCATACATTAACAGATTTCTGTTTCTTGATTTGATGCTTCTTTTTGAGAGTTAAATTTTTATTAGCCTTTCTGTATTATATGTGGATTTTGGCAAGTAGATACTTCATATTGTCTATAACAATAAAGGAGAAGCTATCAGGTTCAACACCTGATAAAATGCTGTAGAAAGTTTAGCAGATTATATCTTATTAGTATTGGGTACAATTATTACAACTGAAGGTTTTACTTCCTCCTTTCAGTGCCAAAAGCAATGAAGTGAAGTTTTTTTTATCCTGCTGTGATAACAATACAATTTTCATGTCTATATGGATTACCACAACTTTTCACTTCACAGAAATGATCTATAAAATGGCAAATTAGAACTTTTCTTGCTATTAAGTTTATCTGAAGAAATACAATGCATGAATTTACAATGCATCTATTAAATGCTGAATATTGGTTCTCCAATATTTGAAATACTATTAAAATACTTTCTGAATTCATGTGACAAACACAATCAAATATGAAAACCATTTGTTCATATTTCACATTTTTTTACTTTATAATTTTATTAATTAAGTGAATATATGTTTTTGTGTTTATCAGTAAATAAGTTTTATTATTTATGTCAAATTGATTTGGCACTTGAAACCAACCTTAAGAATGTGCATTTTAAAATTATTAAAAAGAATTATTTAAAATTGTTTACTATAAGAGTGCACTATCTACAAATTGCAAAGGTTTTTGAATGTTGTGAGCAAAAAAAATATTTTTTGTTGTCTTTTAAAAGTAAAAATAAAATATAAATATAGTTGTATTAGGAAATATTCATAAGTAAAATTATTTATATACCATTATAAAATAACATTAATAGCATTCAGATTAGATTAATTCTGATCCATCAGGAATAAAACTGAATGCACCTTGTTTCTGCCACCATTTCCCAGTTAAATAACTAATCTAACATGCAAAATCAAGATTTTCAATGTGATTTTAAGTTTTCTGAAAATACAGCAGATTGTGTTACTATTTGTAAATTCTTTATCATATTCAGTGAGGCATTTTTTACCATCATTGTTAATTACATATTTTGATTATCATCACTCATACTAATAAATATGTATTATAATTAATATAATCTTTTTACATAAAAAAGAACAGTTAATGAAACTTTTACATAGTGAAACATTGCATTTAATATAAAAATTGTAATTCAACTTCCATCAACCTTATATGAAATTAACTTTTTAAAATAAATTGCTATTAAAATAAAATATTTATTTATTTAATTTATTTAAAGTATATTCTTTATTAATATTAAAATAAAATATTAATCATAATCATATAGAGAAAAAGAATTAAATCTTTCAATTCTTAATGTAACTCCAAAAGTAGAAACAATTATGAACTCTATTGGAGTATAAATTTCACATTAATAATTAAATTAATTCGATTTTTTAAATTTATTACTTTTTTATTAGTTTTTTTTGTCAATATAATATAAAATTATATGCATCTATATGAATTATATATACATAAGCATATTAAAATAATCATTTATTAAATTGTGTTCCATAGAGATCCTACTAAAAAGAGAATATGAATAGAAAAAGATTAAACACTACTTGTCTAATAAACAAAGCTATGGAAGTAATATAAAAATATCTTTCTAATAAAAATATTTATTAAAAAAATTATTTTTTCAAACCCAATGCTTTATTTTAACGGCTATTTCAATATGGCATCTGAAGCAATTGTTTCACTGTCTCAATTATGGGATCAAACCTGACTGCAACAATTTGCTTGAATACTTCCAATTATTTCATTTAAAAATTATATTAGCAATTATTTATAAATTACAATTTTTTTAAACATTTTTAATTTTCTCTAGGCATTTTTCATATGGCTTCATTTGCCATTCACCAGATGCACTGAAAACAGATCTTCTTACTTATGTTTGAATCTTAGTTTAAAACTGTTAAACATTTATAAGTGAGACAAAAGACAATCACTAACTTTAATGTGAAAATACTCCTACAGAGTTTAAATATAAAATTTAATAATATTTATAGTACCAAGTACACTTTTGTTGCTTTCACATTATATTCATGGTTAGCCTGCTGATAACATTAATTTTTTGCTGATTTGAATACTATTAGTTTTTTTAGTTCATTACATATTCATTTTGTGTAATGAACTATGCCTCTTTTATTTTACATTTTCCATCATTTCCCTCTTCACACATAACCCTTATAGCACTAGAATCATAATTGTGGTTGTGTTCTCTCCCATGATTATGAAAGAAGTATGAATTAAACACTTCAGACAACCTTAGATTTTTTATGTATTATTGAGTGTTGAGTCATTCTATTTCTAAAATTTACCTTGGTCTCCCCACAATATACATATGGACAGTCCTTTTGTTTGCATTTTACAGCATCGACTACATTGGGGTAAATCAATGTTAAAATTGTGTCCCTTGTAATCTATGAGGTTGTTAAAATTTATGGACGATCTGAATCCAACATTAAATTTGCCTGAACATGTTTGTGCTATTTTATTGGCTGTACGTAATAAAGATAATAGAGCAATCCAGCTTTTAATATTTTTTACAATCACCTATTTTAATAATTATTTTGGTTTTGAACTGCTTTATATATCTAAGCATTCTGTAATAGCTTGCTTTTATCAGGTCAGCCACATAATGTTGAATACACTTCAATTTAAAGAGGTTGTAAAATCCCCTATCCCATATTACAGAATACATAAATATAAAATCGAAAGTACCTATATATCATAAATTTGCAGGGCTTAAAACTTTTTATATTACAATTATTATTTATGAATGATCTCAGTTCTATCTGCTTTATATTAAGCAGATAGAACTGAGAGCATTCAACATTATGTGGCTGACTTGTTAAAAGCAGGCTATTACAGAACACTCATACATAGATATATAGAGCAATTCAAACCCAAAATAATTAATAAAATAGGCAATTGTAGAAATAATAAAAGCTGGATTTAGCACAAATATGCTCAGACAAATTTAATGTCATATTCAGAATTTCCCAAATTTAAACAAGCTATAAATACACAAAATACAACATTTTATCACTGTAACACTCCAATATGGGTCTATGATGTGAACTGCAGTCAAAAAGACTGCCCATAGAATGATTCAACATTCATTAATATAAAACAAATATAAGTTTAAACTTGAACATTTAATTCATCCTTCTTTCATAATCACAAAAGATAACATGACCATAGCTGTGGTCTGAGTGCTGTTAAGGTTATGTGCAAAGAGATAAATGATCGCAAACATAAAATAAAAGAAGCATGATTCATTACACAAAATGAATATGTAATGAATCAAAAAACTAATAGCATTCAAGTCAGTAAAAAATTAATGTTCTCAGCAGACTGAGCATGAATATGACATGAAAGAGTTGAATGTATACTCAGTATAATAAATATTATTAAATTTTATACTTAAACTCTGTATGAGTATTTTTTCATATTAACATTTAGAATAGCAGAGTATTGAAATGTAATCACTTTTTACAAGATTTTATTCTCCTCACATCTATTGAGAAAAAATAGTGACAATTGCTTCATCCAATCTTTTCATTTTTATTATTAAATCCACTTCCAATCCTAATGTATTTTTCATTTAATTACTAATTTTTAATCCTAATATATTAATATACTTTTTCTATACAGTATTTTTTTATTTTCTATTCATTATCCTCACTCATTAATTTATTTATTGAAATATATTTTAATGAAATATATTTTATTTTCCTTTCTATATTTAACAACTTTTTCAACACATATCTTAAGTAATTCATTCATTTCATTTTTACAAAAAAATAAAGCTAATAATATATTTTATCAACACTTAAAAAAAGCTAAATAGGCTTCCTTGTCCAATCTAGGCATTCTATTTATAATTTGAATTAACAAAAAAGTATGGTTACCAATAAGAATTTGTGATTATAATTTATATTTTCTTATTCTTTCCTCCATTTTTCCTAATATTTTGTAATTGTTCATTCATATCTTAAAAGTTTACTTGCAGAAACATATAAGAAAAGTATATAATTGACTTTATTCTATAAATAAAAAAATATATAAATCTGTACTATATTTTATTTTTTCATTAAAAACTATCTTTAATTTTATAAATTTCCAACTCTTTAAAATATTAATTTTATTTGCAATCCCATTGGAACATTACATGAATAAGTTTAAAAACAATAGCTCTAATCTTAAAATCATTTCACTGTCCAGTTCATCACTTTCTAAAAACTAATATTAACTCCTCTTCATTAATTATAATTGTTTTCTTACATACTTTTATAGTACTAACATCAAATTTAATCTTTTTCTAAAGACATTAGAAATAGTCCAGTCTATAAATACAACTAAATCTAATTTTTTAAAGTATTAAATTTTTTTTCTACTTATCTGCTATGAATAATTTTTCAATCTATTTATCAATTTAATATTTATATCACCTTTTGTATTTAATGTACTTTCAATATTTCCTACTATTTCTATGTTGTATCCTGACTGGATGTATATATATCTTTATTAAAAAAATTGAGTGTGTAGAGGGTGGTCAGTATAGACTGTGTTAAAGCACTCCAGAAATAATGATATGCAGAAAAAAAAAATTACTGTAAGAAGCAACAGGCTAATTTGTGTGCCATTTGTCATATCTGATCTGCCTTCAAAAGTGGACTATTCCAGATTCTGTACCTGATTGGTTAGCACCCAGATGCTATCCAATGGGATTAAATTCTTCATTGGGGTTCATGCACCAAATCCACATGTTTTCAGCAAGGTAGAGGATCTGCCAGTAAATGGTCAGCCTTTTGGAGGCAAGGTAGAGAGCAATTACTTCTGTTAACCTAAATGACTGAGCGTGCTCTCCATTAAACCCTTTGCCATCAGTAAACGTAGTCTCTATTCATTATTGTGACATCATACAGAGAGGCAAGTCCAACTATGGACTGGAAACTGTTACATCTAAATTAGAGAGGACTTGAGGCAAGCTAAACTCATAGCGGGAAGAGTCTTACCAGAGGTTATAAGGCAGGCTAATCCTTTAGCTAGAAGTGAGTTTCATACTTAGCTTGACTATCTCAGCGTTTAATTGTATTAAGTGTATTTATTCGTTTATTTAACTAACATGTGTATATTTTTTGGAATAATAAATTTTACATATAAATTACTAAGTAGTTTTGTGTCTGTTGATTTGGAAAAAACTTGTAAGCCTAACCAAACACAACAGATTTGTCACAGTCACAGAGAAATTTTTCCCTCACAGCTTGAAAAAATTATAGAATAAACTATGCCAGTTACTACAGATCTGGCGCAGTCAGACAAACATTTTTTCTTTCACGGCTGGAAAAATTATATTATAAATTATGCCAATTTCAACAGATCTAAACATATGAAATAAATGCATAAGTGCATATTTGTTTATTATTTTTCCTTTTGACAAAATTTACATTCCCGTAATTTCATTATGGTGATTTTTTTAAAAAAAAACTATATAAAACTATTGAATAAAATTGACCACAAACATAAAAGGCATGCCAATTTGAAACATCAACCAATCACAAATGCTATATTCACAAGACAGCAACAAAAGCTCACCCTATTGATTTAAAAGCTTTGTTGAGTTACTTACAATAATGTAACGGTAAAACCAAAATAATTTTGAGAGGTTATTCGCATAAATAAATAAAGATGGTTAAAGCAACCGGCTCTATGTAATCTTTTGATCTGGCTCAACCTGAGAGCTGGCCAAATTATAAAGTGCATTTAATTTTTTATCTACAGACTAACCAGATAAAAAAGCCTGAGGTAAAGTTAGCCACACTAATGACCATAACAGGTCTGCAAATGTTACGATATACTCAAGTCTCAAATTACCGCTGTAACCCCAGCTGAGCTGGATTTTAACAGAGTGTTGACAATTATCACAGACTATTTTCCCCCTAAACCCTTGACAATAATGCAGATATACCATTTTAATCTCAGCATACAAGAACAGGGTGAAACAACTCGAGAATTTGCAACACAAATCCATATATTAGCCTTGAAGTGTAATTTCAAAAACTTCTTGAATGAAGTACCTCATGATCATTTTATTTGTGGCATAAATGTTCACAATTTGAGGCTGAAAATGTTAATGATTCTAGACCTAGATTTTGAGACAGCAGTAGCTCAAACAGGACTAGCAGAGACAATAGCTAGTCAAGTTACCCCATTAAAAATACTTATAAAGTACAAAAAGCAAAAAATTGAGCATAAAACTGGATCACCCACATACACAGTCAGCTCAGAGAACTCAGCATAAAATAGCTCATGGTTTTGTTATAGATGCAATGAGCACATGCATACAGAATGCCTGTACCATAAGGCAACATGCATGTTTTGCAAACGAGTTGGACATATAAAGGCAGCATGTCTAAAATTAAAAAAACAAATAGCCAAGTCTATAATAAAAACACCTATTCCTAAAAACAGTAAAGGCACTTATAAGAAAAATAAGCAAGTTGCCTGTATAAACCATAACAGAGATGACAAATCTGGCATTATACACTCTGTCATAATTAATGATACACAATCAAAATGGAACATGACATAGGATCAGCAGTGTCTATAGTTTCAAGAAAGACCTGGACAATCATTAATAAAAAGAATATATATAAACTGCACCCTTGCAGTACGTCAATACCAGACTATCAAGGGATTAAAATCAAACTGTCGGATCAAACAACAGGAAAAATTATTATGGCTAACAACACTATATACCTACCACTGGTAGTGGCATTAGGTAATCATAGTGATTTAATAGGTTGTGACTGGTTTGGTCACTTAGGATTCAAAGTGACAAAAGTAAACCAGATCACATTTATCAAAGATAAAATCTGACTTCTCAGAAGTCTTTAACAAAGAGATTGGTCTGTACTTAGGGCAACCAATCCATTTACCATTAAATAGAGAGGCAAAACCTATCAGTTGAAGGTGCAGATCACTTAACTACCTTTGTGTACCAAGAGCCCATTTCATAATCAGAATGGACCATCCCTATAATACCAATTATCAAAGAGAATGGTGATATACAGATATGTGGAAATTATCATTATTCAATCAACAAAGAACTTGATCCAGATAATTATCCATCTCCATCAGTCAAACAAATTCTAGCACATTGTCAAGTGGTAGGATTTTTTCCAAAATTGACCTAAAACATGCATACTTGCAACTACCTGTCAATGACTAAGCTGCAAGAGCATTATCAGTAATAACCCATAAGGGGTTATTCAAAATAAACCGACTACCTTTTGGTATTATGGTTACCCCAGCAATATTCCAGAGAGTCATGAATCAACTGATTGCAGGAATACTGGATGTGCTACCATACTTTGATGAGACTCCTGAACAACTCTGGAGGGCACCAAAGAACTCTATATAAATTCAAAGCCTGTTGCATTAAAATAAACTCAGAGAAGTGCATATTTGAAGCCAGAGAGTTTGAGTTTCTAGTGTATAAAATAAATGCTAGTGGCATTTACCCAACCCAAAAGAAGGTGATGTCAATAAAGAAAGCCAAAACATCAGAAAATAAAAAGGAACTTCAGTCCTTTTTAGGACTACTAAACTATTATGAAGGCTTCTTATACCATAAAACAGAAGCTGCTGAACCACTATACAGGCTACTAGACAAATGAGCAGCATGGAAGTGGGACAGTAAGCATGACAAAGCTTTTAAGATGCTAAAGAATCTAATATCAGATACTACAGTATTGGCACACTTCAACCTGAAAAGAGTGCTAATGCTGACTTGTGATGCATCACCTGTAGGAACAGGGGCATTGTTGTTACATAGAAATTATGATAAAATACACAGCCCTATTGCTTTTGCATCAAAGTGTCTCTCTAGAGCTGAGAAAACTATGCTCAAATAGATAGAGAGGCCCTGGCTTCTATCAATGGTATTAAAAAGTTCTATGACTATCTACTCCAAACAGATAACAAACCCCTTGTGGGTATTTTTTCACTTGATAAGGAAATCCCACAAATGCTACAGTGGTTCAATTTCCTATCAGGCTATGACTTTACCTTTCAATACATTGAGGCAAAGCATATCCTCCATGTAGATGCATTAAGGCAACTGCTTGCAGAAGTGGCAGACAGTCCAACATTGTCAAGTCAATCAATTAACATGATTTTATCTAGACCCAACATTACCACTGAACTACAAATCAGTGGCAAGGTGGACTAACAATGACCCAGGCTTCCAAAAGCTAGAAAAATGGGCTCAATGTGGCTGTCTTGATAAAAAACCAGGTGAGTTACACTCAGCCTACTGGATGCACAGCTTGGATCTTTCGACAGTATATGGCTGACTTATCTGGGAAATCAGAGTTGTAATTACCCCAGCAGGGCATTTTCAAGTGCTCAGTTTGTTGCACTATTGGACATCCAGGGATAGTCCAGATAAAAATGCTGACAAGATCATATGTTGTGGTGGCCTACCTTAAATGCTGACATTGAAGTCAAAGTTCACCATTGCTGGCAGTAAGACAAATCAGAATCTGCCAGCAAAAACAAAACTGTCCAGTGATCCAAACCTGAAGGGCCCTGGTCTAGACTCCATTTGGACCATGCTGGTCCAAACTACTGCTAATAGTGGCTGATTCATTCTCCAAGTGGCTGGAAGTTGTGGAGGTACCAACACTTCACTCCACAGCCACAATAGAAGCTCTGAGAAGGCTGTTTGCCACATATGGTCTTCCAAAACACTAGTGACTGACAATGGCACAGTTTTTTCATCTGGTGTATTCAAAACCTTCTGCACTAATAACAACATCAAACTCATGAACAGCCCTCTATTCCATCCTGAAAGTAATGGTCAGGCAATGAGATTGGTACAAGAAGTTATAAAGCTGATAACAGAAATGGATACAGGAAGTTGGAATACCAGAATATCCAGGACTCTGCTAGTATAGCACTCCACTCTGAGAACAGTAACAGAGAAGATTCCTACAGAACTCTTATTCAACAGACCCTTAAGAACTATGCTCTCGACCCTGAAACCTGATGCAAACTGGAACTAAAAGATAAAAACAAAATAAAACTCCAAATAGGAACAAAAGAACTTTGTCATATGTACCATGGCTCCACTAAATAGATACCAGCAGTGGTGATGCAAATAAAGGGTCTCTACCCTGTCATTGTGCAAATAGAATATGGTCATCATTATCATGGCCATTACAACCAGCTAAGACTCAACCACACATCAGAAGCAGTTGATCAACCTGAGATGAGTACCTCAAGCAGGGAAGATGAACAGCAAAATCAAAATAGCAGCAAACAACCAGAAATAAGCTCATTAAATGAAGAAGTTGAAGACAGGAACAGCAATCCTCCAGAGCTAACTTTATCCAGGGGGAGAGGTCATATCTGACCTGCCTTTAGAAGTGGACTATTCCAGATTCCTTACCTGATTGGCTAGCAACCAGTTGCTTTACAATGGGTTAAATCCTTCACTGGGGTTCATGCACCAAATCCACATGTTTCCAGTAAGGTAGGGGATTTGCCAATAAATAGTCAGCCTTTTGTAGGCAAGGTAAAGAGCAATTACTTCTGTCAACCTAAATGACTGAATCTTTTCCATCAGCAAACGTAGTCTCTATTCATTATCATGACATCCACACAAGTCCACCTACAGACTGGAAACTGCTATATCTGAATTAGATCTGACTCAAGGCAAGCTAAATACATAGGTGGAAGAGTCTTACCAGAGCTCATCATGGCAGGCTAATCCTTTAGCTCAAAGTGAGTTCCATACTTGGCTCGACTATCTCAACATTCACTTGTATTAACTGTATTTATTTGTTTAACTGTGTATATTTTTTGGACTAATAAATTGTACTTATTAATTGCTGAGTAGTTTTGTGTCTGTTGGTTTGGAATGAACCTGTAAGCCTAACCAAACCCAACACCATTAAATTCTAACTTTATGCAAATTAGCAAAGTTGAGAAAAATCCCTTCAGAACTTTGAATGATATTCTCAGTTCAGTTCAGTCAATAGTGATTAGAGAAGTAGTAATGTGAAAAGAGAGAAAAAAGCAAAAGCTGAAAATAGACATGAAAAACTCTATGTAGAGTAAACTAGTATTAGCAGTAAAGAAAGCTTTAGTCATAATCTAATTAGAGTATCTCATGAGATATGTGTGAGCAGTAAAGTGCTTACAGAAGTAGTTGTAAAGAGACTTTTAAATATTGATTATCTACAGAAATATAAACTGTTATGTGATCTAGATTGATCCTGTATTTAACTAGCAATTAGTCAGTTCATTTACTAATCTATTAATAGTATTGCTATTCAGAGTAAATAAACTTCAATTTATTGTTAAACTTTTTGTTTCTTTAAACAAATTATATAATTATCCAGCTTCCAGAATATAGTTGGCCCTGGATATATTACACTACTTCTATTATTCCTTTTTAAAATAATTTTTTAAAATGTATTCTTATTTTTCCTTCATTCTAATCTATTTTTGTTGTTTTTGTGTTTTTTTTTTTTTTCATTTAGTTATGACATTCACACTTAATTTTTTTTTAGCATCGATTATTTATTGGTAGCTTTTTCTTCAAACCAACTAAAGTAAATATTTGTAAGTTTCCTATTAATAGTTTCTTTGATAACAAGCATTTATTAGTTATCATTTTAATTTTATTCTATCAATCTTGATAATCGATTATGCCAGTAAATTTTCTTTTTTTTTCCTTTTCAAAACTTCATATTATTTAAATTTAGTCTCATTTATATCCTACATATAATTTTTAATACCATTTTCATCTTCTTTATATTTGTTTCAAAAAGTTATTTTTAATACCATTTTCATCTTCTTTATATTTGTTTCAAATAGTTAGCAGTAATAGAAAGGATTTAATAAAGTTCATGTTTATATGTGAAATTTCAATTTACTGATGTACAATTAGAAAAAGATAATTTGTATAAAATAAGAAATTACAGATACCCCATTTTGCATGTTGCGCTTAAATTTGCACAAACTTCACTGTGTACAGATCTAGCTCTGATGTTTATTAATAGAAAAATTGTAACTAAATACAGTTATTGCTATTAAAATTTCATAGTCTTACTATAGATTACCTGCTGGCTGATATGAAGTGTAAGCAGCACTAAATCCCATATTCCTTAACAATCCATTACTTTTAAATAGAACTGTCATTGCATTACTAGAAGATTCAATTGTTTTAGGAATGCCTGATCCACATAACTGATACGAAATAGGAGCATGAGCACCTTTACCATTAATGATCTAAAAGCATTAAAATAAAACAGTTGCTGTATTTTTAGTTCACAAATATTATAAATATGTAAAAATTATTATTTCTATTAATATATGGCATTGGATGATCAAATATATATATATATTTAAACAATCGAAAGTACTTCTGGTAAAGAATATATTATTTAATTTTGAATACTGTGTTAAATAAATTGTTTGAATTATTATTATATGATTTAAAATATGTGTGTGTGTGTGTGTGAATTGTAATCCTTCATAAGTAGATACAAACTATGCTAGGGTACCTAAAACTATAAAACATATCAAAAAACAGAAATTTATGTCTGTAAATAGATATAAGTGCTTATGTTGAGAAACTTGGTAATAATGTTTTGATATATATATTACATGTAAGAGAATAGTACTGTATTAAGTAATAAATTAATATTTATTTAACTGTGACTATTACCATTACAATGTATTATTAGCTTTATTTTCCTTTTTTTTTTGCTTTGAAATAGATTTGTTTAAATTCATTTCTTGCTTTCAAATAGATTATATATTTGCATTAACTATAATTAATATATATATATATATACTTTTATAAAATTTAATTATTATTTTTAATATGCTCATTATTAAAACATCAATCAGGCATGTAAAGGAGGAAGGATGACTCTAATTTAGTTTTAAAGTTTTGAGAGATGAAAGATAATGGAAATTATTAAAAGATATAATCTCTAATACCTACTTGATATAATGTTTGAATTTAGAAATTTTGTAAAGTTAATAACAGCGAGTGTTGAGACATTTAATATTTATTATTATTGCTGAAATAAAAGAATTGTTAAATTAAAAATTTTAGCCTATGTTTTAATTACTATTATAGAATTTTCTCAATTCAATGAAGGATTCAACGTAAATAATTTGTGGAACATTATGTTTAAATCTAATGTGTCTGCAAATTATTGCTTGGTGTTGAATGATTGTTATCATCTAAGGAATGAAGGTTTTAACCTGAGTTTCTGGTCATTTCTCAATGAAGTCTTGATGATTGTACCTTAATGGATTTTGGTTGGTTGATCCAGTTCAATAAAATAAAAAAAAACAGCTCAATAAGTTCAGGTCTTTTAAACAACATTCCTCATTCGTATATGGGAATAGTTATAATAGACATATCTGAATGAATAATAAGTAGTAAATGTTATGATTGCTTGGCCAGCATGTCAGCAGTAGGCTAATAAATTGATAAAGACTTTAAATATGCTCATCATCAATCTTTGGATTGAAAATTATTTTCAAATCCTATTACACATTTCTCCTAAAATGTGTGCTTCTTTAAATCATTCAGCAATCTGTGTATTCAACAATTAATGTTAAGTAATAGACACTAACTCTGAGAGAAAAAATGATTATTGTATAACATAAAAGAATACAGAAATGGAGAGAAGGCTATATAATCGGGCAAAATAATAAGTAGATAGAGAAAAAAAATAAGCTGGGGCTATAGAAAATATATTGGGAAAAAGTAGGGCTGGATAGGGTAAAAAAATAGAGCTATTAAATATAAATATATTAAATCTCAATTTCAAAATTTACTGAAAAAAAAAACAAAAAAAACAAAACAGCAAACAAACAGAGTTTATAACTTAAATAAAAGCATTTAATTATAATAAATGATTAAGAAATTTGAGAGGTTATATAAAAGAAACAGATTGAATTTTGATCCAGAAACGTTTATCTTTTGAGTTTATTACTCTATTTCTATGCTAAAGTCATTATTGTATAGTATATGTGTGAATTATTGTATATAAATATAAATATATTAAATCTCAATTTCAAAATTTACTGGAAAAAAAAACAAAAAAACAAAACAGCAAACAAACAGAGTTTATAACTTAAATAAAAGCATTTAATAATAATAAATGATTAAGAAATTTGAGAGGTTATATAAAAGAAACAGATTGAATTTTGATCCAGAAACGTTTATCTTTTGAGTTTATTACTCTATTTTTATGCTAAAGTCATTATAGTATAGTATATGTGTGAATTATTGTATATATTAGATGTTTAAAAATTAATTAATAAAACTGGTTAATTAAAGAAAGAAATAACTCTATGTATATTGAAAAAATAAGTTATTTCTTGTAATAATATTCTATTCATATATATAGAAGTTTCTAAACAGGCTTTAATTTACATATAAATCCAAATACTACAAAGTTTATTAAATTATGATTTCAAGAATAATTCTATCCAACTTATACTAAGTAAAATGAGCCATTGAGTTAAAATTTGTATCACTTACTGTTTTCAATAAATTAATGGTGGAAGTATATCATTATTGTAATACTAAATTGCATTTACCAAAAATTGTCAAAGATTATCAACAAATCATTGTTATATACTATTAACCAAATATCACTTTGAGAAAGAATATAAAGAATCCAGAATGAAAAAAAACACAAAAGGCTAAACCTCTAGAAATAAAAACAAATGTTACATAACAATAATAATTTACAATTTTTAAAAAAATATTGCTACTAATATATATATATTACGTGAATGTCTCCATTAATCAAGTAAATGGATTAGATATAGAATAGTGATAAAACCAGTGATCATTTCAATTTCATATTTATAGATTAATTTAAAGCTACATAGGATGCAATTTTTCTAATCAATAAAAATTGCTCTGTATATACATTAATGAATAAATAAAGGGCTAATTTGCATATAAAAAAGTTATTTTATGCAAATTAGAAAGCTGATAAAAAGTCTGCAGATGAATTATATGGGGTTCAAAAAAAAAAACTAGTGAAAAGATAAACTAGTGAAAGTGAAGTTGCTCTAGAAAGTTAATAAAGGAAAGTTCTAGTCAAGAATCTAATTAGACTACTTAGGAATAATATATGTGAACAATAATCTGCTTATATAGTTGCAGAATTAAATAGACTTTAGAGATATTAAATCTCTAAAGAGATGCTGTTCTCAACTGGAAAATAGGGAGTTGAAGTATTAATTCTTTAACTAACACAATTATTATTATTCAGAGTAAATAAATTCTTAAAATTTATTTAAATTTTGGTTGTTTTTCTTTTATTTATAAAATATAATTACTCAATTGCCAAATGACTGCATGATCCTGGATATATTATTTGTGCAATTCAACAATTTAATCTGGAAGCTTAAATAAAGGATTAGTTTGAGATATTAAATTTAGTGGTGCAGTGAAAGATGACATCAATGTTTGATATACAAAATCTGGGTCAATGGCAAATATATATGAATTATATTGAACAGTACATGCTTATGATAGGAATAACAGACGATAAACTTAAAGTTGCAACATTAATTATGAATGTCTAGGAAAGATCATTTATGTAATCCCAAGTCAACCAAAGAAATACTTTACAAAGAATTATTGATAAATCCATAACATTTAAATTTACAGCACATTGTCTATTTTAAGGGAGGATACAGTCACAAAATGAAAATATATGCAAATGTAACTTGGTCCTATGAATGTTGATGAAGAATAATGAATTTAAGAATTACAGCAATAAAATATGAGACAATAAGCTTAGAGAAGATCATTATTGAATAAGTATTAGCTTACAAAGCCATGGTAGATCATATAAAAACTTTCAGAAATGTGAAAGAATGATTCTTCAGAAATGAGTATAAATTTGGAAAAACCATGAGAGATAATTAAAAGTTAACAAAGGCTTCTTCTACTTGTTATTGCTGTGGAAAGACATCATTTAAAGTCTAACTACATATTTAAAATGAAAAAAATGCTTTAATTGTGGGTTGGAAGATCACTTATCAAAGTTACATTATAGATGAATGACAAAACAAGATTTATAGTGAAAGAATAAATCGAGGGGAGGAGTATCTAAAAAGTTGACAATGATAAATACATTGAAAGATAGTGATGATATACCTAAGTTAAAGATAAAAGTCAATAGACAAATGAATTGTTACTATTGTAGAAAATCTGTTGCTTTAAAAGGTAAATTTAATAATGTGGATTGATAGACTATTTATCAAAAATCTGCAATAAAAAATATCAAACATCTAAGTTGAATTACCATTAAGGCAAAAATGGGAATGGTGAAGAATGCTAATGTTCAGGAAATAAGTATTGGACATGAGTAAAAATAAAAGCCTGAAATAAATTTCCACCATGACATAAGTTGAAATCTAAATACAGAAATGAAAACTGCTAAATCTAATTTACTGGCTAAGAAATTTAAATCCTGGCCTGAAGCTACAGAAGTTTGTCAGTGAATTCATTTTAGACCATGCAGAACTATTTCATGGAAAAATATTCTTTGTAGCTGTAAATGTATGTTCAAAATAGGTTGAATATCATGAAGTAAAAGACACAAGTACAAATAATAAAAGTTTTGAATGAACTCTTTGCTATGCATGATTATCCAAAGACTATAGTAATGGATAACAGAACTGGGTTCAGCATGGAGAAATACAAAAACCTCCTTAATTCAAAGGGGATAAAGCATGTATTAACACCAATTATCAACAACAATTTAATGGAATAGTTGTACAAATAAAAATGCATTAAACAATCAGGAATATGCTGTCAGACACAAAGCAATTATTGCTGCTATGTCTTATCAGCATTTTACACCCAGTGTGGTCACAAAGAAAACTCCTCTGATTTGCTATTATGATGATGTGCAAGAACATACTTGTCTATATTACTTCCAAATAAAAATAGAAAAAAAAATTAGAATTTGAAAAATGTAAAATTTATGGTGAACTAATATGTATGGATTGAAGATATAGTAGAGGAAATAGCTACAAGGAATAATTACAAAAATAGTATCTGCACAAATACATAAAAAAGATTAGAAAATGGCAGAATATTTGAATGTCATACAAACCATATTAAGAAATGGAAAATACAACCATTAGAAGATGTAGTGATTATTCCAAACTCAGAGAAAAGAAAACATTGATATTTCTGATGAAACTGAATTAAAAACTACAGTTGGCATTCCTGCTCAAGAAGCTATCAAAGTAACAAATGAATTGGAAGAAGAAAAGACTATGGAACCAGAGAAAGAAAATAGAACCTCAACAAAGTCTATACATGCATAGAATAGACCTAAAAGACTATTATAAAAAAAGCAAAATCCAGTAAATTTATATGTATAAATTCTGCATGTTTTGGGAGTAGAGGTAGGAATGCTACATATACACACATATATTTTAGTAAAAAATAAATAAAGGTGTGTGTATAGAAACTTTTAATGTTGATATGCTATAATATTCTAAAAATAGAATATTTAATATGCAGAAAAATAAATTACTTACTGGAAATTGCAACAGGAAAATTTGCATGTAAAAAAAGGTTACTTTATGCAAATTAGTAAAGCTGATAAAAAGTCTATAGAAAAATTAAGGGGTTATCAGAGACTCAAAAATTAAGGGGTTGAAAAAAAGAAAGCTAGTGGAAAGATAAACTAGTGAAAGTGAAGTTGTTCTGGAAAGTTAGTAAAAAGATCTAGTCAAGAATCTAATTCGACCATCCGGAATAAAGCACGTGAGCAATAATGTGCTTACATGGTCACAGAATTAGACTTTATATATATTACATGTATAAGGAGATATGAACTGTTAAGAGAGCTATGTGAAAATAGTGAATTGTGTTACTAATTCTTTACTAATACAATTATTATTATTCAGAGTAAATAAATTCTTGAAATTTATTTAAACTTTGATTATTTTTCTTTTATTTATAAAATATAATTATTTAGTTATGTAATAATTGCATGATCTTGGATATATTAGAAATAAAATATTAGTTACAATGGAAAGTTATCTTTTTAAAACACCTTTACAATTTTGTGGTTTGATATATAAGATATGTGCCTATATGCTGACAGTATTGACAGAGTATTAATTTTGTAAAAATACACTGTGGATTTATTATTAATTAAAAATTTTGTTTTATAAAAAATGTATTAATAAATGATTATCAGTTAAGAATTTGAAATGATATAAACAATATCAGCAAAACATGTGTTTCTAATATTTAAAAGTAATACAGCAATGAGGGAAAAAACATTAAGAGATAAAAAAAATGTTATAGTCTTGTAAAGCAAACTTTTAGCCATGCATCAAAATAAGTCAAGATTAAAAAAATTACACTAAAATTTTTTTTTTGAAAAAAATACCTTTTTCAAATGGATGCCCTCTTAATTTATTGCTTTAATGAGTATTTATTGTTATCAAAATAGATTTGTCATATAGCATCAAAATAATTGTAAAGCAACATAATAAACCTTTTTTTGGAATGGTAGTATGTTTTCCAATGTACCAAGTGTTTGGAAATTATGTTGCAAACTTTAATTAGAGTTATTAAATCATATTAAACAAGACATTTATTTTATATAGCGCAATGTTTTTTTTTATAAACTTTAATACCAATAAGCTAATGCACATGCGCTTTGTAGATGTCACTATACATCTACAAAGTGCATGTGCATTAGCTTATTGGTATTAAATCATATTAAGTAAATGAAAAAAATAATTCTCAGGTAATCCAGAATAAGCAGTATATTCAAAATTAAAAGTCTAAAAAAACAAAAATATAATTAAATCTTAGCTATTCACATTATTTAAAAAATAATAATGAATTTAATTTTTATTTTATAAAAAGATTATAATTTTAGTTATTGTTTCTTTTTCAGTATCTTCTGATTTTAGAATCCATGTTTTTAAATATTGGGATCAGTTTTTCCACTTCAAATATTCCAATTACCCTCCTCAGCTTTTCAAATGATGACTAAACTCATGCTATTATTACTTTATATAACTGCCTGTTTGTTGTGTCAAAATTTTGATTTTAAAAACAATCTATTATTTATTTTTCTTTTATATCACTAACTGACTACTTGACACTAAAATAATTACTTGTTTAGCATTTTTACTTTAACTTTATATAACTTCTAAAAATAGTTGCTTATTTTCATTAAATATTTCAGATTTAATTAACATACATTGTAACAGTTTGTCAAAAACTGAATATGATAAGATTTTAAAGTTAATAACTGAAACACAATGTTAGAAAAAAAAATTCAGCATTGTTTTCCACCTTTGAAAGTTTATGAAAATAATTGGATTAGAAATTCTTTGTTAATTAACAAAATTGCTGACCAATCTTTAAGTATATATATATATAAAAAATGGAAATAAGATATGATAAAATTTAAGAAGAGAATTTAATGATATTAATGTACCAACAATTTGAATAAAAATTTTATCTGAATTTTCAAAAGTATCACCAAAGATCTTAAAATTTTTATTGCTTTCTTTATTTTATATTTATGCAAAACTGGAATATTCATTAATGATTGAAATTACAAAAAAAATGTGAAAGACAACTTTTCATGTAACAAGAACTCAAGAGTTTCCTTAACAACAATTAATCCTAAAATAAAGAAAATATGTGAAGCACAAGTTTCGCATAAGGATTACAACTTTTTGGTGATTCTTAAAATAAATATTATATGTGATAAAAATTTTTTTATAATAAATAAAATATGTTATTTTTGTCCTAAAATTTGTGGCATGTCATAAATATTTAAATAACTTTGAAGTGAGTCACTGATAAAGGTTGGAAACCACTGTATTAGATACTTTAGAGAAAAATCATGAATTTTGTAAATGTGATTGGAATAAATTACTTTTTAATACAATTTTAATTTTAATCTTGGAACATGCCGAATCTATGATCTGTTCAATAATATGCTCTCATGTTTGCTAATATAAACTTCTCTTGCATTTTGATTTCTAACTATAATGCAAGTATTAAATGCCATTGTTTTGAATATGAATATAGCCATTTTCCATCATAGCAGTTTTTATGTCTAAACAAAGTATATGTGATAGTCATTTTTTGTTTTGTGCAAATATAAAATAACAGAAACCATTGAATAATATCATCTCAGATTTATCTACCTAGTTCAAAATTTGCTATTTCTAATAAAATTCAGCCTCACCTAAATTCGACAAAAACACATTTGGGTAAATAAGTTTTATATATATATATATGTAAAATAAATAAAAATATCCGTTAATTAAAAATAATATTGTAATTATAATTGAAATAATATTTTAAACGGTTTATAAACAATTCAAACAATCTTTTGGTTACTTTCAAACCTGCAGGTTTGAAAGTAACCGAAAGTACTTCTGCGGATTTAAAGATTGTTTGAATTGTTTATAAACCGTTTAAAATATTATTTCAATTATAATTATATATATATATAAACACTCCATTTCATGTATATATTTTAAGATTTATTTTCTCCTTTCACATAAAGTGATTGATTGAAGGAAAACAGATGTATATATAAAAATATATAAAAAAAACATTTCAATAATCTTATTTTTTTAAAAAAAGCAAAATGTTTAAATTTGAAAGAAAATCATTATTTTAAATAATAATTAAGACTTAAAAAAGATAAATCTTCATTATTCATTTTTATAATTTTAAATCATGAAATAAATACTTCTCTAATCACTTAAAAAAGCTGGCATTTATTAAAATATTATATTTTTAATTTTTGAAATGATGTTGTTGTACAAAGTATAATTATCACTTGAGGCAAACTTATCAAATTGGAAAACATGGCATAATCTATCTAATCTCTTATCTGTTCCCACAAAAATTAAACGATCCAATAATCAAAAAGAGAAAATCACTCAGGCTTAAATGAAAGCTGTTTGCCAAATCAGATACAGTGGAGTCATGCTAGATTAATCCAGAGAATTGATCAGGGTATAAATAGTGGAATTTGAAGTTTATAAAAAGTTCTAAGTATTGCTTAGCTGTTTAGTTGCCAACTGATTTTAGTGCAGAGTCACCTTTGGAATATTATATTTACAGCCACATTGCTTATCCCAGCTGAGAAATCTAGTTTTTTTTACTAAGAGTGAATCCTATAGTTGTTGGATGTTGAAAAGAAAAATATTAATATGGAAATCATAAGAATGACAGCCTAAGTCAGTAATAGCTTTCTCTCTATCTATTGCCATAAATCTCCAAGTATGCCTGGGTGAATACCAATGGAAATTAAATAATCTTATTCAGCTTAAATAAACCAACCTCTTTTGAAATGCAATAGTAACCTGTAGTGGATGAACACATGAATGAAAATGAAGGTAATGTTTTTATGAAACATTAAATACTTATATGTGTTTATAATAAGAAAACATCCTTCTTAAAATAAATCATAAATGATTATATTTCTAAATGCAAATATGTTTTATTGAGGATAAATCATAAATACTTAAATGTTACTAATCAAAAAACATCTTTCTTAAAATAAATCATAAACGATTATATTTTTATATGAAAATATGTTTTATTAGGGATAAATCATAAATACTTAAATGTCTATAATCAAAATATCTCTTTCTTGACATAAATCATAAATGATTGTCTTTTTATATGCATATACATCTGAATTAAAATAAAGAACAAATACTTATATCTGATCAGCAAAATATATTTGCATTAAAATAAGTCCTATTAATACTGTTTATAATCAAAATACATCTTTCTTGAAAGAAATCATAAATGATTATATTTCTATATGCAAACACGTTTTTGTTAGGATAAATCCTAAAGTCTTATACATTGTATATACCAAATACTCTGTGTGGATAAAGAATTAATATTTATACGTTATAATCAAAATACGTCTTTCTTGGAGAAATCATAAATGATTATATTTCTATATGCAAATACGTTTTGTGAGGATAAATCCTAAATGCTTATACATTTCATATATTAAATATATCTGTGTGGATAAAGAATTAATATTTATATGTTTATAATCAAAATACATCTTTCTTGAAAGAAATCATAAATGATGATATTTGTAAATGCAAATACATTTTATTAGGGATAAATCATAAATACTTAGATATCTATAATCAAAATGCATCTTTAATTAAATGAATCATAAATAATTATATTTTAATGAACAAAATATATTTGCACTAGTATAAATCATATATACCACATATATCAATCTAAATGAAATGTAAATGCTATATAATTTAAATACGTCTAGCTGGAGGAACAATAAATGTTATGTACAAAACATAGTTATACCTGGAAGAATTAGAAAGGCTTAAGAAAATAATACACATCTTGAAATTAAGGAATTACAGATGTTTACAAAAAACAGCTGTACATGGAACAAGGAATAATATTTGAATCACCACTAAAAAAGTAAAGGACACTGCAGATAAATACATCACCAATGAGGAGTAGCTGATCAATGGAACCCAAGAAAATATATGCATACCAGAAAATGGATCCTATGTCAAAACTGATGATAAACTTTATGGACTTACTGTCCAAAATAACTATGAAGAACTAATGATCTTAACAAATGTTGAAATAAATTTATTATTATATAAAACCAATCCAGTTGTACATGTTGCATCAGTTGTTTTTCATTAACACTTGTTCATGAGAATCTCATGCCTCCTGAGCTATGTCTGATGTAACTAGACCTAGATAAGTCAGATTGTAGTGAGATGGAACTCTAGTGGCGCCGTTTGGGAAACCAAACACATACATTTCTAGGTGTTTCCAGTCTCTATGGTGCTACATCCTCTGATGAGCAAAAAATATTGTTGTAGGAGGTGTGACATCTATATTGAGAAAAGTCAACCGATGGTTCCTTCCTACAATATGTTTATCAGGAAATAGTCACAACTGAAGTAAAGAGGGTGTACGGCAGTCTGGTTACAATATATATATATTATACTGATCAGGGTATATTTGAGTCTTACCGTATCTGGTGACAGGGTGCCACCAGGCCATTTGAACCTGGGATATTTATATAGTAGGCAGATACTTACTGTTAAAATCCAATTTTTATTTTATTGACCATTATCCCTTGCCACTAACTCTAGGAGTAGCTGAGATTCATAATGTAATACTTATTTAAAATATTTCAATAAAGATCTAAAATAAAATAAGCTACTGCTAGTAATAACACACAAAAAACATTTATTGATGCACATATATAAATTTTAAAATTGATAAATACATTTAGATATTATTAATTTTAAATTTAAATTATATTTAAAAAAGTCCACATAGATAAAGTTTATAGCACACATGCTTAAAGGTTTATTGCCTTAGTAAAGATTTGTTTTATAATGTTGAATGCAGATAAGCTACATAGATTACTCATTTAAAAATGTTTCAAAAAAAAACATTCAACCTCAGACTAAAAATAACTAACATAAACATTAACAAATCTATGCAGCTATCTACATCCAACTTAAATTTACTACATTTAAATAATTTAGTGAATAAATATTAATAAAGAATATGAAAATTATTTATTTAAATTAGCAAACTCAAATATATAAAATTAAATATTAATAACTGATTTTGAAATCTTAATAAGTCAGATAAAAGTTCATTTTAAACGTTATGTTTAGCTGGTTATTAAAAGCTTGTTAAATATTGATGAAAGTTCTTAATTACTTTTTAAAATTTTATAGTTCATAATTTACAGTAGATGAGCTCACGGTTCCTTGGGCCAATTCCTGCAAAGTCTTTATCAGTCATATTATCATGGAAAACTGGTCTGTTTCATACCATAGTTATCAATCTGTAAGCTGTCTTAGCTGGTTCAATCCAGGAACTATTTTATTGTAGGACCCATATAATTCAGGTCTACAATAGTGGCATTCATAATTTAACAGTCACTTCATTTGAAATAAGTAAGAGAATGAAAAGTGTGTCTTTTCACCCTCCTCTGCAAAAATCAAGTTGGAACTAACTTTGATTGGAAATTTTTCTTTTTAATCCTAATCCTCTGGATTCACTGAACATAGTTTTGTTTCAATGATTTTCATTAGGGTCCAAATATTGGTTGCTGCTTCTATTGGACATTCTGCTTCAGAGCGGGAAACAATCTTTAATTTTTATCTAATATTTCCTATCTGACTTTTTAATTATATCAGAGCCCATCAGAGCCCCAAGGGCTAGTTTGCTTTTCATTTAATTAATAAAACAATCATTTTCATTTACTGAGATTACATAGGAATCTTAAAATAGAAATTAACATTTATTTCTATTTTCATTTATGTTATTTTTTAACAAAAATATTTTATCTTTAAATCTTTACTTTTTTCTTTTATAAATAAGTACGTTCAAATACTTTTTTTTATTTAAAAAAAATACTTTTAAAGTTTTCTATCTGTGCGATATATATATATATATATATATGTGTGTGTTAAACACAACTCCTTTTTTAATTTTGGCTTTTAGCTTTTAATAAATGATTTTATTTAAGATTATTTTTCCCATTATTTTTAAGTTCTAAAATAATGTAATGGCATATGTATACCATTACAATATATATAGTGTTTTCTTTTGTTAGTAGCAGAGATATTTTAATACATGATAATTTATCTCTGTTATGTTACAAGATTCAGATCAAATACAGTTAAGTAACATTAATGATTTAGAATTCTCACTCTTGCTGCTGAAACACATTAAAAGAAAATAGTGTGTGAGATACATAACAAATAATGTTAAATGTAACAAAAATATATATTTCCTGTTCTTTTCATTCTGATATCTTTCATTCATTTATTTAAATATTTTCATCATATTGCCATCTGTTTATATGAGTGAAAATTTTGTTGCTACATTGCATATTGCTTAAAGCAAAAATGTTTCCGGTGCAACTATTAAGTGTGTTGATTAAACTGAGACTAAAATTGCTGCACTCTTACATATCAACTCAAGTTTTCTCACCTAGCATTTCAACTACCTTATTCTTTATACTCTCACCTATGTTACTGTTTTATGAAACACATATCTTAATCAATTGAATTAGAAGAACTGTCTAATATTAAATGAGATATTACTGGACTAAAGAGACAATTATTTTAAAAAGTGTATACATACTTTATTAAAATCACAAGTATTGGATACATGCGTAGAATGAGATTCATTATAAGCAAAAAGTAAAAAAATAACATTGGCGACATTGATAGTATATCAGACACAATTGCATGATTAATTTTGAGAATAACAACTGCAGACAATTCAGGTTTATGCCCAAACAAATCTTTACTATAATAAAAAAATAGAGAATTTTTATATGGATATACAAAATGCTTTTAAACAGACCAAACAGCATTTTAAAGTTATCATGAAAGACTTCAGTTTTAGAATTGGAAACAATTAAAAAATGAAAGTGCTGTGGGTAAATTTGACTACAGTGAGAGAAATGAAAGAAGACCAAGATGTGTGAAAATTCACAGAAAAGGAAAAGCTATATATTATTTATTGAATTTTGATGAAAAAACTCAATGGAAAAGAATGAGAAAGAATTCAAATGAAACTAGCGCAAGGACTCAAGACAGATCAGATAAGAAGTGAAGTAAGCACACAAAAGAATTTTAATATGAGGTACTATATGTGCAATCGGAATCATACATATGGGATATAATAATTCACAAATAGTACTTGTTTTTATTGCAATAAATAAGATCACATAAAGCAGTGGTCAACAACCGATGGTCTGTGACATAATTTTAATGGTCTGCAAAAAAAATTCAGATATTTAAATTTGCTAAGCTCATTTAATAAAATTTTTAAATAACAAATATTTTTTGTTTAATCTGTATTTATTATAAATAAAATAGAACAAGAACTTTATATTGCTAATTGATTAGTTACAAATTATTACTGTCACTAGCAAAACATCTATCTCAAAATGCAATATTTCATAAAATATATCCCCTATTGGTGTCCATGCTTAAGAACTGGTTTGAAAAGGAACAACCAATTGTTTTTGTCTCTCACACATTATCAAGAGCTGATCATAATTATGCACAAATATGCATGAAGGTGTTAGCTATAACAGCAGGAATTAAGAAACTCCGTAGCAAGTCTGTGGAAGAAAGTTCATGTAACAGACAGATCATAAGTCTCTATTAGGGATATTTAATTTAAAAAAAAAGTTCCAGCATTCACATTGTCGAGAATGATTTGGTGGATAAACTTTAAGCATGTAAATTGTAAGCTAACATACATAGAAGGGAAGTATATTCCTCATGCAGATGCCCTGAGTAGACCACTAGACACATCAGAAAAGGCAGAGGTAAATGATATAGTTGTTAACATAGCTAACCAGGCCAACAATGAATACATAAACAGTCATATGGTAGCAATTTGAACTAAAGAAAACAAATATTACAGGATATTTCTAACTTCAAAATGAAATGAGTCACAACATTCAAGACAACCAATAAAATACTTAGCAATATGACAGAAGTAAAGATAATTAAGCAGTTCAGGGTAAATGCATTATGTAGGAAAGCAGAGGGCTCATACTTCCATAGTGCAAAATGAAAGTAGTTCAAGTTTTACATGAATGATATCCAGACATAGTTAATATGCTAGCCCTCTTGTATGCATGGTGAGCAAATCTGTATAAGAATAATGAAGCTTGTATGCATCATAAGTGTAGTAAAAAGATTAAATATTCACTCCAAAACAAACAAAATGTTGTTTTCTGACTCTATGCAATTGTAAGACTGGATTATCATAGATCACACAGGCATCTGAAAAATCAAACAATTTTTTGTAATTGATGATGCATATATTAAATGGTTAATTTATTGTGAATAAGCTGCATTCAGTTTATATTTGCAATGCCATTTTGCCATATTTGGTGTCCCAATGGTAATTGTTTGGAATAGTGAAATGGCATTCATCTCAATGCAATTTAAAATGTTTTGCAAAAGAAATGCTATAAGGCACATTAATGAGGCTTACAAAAAGTAAAGAAAACCCTACAAAAAATTTAAAGGGATGATTGGCAAGCAAAAATATCTAGATTATTGTTCTACCAGCACATAGCACTAATTACCTTCATTAAGAAATGATCACATGGGTTAATATTTGAGAGTAAAATATATAATCATGTATTGTACATGATAGGTCAGCATACACCCATTAAAACAGCTCTTGATCCAAAGAATCAATTATGTGATAAGGTATTATGCCCTAGTTATTCAGGCAATGCATGACACCAGCAGAGGTGATCAAAATTAAGTGAAAATAACTATTAGTAGCAAAAGCTAAAGAGAAAGTACCATAGGCATCAGGACTAACTATGCAGAAATACCAGCTATGTACATCAATATATCCATTATTAAAATATACCCATGAATTTCAAAGAACTACAACTACCATGGAAAATAAACAGAATAGATTGGAAATTAGGGAACTAGTTATAGTTTCAAGATAATCCAGTCCAAGGCAGAAGAGGTCTCAAAAAACCTACCTACCTAAAACATTTTGATCTATCTTCCTTGCATAAGTTGAAAAAAACTAAAAGAACTGTTTTTTATCCAATAGAGCAGGAGTGTTGCATGGGTAAAAAGTTTTAGCTATTACTTGGAATTGTATGTGTTAATATACACATAATAAAGGGTAAAGAAGTAAATGAATATTGCCAAAAGGAAAAGTTATTTTAGACTATATCAGAAAGCACTTCTAAAATAAAGACAGGAATTGTGTACAGAGAAATAGTCAGACTAAAGAACTGTTCATGTTATGATTGTCATGTATTTTGAATCCATTTGTAAACTATAGAAGCAAGGTCAACAGTATTAGAAATATTAACAAGAAGTACATAACACATATGTATGAGATGTGGAAGCTATAGCATTCGCTGAAGTAAAGCAAAGAGACTATAAAAGAATCTATAGAAGCTAATCATACCAAGAATGGATATTACAAGAAACAACATAACATCAAAGGTGGACATGCAGCAGCCAGCCATTATTATCAGTAATCTATAATATAGCAATGTTAAGACTAAAATTTTTAAAAAATTAATCAAGTCTTACATTGGAATTAATGAATATAGATTACAAAGTAGTGTATGTTTAGATAACACACACACACTTAATCATTAGTATTATTTGCTCATAGTAATGTTTTGATTTTAGATATCACCAGCAGATGAAACAGCTGAGGTCTTGACCAGAGCTGACCAGGATCATCGGCCAAGCAAGAGGTGAGATGTTACTTGACGAATTGGTAGCCATCTGAGCAGACTTACAAAACATCAACCATATCCATATTAGAACAGACAATAAATCCCAACTGTGATTATTGTGTGAATCCAAGGAATTGGCAGCAGCTGTTGAAGAATCATTCAGCTACTAATGTTCTCATATCACTATTATGAA
Organism: Epiperipatus broadwayi; assembly: GCA_028023455.1. Lineage (NCBI taxonomy): Eukaryota > Metazoa > Onychophora > Udeonychophora > Euonychophora > Peripatidae > Epiperipatus > Epiperipatus broadwayi. The sequence goes on along the minus strand of JAQFVV010006246.1, from coordinate 1,787,260 downwards.
TTTTATATTGAAAGTATTAATAAATGAATACAAAAAAGAGGTAAAAGTAATATTTATGAAATTACATAGAGTATTCATAAATTATTAAATGTATTTTTTGGAGTTTGTATTTGTAAATCATGACTACACACCAAAGTTTGATGACAAAACATATGCTGGAAAAATATTCTTACAAATTTTGCTGATGAGTTTACTGTTAATTTTTGAAGATTCTCTCTTATGGCATATAATAAAAATATTCTATCTTTCAGTGGACTATCGATATGTTACTTTCTATTTTTATAATTATAGCCTACTTTAAAACTCTTTGTGTGTTAAAGCCTCACTTTCAACTTTTAAAAAAAATCTGATCTTTAGATTAAGTTTAACTTGATGCTACCTTAAATCTTATATTAAAAACACATGAAAACTTACTTCCGACATGTACATATTTTACCAATCATGTCCTACAAGTCATTCAAATACAATCGATTAATCTCAAGCTGCTGTAATTTTATTAAAAAATGTAATTTATACATTGTTCTTAATATGTGTAATCTCAGAATAATGTGTGAACCAAGATATGACTTCTTATCTAACAAGGGTTAATCTATATTAGTTTAGCACATACACACACCCATATTCATTTAAGTTCCTATTCAAAAAAATTATATTTCAAAATATATGCTATATAGAAGTTTGCATATATTCAGTGGTATTTTGAAGATTTGTTTTAGGTAGTTATTCCTATTAAACTCATCCTGCTATACAGTATTGCTTGATAATTATTAGCTAAAAAACAATCTTGGCAATCTGAATTGGTTAGATAAATGCAATCTTAACTACTAGTTAAGAACACGAAGTTAATTGACTGCTGAACTCATGGTTTATTCTTTCCTTAATATCTTTCACCACATGTGATAACATACTAATACAATCATTAAAAAAAATAACAGTACTTACTATAAAAAAATCTTCATAGCAGTTCCAATACTCTAATTTTCCTACGTTAAGGCTAAATGCATTAAAATTTAGTGTTATTCGTCGATCAGAAGCCACTTTTATGACCCAAAAACAAATTCGAGGATGTGAGTAAGGATTAGGAAAATGCGGTGAAGTAAAAGTACCAGAATGTGTATTCATTTCTCCACCACAAACTAAAAAACAATATAGTTTTATTTTTATAATTCTAATAAAATATAAAACCAATATAGAAGTTTTTAAAAAGTTCAATCAATGAATATTAGTCAATATCATCTTTTGTTTATAAACCCATTACTAAAATACACAGACTATGATGGTGACTTCTAGTCAAAATATAATAAACTACTAATTCTAAATAAAATAAATAAATTGAAGAAAAAATTTAACAAAGAAAAATCAATTAAGAAACGTTCTAAACTTTTGTCTAAAATGATAATTACCCACATATAAATAAATTTAGAATTACAAGTTTTAAATTATAGGGCATTTGAACACAGACTTTCAAGCTCCCTTCAGCTATCCACTTGATCTCATACAACTGATACACATGACTACACACATGTGAAAATGATAAATGATCTCCAATATACCTATTTCATACTGAACCAGTACTCATCGGTTGGTTCAGATCATTATCTCCCACACATAAATATCATCTATGCTCGGTTTATATTAAGATAGCAAATCTTCAAACTTTAATCAACAAGTTTCAATACCTTCCAATACTTCAGCCATCCATATCATTGGAAACTTATGATGGAACACCCAAATTCCTTGTCAGTTCCAAGTATATAAATTATACTTGTCATTAATATATTACAGATTCAACCTGTATTCTGCCCATCTCTCTTTTGTGCATTTAAATGGCTAATGTCCCATACACGAGGGCTCAGAGTGAATTAAAGTCAACATGGGTATGATATTGGCATCAACAAGGGATTTGGGTATTCCATCATCAGATTTTCAATGGTATGGATGGATGAAGTTGGAGATTATTGAAGCCTGTCCATTAAAGTTTGAAGATTTGCTATCATGATATAAACTAAGCACTGATTATATATGTGTGTGAGAGAGATATTGCTCTGGAACAACTGATGAGTGCTATTTCAGCATGAAATATGTATATTGGAAATCATTTAACTTTTTCACATGTATGTGGTCATGTGTATCGGTTGTATGAGATCAAGCGGATAGCTGAAAGAAGTTTCAAAGCATGTGATCAAAAATTATCTTAGAAATTTAAATAAAAATAGATACTGAATCTGGAACCAATAAGGTCACAGTATGTGTTATGTATGTAATTATATTCAAATTTTTTAAGTAAAATAATGGATTTGTAAAAGAAAATAAATATTTAGATATTATGATAATAAAATATTTAAAATTATAACAATCTCAGGCATAATGCTAGCTGAAATTAAATTTCAAATCACTATCCAAATGTAAAAAACTTCAGCAATGCCCTCTATGAATATATATAACAAGTCTGATTCTCAAATAACCAGTCCAAAAAATGTCCTTTTTTTAGACTGGCTGTTTAAGAGTCAAATTTTTGTATATTTATTTGCAGATAGTGTAGCTGAAATTTTTTAATGTTGGAGAGAACAGAAATCTGATATCTAAAATTATAAATATAATAGAAACATTTAAACAGTGTGATTGTCTTTTATAATGATAATAGATAGAATCAAAGCATTTTACCACAACACAGTATTTTAATAATGTGATCAATATTGATAATCTATGTAGGGAAAAGGATTCAATGTAATAGTATGAAAACTGAACCCTACCATCTGATGGTGGCCTTTTTCACCCAATTCACATCAATATACTAATCCACAGATTGTTTGTTTGTTTACATAATATTACTGTAAAATATTTTTTTTTCAACCCGTTTTTATTATTTTTCCATTGGCGATGGTAAACCACCAAAGTTTTTTTTATTATTACATAATATTATAATCAAAGATTTTTTTTTTCCAACCGGTTTTCAATTTTTTTTCGGCGGCAATGGTAAATTACCAAAGTTTTTTTTATTCCACCCAGTTTTTTATTAAGTAAACAGATACTTTGTTTTTAGATGGTCTAGGGGTGTTGGTTCATTTGTAAGTTAATAACTAACTGTCCGTAAGTTTCTTTACATAATATTACTTATGGTAAACCAAATTTTTTTTCCACATGGTTTTTTTTTTTTTTTGGTTCGTTTTTTTAAGAAACAAACACTTTGTTTTTAGATGGTGTAGGGGTGTTGGTTTGCTTTTAAATTATCGATTAACACTCCATCAGTTTGTTTACACAAAAATACACTAATAAACATTTTGTTGTTTTTAGATGGTGGAGGGGGGTTGGTTGTTTGCTTTTAACTTATCTTCTTTTTTTTTTTTTGTTGATGTTTTGATTTGCTGAAAGACTTCAACAATTCGGTACTTTTGAATAAACCAACACTTGGTTTTTTAGAGGGTGGGGGGGAGAGGGATTGTTTTGATTTTGAATTATTGTCTTTTTTTTGTTAATTTACTATGAGGCTTTTTTCTTCAAATTTTTACACTACAGAAAGCTTTATATGATAGCGAAAAGTTCTTCCTTAATTTTTTGGGCCGTTAATTTTAAAAAAGACATAAACAGTTCATTTTTAAAGATCACTTTTTTTTTAAGCCGGGTGAGATGGGGTGTCTGGAAAGTTTTGTTTTGATTTTTAATTATTGACTTCTTTTTGGATTTTCTTTTTGAACATTTTATTATGTTACTGCACAGTTCATTATTATTATTATTTTTTTTTTTTGGTGGGGCCTTTTGAATAAACTCTTAAACACTTCTTTTTTTTTGGTATAATAAAATATTACCTACTTTAACTGTTAATGAAACTTATCAAATATTACCTACCTACTTTATAATCATGTGAACAACAACAAGTTTCCCATAAAATAATTTATTGAATTAAAAAGAAATAAAATTTTGGACAAGTTGAGAACCGAAACAAGCAAAAATAAACTACCATTTTTGGGGGCATAAAAAACAGCAGCCAAAAGTAACACACAAATAAAATAACAGAGAAGCCTCAAAGCTGTAACTAACAGGATTTTGGAGACTTCAAACCAATTTCCCTTATGCAGACCTACATAGACATGCTTGCAGGAGTTTTTCTTTCTGGGAAACACAATATTGTGCAATCCATGTGTGTGGCCAGCCAGCAATTCGCTCAGCTTCGATCCTTTTGGACAACTTGCAGATGACATTTTAGTTCTTGCATGGATTCATGCATAAACTGGCATTTGCAAGCAAAATAAGAAAAAACTCTGCTGAAAAGAAGAATCTTTTCAAGTTGTGTGCAGTTCAAAAGCATAGGAAAGCATGTGTGATGACATGACAATTCTTAATAAAAAATACTAATTCCACTATGCTTTCTAAAAAATTTCCGACAATGAATTTTTGCAGAGTTTTGTTTCTTTGAAATATGGCCACCATCAAATGAGACCATAGCAAGAGTTCAAGAGTGCTCACTTGACGAATATTGTTCCAACATAATAGGTGTAGTATTTCATTACATAATTGCAGAATACATCACCTTCAGACAGCCTATTATGGCTCAAAAAACACCTATTGTACTGATGTGCATTTTGTGAAAAAAAGCACCATCAGACAGTAGGGTTCAGTATTCATACTATTACTGGATTCAATATCTGATGCTTTGTATAGGATTCCTAATGATTGCATAGTTTTTATTTAGATAAAAAATTTAATAGAATATTCATAGGCAAACATAAAGATTAACAATCAAAACTTTTATTTGCAATTCCTATTAAGCAATATATATAATGATATTAATTACTGATAAATTTGAATACAGAAGGTTTGATAGCTATTGACAATCTGAGTCAATCAACAGATTATTACTTTAATAACTGAAAATATCATTTTTTATACCCATGTTATCTTTTCAAAAGATTAATACTTTAATAATTGAGAATATCATTTTTTATGAGACATTTCTAAGTCATTTTCTGATCACATGCATTTTTAGACAGCTTTTTTACATGAGGTTTTAAATATTCTTATGCTAACACTTTCTCATATTATACTTCTTATGAGGATTTTTTTAATGATACTTGATTGTTGCAGCAAATTAATGCCCTTCTTTTAAAAGGATGTTTTTTTTCCCTTTGGTAAGAGAAAGTTTATTTCACCCCACTCTCCCAAATAAATGAACTCAATATTAAGCTTACATCAATTGTAAATCTGGATTATTGTCAATCAGAAACTGCATTAATGTCTGATAATATATAATAATTCTTTAAAAAGTTTTTAATGAGTTTTGGACTTTCAAAAATATATGCTCAGTTAAACTGAATTTAAATTCATTACTGTCTAAAAATAGTGCCTAACTTAAAAATATGTATATTGCTTACACATAGTAGAAGTGGATAGAATTTTATTAGTTTAAACAGATATCTTCTGGACTTTTTCCTCTTCATATCTGGGTTCTCATTAGTAGTCAGTCAGATATATTATATATCATATAGGAAATATTACCAGAACAATCCTGGTGAAGGCAACGATTTCAATTTAAAAAATTTGACTGTAGAGACATAGTTTTATGAGACGTCATCAATTACTTGAAAGATTTTTGGAAATGATTTACAATAAATAAAAAAAAACTAATCAATTGTTTAAAGCATGTTTTTAAAATCTGACTTTTGAGAAATGTATACAGATCACTTACAAAAGATCTAAGTAGCTGCCAAAAATATTTAGATATCTCAAATTGTAAATAGAAAAATGTGTATAAAATCATGTAAATAATTCAATTATTCTAAAGATAAGGGTTTTTGGAATAATAGTTTTTTCTGGTCTATATCATTATGTATTGAAGTCATCAAACTTAAAAGTTATTCTTGAATTGATGCTGGGTTTATTCTCCATTTTTTGGGATTATATTTATTATAAAGTAATATAAATAATGTATCTATATATCAGATTCCACAATAAATAATAAATGGTAGCTATCACAACATAATTACAATGAATATATATTGTATCATATGATTGATGCATTTTTATTGTTTGGAACAGGATGTTTATTATCTACATCAGAATATTGGAAGTATAAGATACAAAATTTTTGAGACTGCATATATACTGTTTAGAGCTGACTTAAATAAGTTTATCTGTTGCATTATGTTGCTCTTGTAGTAAATATTTCTTATTCAGATTCAGTAGTTGAAATAAAATTGCAGCAATGACCGCTTTTTATGGAATAAATTTTTCATAAAAATTGTTTGTCCAAACAAAACTTTTACAATTCCAGGGCTAAAAATAGTGCATAATAGACAGTGATTAAGTATAAGGAGACAAAAAATGACTCAGAAACCATAGTTTGTTACCTTTGCAATACAAACTCTCAAATATAAGGAGTAGTTCATCGTATAGTATAGTTAGACAATAAAGTGATAGTTTTTCAAATTTAGAATTTTCTCAGGCATTATAGTTAGTTTTCTTTCTAATTTTATTTTTCTACAAACTAATATTTCCCTATTACAATGATTATCAGGATGTCCTTTAGACACATAAAATATTATTTAAATTGATATTTAATATCTGGAAGATTAAAATATCTATAAGCATATATATCGTAAGATAAAATAATTATAATGTGATTAATTTTAGTTACAGTAAATGCAGTAACAGATTTACTTTTGGAAGTCTTCTTTTTCCTAAACAAAATCAGGCTGAGAAATTTATACAGCATTCGTTCTTTCACATTTTTTAGTCATTGATAAATTTATGAAACAAATAATCCATCTTTATTTAATCACTTCAATAATGTTCAATTTCATTTTTTACTTAATCAGTATAACTTTATTGTTTAAAATTATTTCAAAGAAATTTACATTAGGATAAAACAATGAGCATTGCCAATTGCTCAACAAGCTTTGTAATAAATGCTTAGCCAGAGAAAGCATTTAAAATATGTCAGGAACCCCCCCCCCAAAAAAAAAAACAAAAACAACAACCTCTATCATGGTTTCATGCTTTGGCACTCTTCACAGAGGCACTAGAATAGCGTCAGACATTAGATCTAAAAATACCAACCCAAAGTCAGCATTTATCTAAAAGCTATCTTCAAACCCAGCTATCCAACTCAAATAGCTACATGGGGCTTAGAGATCTTCAGCCATACCATATATTAGTAGTCTTAGCAATATAACATCGCATGACTTAAAGCAGAGACTATAAACAGTCAAAATAAGAGTCGTAGATCACAAGACCCAATTCTCTTAAACTTGTAAGATATAAACAATGATGACCATTGCTAATTGCTCAACAAACTTTATGATAAATGCTTAGTCAGAGAAAGCATTTAAAATATTCTCTGCCAGGAATCCTCCCCCAAATCTCTGACCATGGTTTCATACTTTGACACTCCTTAGAGAGGTTCTAGGGTAGCTTAAAACACTAGATCTAAAAATACCAACCCAAAGTCAGCATTTTCCTAAAAGTTATCTATTGAGTGGAAAATCTGAAACTTTCAGACATCTACACATCTTCAAACCCAGCTATCCAATTCAAGTAGCTATATGGGGCTGAGAGATCTTCAGCCATCCATAATATTAGTAGTCTTAGCAATATAACATCTCAATAAAGCTTATTAGAGCAAATTAGCAGAGCTCTTTATTTTTATTTACAAGCTTAAAAATAGAGTCCTGTGATATGTGACTTTGATTTTTTGTTGACTAATCATAAAATAAGTTATAGAAAATAAAAATAGGGAATTACTATTGCAACAAGGCAGGTATAATCAAACCCTGTTGCGATAAATAGACAAATACATATTTGTATATTTAACGTATTATTAAAAATATATATATATTATTACTAACGTATTATTAAAATTATATATTACTTTATTAACAAAACTAATATTTACAAGTTGATGTATAATCAACGGCCATTTGTGTGGTTGTATTGTATTATAGATTTAATTAATTTTAATGAAAAAGCTCATAAAAAAGAGGTATGGGGGGATATACATGTGCTCTGATTTTTTTTCTTTTGCCAAATCCAGCTATACACATCACTATGTATATGTATGAGTGTGCTTTGAATCAATGGAATATGGAAAATCACAAAATAAAAATAAAAACATTTTGTTTGATAAACTTTTAAATACATATATATATTAAAAGTCAAAGAAAGAACTATAAATGCCAAGATGGAAGACAGTGATTTACAGAACAATGTAAGTGTCTGTTATAAAAACCTTGGAATTTTTGAGTTCTAATTGAATACTAAAAAAAAGGGTGTAAAAAGCTTTTACAGTGCATTCCAACAAAGGCATATGGAATGATAATGGAAATAGAAAAAAAAAAAGAAAATGAATGAAAAAAAATAATTAAGAGAAGGGACGGAGTTGGCAATTTCTGATTAAAAAAAAGATAAAAAATTTTTTAAAAAAGAAGTTTTGGAGTTGGGAAAGAAAGTAGGCTATTAGATTCATATATAGAGAGAATAATCCAGAGATCAACATTATACATTGATAAAAATATGATCACGCTGGGGTAGAAACTTCAACGTGCAGGGTGTCCGAATCCTTCCCTGAATGTAGAGTAGCTGCCAGTATCAGAGAAGAGAGATCAAGCCTGAAAAATCACCTCAATAAATAATAATGTTGGATCGTCATAAGATGTGTCGAAATAATAAATAAATAAAATTCAGCCAAGTGGAATCCGAACTTCAAAGAGTCCATTCATTGTCAAAGGACTGGAGTTTCTCTTTTGCCAGGTGAATTCAATCAATTCCTTGGGGAAACACAGGTACCTTTTTTCCTGTTTGCATATATATATATATATATATATATATTGTGCCCTTTTCTATAGGTCAGAAATAGCTCATCACAGTAAATTATTAAAAAAATTTAAATTTACAATATGTTCTCTTGATGTGTTAGTTATATTTTGTTAATTATATCTTAAAGATACAATTTGAAGCTAAATAAAATATGTAATGCATAAAATTATAATGAATAACCTTAAAATAGTTAAGTAAAGCTAAAAATATTATTACATATGGTTGGAAAAGCTGGCCATAATAAATAACTCAGCTATAAATATTTAAAAGTATGTTTAAAAGTTTAAATTTAATAATTTTAAACTTATAGTTAAGTAAATATTATATTTAAAATTATAAATTATATTTAATAATTATAATTAATATCATATATTTTAAAAGTAAGCTTTATGGTAGTGAAAGTTATATTTAATTCTATATTTTCCAAATTATTCTTCCAAATTTTATAATTGTATTATTTTATTTAATACAACAAGTATAGCAATTTATTATTATTCCCAGACAGAAAAATCGGATAGTCTGTCTTGGTTATACCAGTCATGTGATTCGTATAATATATGGTTATACACACTTGCTTGCTAGTATTTAGATTAGTCAAGTTCAAAGTATTTTAAAATTACATTATAGAATTGGATGTAATTATTACCTATCATAAAAGCAAATATTAAGTTAAATGTTATAAATGTTTTAAATAATGTAATAAAACGAAGATAGCTAATAAAAGTTAAATATTTTGTTTAAAATAAACTAGATAAATTAATTATTAAGAGTGGGATAAATTATTGAATATTGTTTTTAAAAGTTGTTTAAAGGTATTTAATTATTTTAGTAAAGTAATAATTGATCTAAAAGTAATATTTTAAATAATATTTTTAAAGTTTTAATATGTCATATTTTTTATTTTGAAATTTAATTGTGTAAGTCTGTAACATTATGCAAATTTGGTATCAAAGGAAAAGTAAGAATCAACCAATAGAAGGATGTGTTTTCTAGGATGTAAATACCGATTGCACAGGGGTATCAGTGGTGATTAATAGGTGATCAAAGGTATTAGTGATCAAGTGTAGAAGCTATCAAGGTGACAGTAATTTAAAGTTTATTATTTTAGTTAATTTTTTACAGCTCTTGTACAATTTATTTGCAAAGCTAATAGGATATTTATTATAAAGTATTTGCAAAAGAGAGTGTAAAATAAAATATAATTAATAACTTCATTTTTAATATGCCTTGCTAATTTTTATAGTCCCATTATCAGGAGTATTCATCGGAAACTTAATTTACTTCGCAATAAAAATATGAAAATGCTGATAGTTAAAATGTATGTAATGGAAATTTTAATGAGGAATATAATAATTCTGAACATGATATTGATAATATTAACACAGAGGACTATTCTGGTATATAAATTATTATTATGGACATTGTACAAGGAGCTTAAATAGAAAAGCTATTTGTAAATTAAAAATAAATTACGCATTTATTTTTTTATATAATGGCAAGATATTTTCGTCAAGGATTGACAAGTATTATGACAAGTATATTTAGAATAATTTTATGAAAATACAATATTATAAGAGTAAAGGTTATATCTTTTTTGATGGAAACATTTAAAATACTTGAAAGAAAATTATCTTAAGTAAAGATTAATGAAGATATTCTAGAAAAGCGTATGTTATTAAAACCTGAACAATATATAGGTTATACGCATTCGTGAAAATTATTTTAAAGCTGATAATTTAAACAATAATGAAACAAATGTAAATGGATAATAAATGGTAATAAATTTTACTAAAAGAAGAAACCTACAAAGAAAATGAATATGTGAATAAATGAAAGTATGGAAATATAAAAATATTTTATATTGCGCAAATAGTTTATCCAGATAATTCAAGCTAAGTCAAAAGGGACAGGATGCATCATTATGTCGACATGGGATATTTTATAGATAGAAGCTTCAAGTTATTATTTTTAATAATATAATTTATTATGATTTTAATGGTCATCATTCTGGACAATAGAAACATAAACTGTTGTTCTATAAACTCTTCCAGGATGGATTGATTATTGTTTTATTTAATTTTCAAGATTTTAAAAGATGTCATATTATTATTTTTATTATTATTTTTTTTTTAAAATCTGAGATTTTCATACCGGAAGTTCGTACAACACTTACTGCAGGAAACGTATTGTCTTGTTCATCATCATAGCAATGGAGGAGGTTGTAGAATTTCTCTTGAAGAGAACATTAAAAAAAAAAACTCTTGAGAAAATAAAACATTTTGAACTCTATAAAGAGAAAAAGTCATTTCAGCTGAAGAGTAAGTAAATATGGTTTTAACTCATTTATTTATTTTAAAATGTAATTATTTTGATTTATAAGTGTAGGAACATGAATATTAATTTATTGATAATATTAGAATCCTATAGTATAATAATTTAATAGTTTAAACAAGAACATTTAAGTAAAAGTATAAATGCATTTTCATGTATGTAATGTTATATCTAGTTGATGGAAAAGACGACTGCAAAAAGTGATGACCAGCTAATATCACTTGGTAATAGTTAATGAATATTGATATTTTTTATGATGTATATTTTTTTTCTTGTTTTGCAGATTGCCTATGAATTGTAATGTATGGAAGTATAAATGTTTAATTATGTGTAAACGCATTTATACAACACTTTAAAATTATGAGGTTAGGATTTATTTTGAGAATATGCATACTATAATTTTATACTAGTAATATAACATAACATGATGATAAATATTTATGTGATTCTTTTAAAAAACTTTCATATTATTGGATGTTCAAAGTATTTATATGACTAGTTGGTATGTGTTGACAATATAGAATAAGGAAGTAAGCAAACCTTTCTTGTGGATTAGTAAGATCGCTATAATTATAATGAAATTTTGATTATTGTTTTGAATATGCAAGATAGTTATTTGTTGATGTAAGATGGGATAAATCTTTAGGAAATAATGATAAGATAGTGGCTTGGTAGTAATATGGTGAACATGAACCCAAGATATGATGTTATGGTAGGATATAATAAGGAATATGAATAGTATTTTATAATCTTTATGGATATACAGTACAGTTAACAATGCCCTGTGACTAATATATTTATTTGTGGACAGTATCTATTTTTTCTTTAAGTATTGATGTTTTGAATAAAGCTGAAGGAATAGCTTGACATCATTAATAGTATTGGAGAACATTAGACAGAATAGGTCAGGCTTCTATTTCTTACAGATACACTGTGCCATGATATTTTTGATGTGCTATGAGTTATACTCTAGTTTTGCTTCCCTTGCCTACTCATCTATTCACTATCTAGATTTGCAAAGTAACTACATCATACAGTATGATATATTTGAAAAGAAATAATAGATAATTTAGAGTTTAAGATAGGCTATCGTTTGAATGAGATAAGTTCATTTACTTAGAAGAAGTAGAATTTATATAAATTGAAATTGAAAATCCAATGGATCCTAAAAGGGAAAAGAATCATAAAATATGTTTTTGGATTTATTTTGGAAATATAATAAAATTTCAGGAATAAAGTATATAAAACAAAGTTGTTCTTTAAAATGTTAAATAACTTTTAAATGCTTTATTTTGTTTTAAAATAAGTATTGCATATTTTTAAATATATAATGTTATAAAATAAAACGATATAAACAATAAGCATAAGTATAATTTTGTATTTATTAAATAATAGGGAATATATTGGTAATTACAACAATATAGTATTAAAGTAATATTAAATTGGGATATGTTATATTTAATAAACATAGTGTAGTGAATGATATCCACAAAATCTAGTAATAAATTATTAGTAGATATTTTATATGACATCTTTTAACATTGCAAAATGAAAATTGTTTATTTTTTTAAAGATCCATACTCACGAAAATGTTATTTTTTATGTTTTCCGTAGTATGTTTCTATGGATGGTTTTTTAGAAAAAAAGTATAGTTAAATAATATTTAAAGACAGGATATTTTTTTTTTAAAACAAAAATAAATAAATGTAATTTATCATAAGTTTAATTAGAAAGAGATAAATAAAATGGTATCATTTTATTATTATTATTTTAAGTGAGAATGAAGACTTAAATAAATTCTAGATTGTTTTAATAACTAAGTAATAAAAATGTAGAACAGTGTAAATTGAGGATATCCAATGTAAATATTGTAAATAAATTGTTTATTTTATTTTAGTGTTATAATAAACTTTGTTAAATTTGTTTTTCAAAATTTGTGTGTTAGGACTATTTCTTTTTCCATCACCATGCATGAGATACACGAAATAATTCAATTAAACATAATATTTTTTTCACAAAGATAAATAATTATTTTAAGAATTTGAATATTTTCTTGGTATTTATTTATTTTAAGTAATCACATTTACATTATCTTATGGTCATAAATTAATTATCATAATGGTACATTGAATTATAATGCTATTCACTGCCACACATATATTTTCCAGATTATATAATACTACCACATATTTATTACATTATTATATGAAGATAAAAGATTATATTATAATATTTTATTATTTTATTATGGTAATAAAATTATAGCAAAGAAAGGATACATAAAATTAGTCTATCCAATGAAGAATATTATTATTTATTATTATTATTAGTTTAAGTGTAGTAGAGTATGACATAAAATCCCTTCTCATGTTTTACTACCATGATTTGGTTATCTTAGAATAATTTCATGAATCTGAGATTTTATTGAGCTAAATTATAATAGATAAAAAGATTAAGATTTAATTATTAGTTTAATCTTAATGAGTAGGATTTATTAAAGTTGTAAGAATGCTATAAGTTTATTTGTTTGAGATAGTAATAGGAGGGATAGTATTCTTATGCCATTGAGGTAGTATCCTGTGGGATATTGGCTCAATGTAATCTTTCTTGTCATCTGTATTTTCACTTTCAAGTCTCATGAAATAATAAATATTTATTTATTTATTTTATAACTGAACCTTTTCATTATTGTGATAGTAGAATGTTTAATTTTAATGCAGGATATTTTATTTATCAATTATTTGCATTTAACCAAACGAAATCTGTAACTGAGCTAACCCATTTTTATTTAATATTATATTGCCCGGAAGTGAATGTGCAAATGATAGGTTAGAATATATATATATGACCTTGCTAACTCAATTGAACTCCCCATAATTAAAAAAAAACTGTTGGTTGATTCAATTGTGAATCTTTTTTTTCTTTTTGCACGGAGAGGTTAAATTATTTTCTACTGTTATTATTATATTAATTCTTCCATCATTAAACCCTTGTTACAACATACATGTTATAGCGTAATTGTGTGTGTGGGTTTTGGTAAAGAAAGAAAAGAGTAAACTAGCAAAATCTGGAAGCACAGAAATACTGAGTTATAGAAAATAGAAAAAGAGGGCAATCAATCTATAGTGTAATATGTCTATAATAAATTAATTTTAAAATGGGTTTACTGAATTTCATGTATCTGTGCTAACAAAAGGGAAAACTGATAGGAATCTTTGATAAATGGAAAAAAAAAGAAGAATTGATTTGACTTATGTAAAGATTATTACAAATAAATATGTATCAAATGATGAATGTTTTTTTTTTGTTTTGAGTTTTTTTTCTCTTTATTAAGATTAAAAATAGGTTAGATCTACTCCTGGTAATTTTACCACCCACCCTGAGAAAGCTGGCCACAGGCCGGGACATTTTATCATCCTATTACATACTTCCATATTGTCCAGTATAATTCTTACCCTATGGGTGATATTGGCACTTGAAGTCTTTAGTTAGAGATCCATAAATATACTGTGTATGATATCAAAAACAATTATATATATATATATAGGACTTATTTTTTGGTTCAGATGTGTATATAGGTATACACGCTCATACTCATGTACAGATGAGTACTTCAAGAAACATCGATAAAGGTGACGACCCATTAAACTATATAATATAAAGAAAGCAGCTTAAAATTCATAGAAAAGATAAAAGAAAAAATTAATTAATTCAAAAAATATAAAAAAACATTTTACAATAATAATTTATAATCATGAAGATGAAAATTAACATCCAGTCGTGCTATTTATAAATGTATATTAAAATCTCCACATTCTTACCCACCAGCAATAGTTTAAAAGTATAAGTAAATTTACTTGAATGTATCATATGCGTGATGTTTAAACTGACAATTATATTGTACAGGAGAGAAATAGAGTCTCATTTTTTAACTATCTGCAATTAAAAGTATATTGATTATAAATATATGCAAATCTCTTATTACAAGATTAGCTAATAAAGCATTTAAAAATGATAAAATATTAATTTTATAATTTTCATACATTAATATATAGACAATAAATAAAAATAAAATACAACAGAAAAATGGTAATAGATCATAAAAATTATAAATTTATTAAGTTATATGTTATAATGGAATCACAGAGTACATAGTCAATTGTTATTATAAATATTATTTTAGAAAAATGATTATTAGCTCATCAATGACCAATGGGTGACCATGGACAAAGTAAAGTGACTATAACCTAAAATCTAATCATATTTGATCATAACTATAGATGATGACCAGACTGAAGCCAACACCAAGAAATCTCAATTCAGATCTAGTCATATTTCCTGATTATATCCATTATATTATTATTTAATCCAATCTGTCAGATGAAAAGTTGATAAAACGATGCTTTTAAATAATAACAATTTATTTATAATAACAACATATATATTGTAACCTCTATCTTCTTCACTTATTTACTTTATTATATCTATAAATGCCCAGGCACCAATTCTATACAAGATAGAATAAAATTTATAATTGTAAATTGCTTTTAAACTCATTTAAAAGATTTTTATATTGTAATTATTCTATGGCTTAGCTCAGTTGAGGTTATAGGATATGGTCTTCATATAGGAGGCAAATAAGGATGATAAAAACGTCTACAAACAACAATTTTTTATTGTTAATTTAAATATGTTCTAAGCATCTATTCAATAATAAAACTATTGCATAATCATCAATTATCATATTTAGTATAGGTTAGATAATGATGAGGGTTGGGTACCTTTTATATCCACATCACCATCTATTCTAAGCAAAGTAAAATATATTATTGGCATTGTAATACTGAGATTTATTACCACCAGACAAATTAAATAAAACTTGACTTATATTGGCAAATTTATATATTCTATAACTATGTTATGTTAACTAGGTGTGTGTGTGTGTGTGGAAATGGAGAATCGAATGTATATATAATCAAGCAATTCATATGGGCTATTAATTCAATAAAACATTTATTAAACATAAAAGACAAAATAAATAATAAATTAAAAAAAATATTATTATTGCACCTTACTAACCAATTACATTGCTCTTATAGTAAAACCAAAATTGACTAATATTTGATATGTGAATCATATATTTTCGAATATGTGCATTTTTTTTTATAACATTGTAAATATAATGTATTTTTAACATACTTTTTATTAGATTATTTATAAAACTTGGATGATGCCATAAATTAATCATCTTTTATGCATATTATAAAAATTTATACAACACTTATCTGTTATAATCAATGTATATACCATCTGAAATTAACTATACAAAAATTAAAGAAAGGCATGGGAAAGCACTAACAAAACACTTACACTTATATACGTGAGAGTTAAATAATATCTCCAAACTCAATCTAAATAATCTAATCGTCCCTGACCATTTCTACCTTCAATTTATAACAGACAAGGTTTTAATTCTTTATTTTTTTTAAATAAAGTTCATTAGCAAAATTAAGCATAATAAATACAATTAAAAAAAAAAACAAATAATAATAATTTATAGCATCACGCAAACACTCGAATATATATAATCACCTATAGTATAATTTCTAGATCATACAAAATAGATTATCAGATTATAATAACATGAAGTTACATTGTTTTTTTTTTTGTTTTTTTAAAAAAATAAATAAATAAATAAATAAATAAAAAAAATTGGTTATACATCTGTTGTACTCAGTAACGAAAATATTTATCAATATCCCATCATTATATGTTAAGTTTTTTTTTTTTTTTAATTTAAAAGCTGAAAGAAACATACATATTAATTTCAAAGATAACAGTAAATTATAACATAAAAAAATGTCTATTCGATTGTTAAGCATAACTTGTTAAGAATGATAAGAGTTTTTTTTTTATCCTAGAATTCCATGACAGGCGTTATAAATGACATTTGCATGCATTGAAATTATTTTATTATATATATATATATATGAATTGCAAAGTTATACAGTAGAAAATTATTCTCTAGATACAAGATTAAATAGATAAACTTTTTCATTTTAAATTTTAATTTGCAGAATATTGATAGAAAATTCTTAAAATTGAAAATCAAGCGTTTGATTTTAGCATTTAACAAGAAAAATTTAACTAGCTTTATTTTAAACAATTTTGTCATTTTAATATTATTTACTTTTGGTAATACTTTAAAGTAAATCATAATTACTTATCTTACGTGCCATCCAGGTATTTTAAAGATAATGAATATGGATCATGATTTTTGCAGAAATTTGGAGCTGACTTCCCTCTGGGTCTATCTCTGCATCGTTATATTATTTTAGTAGTATAATAGAAATTCTTCACAAATATATTATTAGAATCCTCGCGATGTTTTTTTTTATATTTATTGTAATACTCTTAGAGAGTTATTGATTCTTTTAAATTTTTTTTTACATCTTCTCCCTTGGAATTTTTTTACTTTCTTCAAGTTTTAAACTCTCTGTTTTTCTTCACTCACACCCTCTATGTTTCTATGACAATCAACTTTGGAAATTTTCCAGAAATATTATTTATAAAAATTTTAACAATACAATGTTTGGATGGAATAAACATAATAATAAAAAAAATATTAAATATTAATTATTAATTTTAGAAATGTTATTTACTATTATACAAATAATCTGTAGCATTTTTAAACATAAGATTATGAACAATACATAATCAGTAAATAATAAATAAAATATAGAAAAGAAAATTCTGATTAATAATATATCTATGTATCTGCCCATTATGGCATGTAAATCTTCTACTACACACAAACATCTACTACTAAACATATAGTCCAAAACTCCACCATTCAATATATCCATTTAAAGTTTAATTTTTTTATCCTAATTTAAAATAGCAAATCTCACCACAATTTAAGTTTAATTTTCCTAAAACTCAATTTTAAATATTAAATTATATCACAATTCATTTTTCTCAGATAATTATCTTTAACCATTGTTAACACAAATGCGACCTTCCCACATTCCTTCCTGGTGCCAATCTGGAAGGTTACAATATATATATAGATAATTTAACTTCTCTTATATTTACATACTCAATAAAATGAAATATATATATGATAAAAAACATTTAGACTTGACCTGATAAATGAATCAAGAATATATCTTTGATTTGTCCCAAACTTGATTGATTTCTTATTTTCAAGATTGATAATAATTATAACTCCTATAATATTTAAAAAGAATACTTCTTATTCTTTTATATCACATATATACAATTAAAAAAATATTAACATTTTAATGTTCAATTCAAGAGAAAAAGGAGTCGGTTGCAAATATTTATTTATCATAGTCATTTGAAATAATCCAACTGAATTTTCTAGGTTTTATTTGTCTGTTGAATTCAACATATATACTATGTTTTTTTCTCTCTTTTCTTCCGCATTTAATATAGTTGTTAAAATTTCCACGCAGGTCTCCAATTGTTATTCATATATTTCGGTCTTCTGCATACATGGTAGAAATTAGTAAATTCTTCTGACAATTTCTTTTAATTGAGCTTAATAATTCTTCTTTGATTTCTTTATTTTTTAAAATATTATGTTTTGATACAGTAACAGCAAATAAATCTGAAAATAGTAAATATAATTAGGCATTTATTTTCAGTACATGGGCATTACATTTTCACAAAGATGAGCAAAGATTCAGACTAAATTTTTAATCAGCCTTGATAAATAAATACAAAATTGAATAAAAATCATCTTCATGGCTGGTAATTTGTGAGCTATACCAAATGATAAGTTTCAAACAAAGGTAGCTTTTGTTGTTGTTGTTGCCTAGCTACAGTCAAAATTTCTATAGCAATCCGTTGTTTGTGTTTAATCTGCATTCTCTTTATTATTACTTTTTAATTGATACAATATTTTTGCAAGCAATTTTATTTTCAAATCAAATTTGAAAAAAAAAAAACAATAATAAAGAAATAAACTTCTCATTTCTTAAAAATATATTTATTATTTTTTAATTTGTTTATACATTATGACTTTTTTTTTTTAAAAAAAAAAACTCTTTAATAAGTTTTAAAAGAACAAGACGTGTGGTAAAGATGTCTTTGATTATATGTTTATAATTACTCCTCTCCTAAAAATGTAAAACGTGGATAGAAGTCAGCCCCTTATCTTGTGTGAGAATGGTATAGTAAAAATTACACTACAGAAATATTATTAATTAAGTGGATAATTTCTAGTTTAATGCATGACTAATAAAAATAATTATATACTGTATATGTTTTGTTTATATTCTTCTTGTAGTCTTTTTATTCTGGCTTGGATCCTTATGTACAATGTATTTTTATGACTTTGTTTGTCTTTAGAAGCTGACATTTTAAAGAATACAATTTTTAAAGAGTAGATTCAGGGAGGAGACTCAGTCAATCATAGTTATAAACAATTTGGCAGCAGGATTATTTATATTGTTTTCATATAAGTATAAGTTCCTTGAAATAATAAACAAATAAAAAATAGAAATGTAGACATGGAAAGTAGTTCAGGGATAATAATTATATTTAAATTATGACTTTATATACATATTTATTAAAAAATAAAAATTGTACTTTCTCTTCTCTTATTATTTGCTGAAAGTTTGGCAATTTAACTCACTTAAAATGGTAAATAAAATATCCATTATATATATTCACAGTCAATGTACTGCTTGAAATAATAAATATAACTCAAATCATTAAATAATACTATAATTATCTCTTATGTGCCAAACAAAATAATTAAAATGTAATCACTCTTAATGCAATAAACAAGTTGAAATTTACTTCTCTCAAAAATTAAACAAAATTTCCAAACCAAAACATTCTAGCAAAACTATCTTAGATCGAAGTTGTTAAATTACAGGGGGTCTGATTAATGACATTTTATTTACTTAAAACTTTATTTATAATTATGGAGGAATTTTTAAATTTTGTTTAAATAGTTGTTAGAAGCAATATCAGCAATTTGATAACATTCATTCTAAAGATTTTCCCAATTAGCTACTTTTATGGATTAAGAATTTAATATATATTTTACTTCCATTATACATCTACTTTTAAATCAATCTTTGCTATTGAAAATTAACACCTTTAACGACTAATTTTAATATGTACTGTACATATATTATGTACATTTTTATATATTTAAATAATAAGAATAAAGTTCAATTCTTTTTCCTTCCATGAATCCATTTTTACAATCTTCATGTCAGCTGATTTAGAGATATTTCTTCATCTCACTTTTTTAATGACAGAAATAAAAATGACAAAGGAATAGAATACAAATATGATCATTAAGTCAAAAAAGCATATGATTTGTATTTGCTTAAAATTGCTTTGAAAAAATATTTAAATTTTTTATATATAAATTATTTATCAAAAATACTCTTTCAAATCTCCAGTGTAACTCTCCATTATAAGTTTGAATGATCGATTGATGCTATGTAGAAAACCTTAATAAATTCATACCCAGTACTACTTGATCAATATAAATCTAATGCATTGTATAAGTTATTGTTTTATATAGATATATTGCAATATTTAATAAATCAAAATAAATTGTAATTCATGGCAAAAAATGATTGCTGGTTATTATAATTTAATGGCTAACTTTATAATTTCCTCCAGATAAAAGATCAAATTATAAGCAGCCTGATTAATAATATCTACATAATATTTTATTTGTAAGGCATCATCATCAACCATTATCAATCCACTGCAGGATGAACATCTACAAGTTCAAACCATCTTCTCCGATTTTTAGCTTCTCCACATCATCCCTGCACACTTTCCTATTTCATCCATCTCACATGTGGTCTCTTTCTGGGTCTTTTGCAATCTCTTGGACTCCAGTTTAAGATTTCAATTGTCCATCTATTACCATCTCTTCTAGAAATAGGTCTAGCCCAACTCCACTTCAGTCTTTTAATCTTTTCAATGAGGTCAATAACACCTGTTTGTTCTCTTACCCATATATTGCATTTTTTGATTTCTTCTTGTTACTCCTAATATATATATCTCCATACTTCTTTGAGTGATTTGAAGTCTCTGTATTGCTCTTCTATTAAGTGTCCAAGTCTCAGATCCATATGTAAGAACTTGTATAATACATTTATTAAAAACCTTCAAACATAGAGGCATATTTTCTTTTAGTATCAAGTTATTTTTACCAAAAACACTCTAAGCATGTTTAAATCTATGATTAATTTCACCCAATATGTTTCCATCTATATTAATCTGACCAAGATATTTGTAGCTGTTAACTACTTCTAACTCATCATAATCAATCTTTAATTTCATATTTTGAGAAAATCCATTGAACATTAGTTTATTCTTTTTAACATTTATCTTTAGTCCTACTTTCTTACTTTCATCTGATAACTCCTGCAACATTTGTTGCAGCTCTAAAGCATTATTTTCAAAAACAACTACATCATCTGTAAAATCTAAATGACTTAAATAATCTCTGATTACTTTCTCACCTTTAGATTCCCATTTTAATCAACAAAATACTTCTTGCAGCACTGCTGTAAAAAAATTTGGAGATATGGAGTCACCCTGTCTGACACCCTTCTCAATGTTGACTTTGTAAGTTTATCTGAATATGTAATTTTAATTTACTTTAATGATTATGAGAGTAAAGTAAAATCAATACAATAAAAACACAAGTTATACTACTAGCTCATTATTTAAAATATTTTTTAAAAACGCATTTTATAAACATATATTAAAAATTACCATCTTGACTTGAATTAAATTGAAGCTTAAATCCTCTAGAATCAATCTCTCTATCACTGTGGAAATGAATATAAGCTTTACTACCCGCTGTATCAGGAATAATTGGAATATCGTCTCCACAATACACACCAAGAAGAGGACCTATTAAAAAATTAAATGGTACTTATTACCAAAAATAATGCATCATTAAATTTTATAGAATGGATTACTGATACTAACACCATTCTTATAATTTGAAGAGTTTCAAATCAAATAATTAATTTTAGTTCTTAACAGATAGTCTTCAAGGTATACACAAAAATCAATGCATGGTGAATATTTTTTTATATTATACAATTTTATAAAATTAAAATGGATTTGTAAAAAAAAAAAAAAACATTTTGCCTAAATATATTAATCATGATTTATCAGATGATATAATAAAAAATAATAAGCTGAGTTTATAACACTGGTTGACTGTCATAGGTTAGAACATTTAATATTTCTGAAATAAAGACAAAATGTTGATTAAATTATTAAGATTAAGAACATTTATATTCCATTAATACTTAATTCATCAGAGATATATTATCTGAATAAATTAGTTCTACAAAACATTAATAGGTTTCACATTAGTTTGCCAAAAATAGATTAGGATAATCCAGTTTGGGTCTACACCTATTTACAGATAAACAAAAACAATTTAATAACAGCAAGTTATTAAGAGTCCTCAAATAAATATTTTAATATTTGCAGATTTATAATAATGACATAACTAAGAATCAGAATAGATTAGTAGGTATGTAAAAAGGACCTTGACAAAAAAGCTATAGATTATACAAAACAAAAGGCTCTTTTCATTTAAGTTATTTACACCATGGTAATTCATTGGTTAGTTTGTTTTTACTTTGAACATGTTTATTGTGATTCTAGAAAGGCTGAATGTGTTTTTGTTTACTAATGAGAATTTTTCAATTCTTAAGTCTGCTATTCTATCAATGTGCTACTGTCCTTATAATGATTAGTGATAAGTATCGAAAAAGTTATCAGTCTTGGAAATTCTTCATGAACATGAAAACTGACTAACTTATGATATAACAATTTTTATATGATTTCTGTTTAAATATTCAAATTGCTATAAATAACTTATACTTTTAAAAAGCTTATAAACTAGTGTATCAAAGTATATTCATGTACAATAAATTGAGTGAAGAAATGCAGTCTAGCTTTCAATCAACTGTAACTAAAATCATTAGGTAATTGTAACATTACATTCTCTTTAAGAAACATTATTTGTTATCAGAATAAGCAAAATATTAAAATCTTCATTCAAAAGTGAGATGCTCCTATGGCAATATTTTTCAGAATGTAAAATTAAATTATTCAAATTACTACCTAAAATATCCCAACATCTTAATTATATCAAAACAAAGTTGAACTAAAAATTATGTTGGAAAATTATAGAATTCTTAAATTTGAATAAAAAGATTTCATTTATTGGTATACACACTTTCCAATTCCATTCCACATTTTGATTCTCTCTTAAATCGGACTGAAATAATTTCTGATTTTATTCTTTGTTCCATTATTTCAGAAAAATATAATCAATTCAATTTCTTTTTTTATAACTGCTTCTATTATGGTCCTTGTGGAATTTAAGGCAGTGGTAGATTCTGAAGCCCAAGATCCATGGATTGTGACTTCATTTTGTCATTTCCAGTCATAAAGCTTCTGAGCAAACCATACAATAAAAATATTTTCAAATGATTTTATGTAAACATTAAAAAATATCAATTTGTATTAAATAAACTTACCGATTTTATTATTTTCTCTAATTTCTACAAAATCACTACAGTTTGAAGATGTTGACAGATCATAAAATTCAAAGCTAAGATAATGTCCTGTGTATCCAGTAACAAACCATTCACAGTCTAAGTTATGACCATATGGAAATGGATAATTGGGGCTGCTGATGATACCACTTCCTCCTGATAATGATCCACCACATGTTACTACAAGAAGCAAGTAAGGATAAACAAACTTAAGAGTGTTTACAAAAATTATCTTCAAAATTACATTCAATTACAAAAAGAAAAAAAAAAATATTTACATGGATTGGAAAAATGGCTGACATAAGTCAAAACAAACTTTAACTTTCACAATCACTTTATCACCATTGCACAATTAAAGTTAGCTATACAATCTTTTTTAAAACAATGGAATCAATTCTTATTTTAGAACAAACTATTGTTTGTTTATCAAAATATTTTTGTGTAAATATTTGTTTTCATTAAAAAAAATAGAAACAGCAACATCAAAAAATAAAATGAAAACACATAAAAGTAAAATTCTAAAAGGTTAATCTTATAAGTTACTAGAAAATAAGACCCACTATACCTACCACATACTTTAACTTAAAGATAGTTCAGAAAGAAAACTAAGAAATATTTGTAATAAGTGCAGCTTTCCCAGAGTGTCTGATTTTATGTAATGTTAATCATATTAAACTGTTAAATTATTTTCAAAATGATGTGAAAATCTTTTATACAAATTAGAATTTTAAAAAATAATTTTGTTGTCTTACATAAGCACTAATGTTTAAAGTCTTAATTATGATGCTTTGTATTGAGACATTAAAATAATATATATATATATTCTATTTTCTGTCTGCATTGAAACATGTACAATTAAATTCTACTGACAAATATATGGTGCAATCTACTTACTAATGCAAATGAATTGTAAAAGTGAAGGCATATGCATTTCTAAGAGTTCAAATACTATTTATATAAGTAAGATTAAATTTTTAATTGTAAGCAATGATAATTATTAAACCGTAAAAATTCATGATATCATTTTGATTATACTTAGTAGAAATTGTATCAATTGTTAACATCATTTAATAAAAATCTATCTAATAATGTAAAAAATTTAAAACAGTTAATGCACTTTTAAAAAACTATCCTTAATTAATAGCATGCATTTTTGAGACTGAATTATAAAACAAATTAGTGTAAAGATCTGTAAAATCAATACTAAAAAAAATCAAAGAGAATTATGTTTTAACATAGCCAATCTCTATTGTTTATCAAAGCAGCACTAAAGCATATGACTTTAATAATATGATATTTCAATAGAAAGTCAAAAGTTGTTTTGTCATAATGGTTGGGTATATACAACAAATCAATGCATTTGAAAAAAAAAATCATTTATTTTGAGTTAAAATATAATGAGCATCACAAATACACTCATGAAGGCAAACATTATTAAGATTCTAATCATGCATTTCAATGAGATACTGATGTATACAAATCACTAATTTGAATCAAACTTCTAAATCTTGACAAATAATCACCAATATAATATTTTGTGCTGAATCAGCACATCAGTTGGTCAAGATTATCATCTTCACCCATATATACAATCAATGCTCAACTTATATTAAGATAGCCAATCTTCATACTTTAATGGGCAGGCTTCAATCCACTCCATGAAATTGACAGCTGAAGAGTTGTGGGTGGAGTGAATTGAAGCCTATCCATTAAAGTATGAAGATTGGCTATCTTAATATAAGCTGAGCATTGATTGTATATATGTGTGATGATAATCTCGACCAACTGACAAGTGCTGGTTTAGCATGGAATGTGTATAATGGTGATTATTTATCTTTTTGACATGTGTGTGATTAAGTGTGTCAGCAGTACGAGATAATGTGAATAGTTGAGGGTCATGTAAAAGTCTGAGTTCAAACTCATTATATATTAAAATCTAATTTAGTATTTTCTATTCTTGGAATTCTTTATTGTATCAATAAAATGCTAATAAAGTTAAAACTTATTATAGACAATGGTACTAGTGCTCAAATTAAGAGAAAAATTGCTTTTACTCCTTGCTGGTGAGCACAATTAGAGTAATGCCATTAAAAGATTAAATTATTTTACTTGAAGACTTTAATGCATGTTATATAAATAGTAGGTTTTGCTATTGAAGTTTTACAGAACACATGAATTGATTATCATAACACTGTTTAGAAAGAAATTTTATTATAAAGACACTGGATCTATCCATGCCCAATACAATGGCATTTAATAGATTATATTATAGTTAGGTGTCAGAAAACAAGAAAAGTTTATATTATATTAGCACTTATAAGCACAGATCATAGATTAGTACATTCTAAAATTAAAATAATGGTTATATTAAAAAATAGATTTTATTCCAATTATATTAAAAAAATTGAAATTTATTCTTTAGAAATATCTATTTTACATAAGAAAATTTCAACAGCTATTAAACTCTAAAATCACTTACTTGGACCTTAAGAACTGGCATATTATCAATCCATGGAGCTTTCATAAAAGGATATAATGGATGCAAGTAAATGTATTCTTGGGTTCACAAAAACACAAAAATATCATGATCGATTTTCTGATAATATTATTAGGTATATGATTAAAAAAACGCATCCAGCATATTTTGTTTTATCAATATAATAAATTAAATGTGGAATTTCATTATGGAGATCTAAAGACTAAAACTCAATGATTGATAAGAAGGTTTACAATAATAAATTAAAACTGCAAATAATCATGGTCAATGCTAAATCATTTTTTGATGTAATTAAAGCAGCACATATATCTGAAAAACAGTATCACAGCCTTATTAAATTCACCAATGGCATTCTTTTACATCATGAGATTGATATTTGAACATGTGAAATGAGTATATTGATCATCTTTTAAATAATGATATAAGAATTGAGATGACATCTTTTAATGATACACCCTCATTCTATCAATTCATTTATA
This sequence comes from Epiperipatus broadwayi, assembly GCA_028023455.1. Lineage (NCBI taxonomy): Eukaryota > Metazoa > Onychophora > Udeonychophora > Euonychophora > Peripatidae > Epiperipatus > Epiperipatus broadwayi. The sequence continues at coordinate 1,760,552 of JAQFVV010006246.1, read as the reverse complement.
GTTAAAGCACAAGGTGAAGCTTAGTGAAGTTAAAAGTTCTACAGGTTCTGCTAATATATCTGGAGGTTTCAAAGTATGGTGTTACTTTCAAAAATATTTAATTTTTTTAGGAAGATATAGACTCATGAAATTGGGCCATGAGATCTTAAGCTATCTTCTATTGTTCCATTTTTTAAAAATAAAGGGAATAGACAAGATTGCAATAATCATTAAAGAATATTATTATTATCCACTACTGCAAAAATACCTTTATGGATTTTGTTGATCAGGTTGCTTTCAGTCATAGATGAATAATTTCCAGAGACCCAATATTGTTTTGGAGAGTCAAGAAGCAATATAGACATGTTTTCTGTTAGGAGGCAAATGCAAGAAAAGCATCAGAAACAAATGAGTGACTTTTAAATTACTTTGACTCAATTGATAAAACAGATCTATTGTACTGTTTGAAATTAGTTTGCTATCAAAATTTATTCATATTAGACAATTTCCACATAATAGACTGAGAGAAAATATTAACATAAATAAAAATTCTTAAGCATTTGAAATGAAAACTGGTATTAAACAAGTAGGTATATCTACTCCAATATTGTTTTCAATTTTCATGATTGAAACAGTAAGATATGCCTTACCAATCTTAGTTTCACCTTGCCTTCCTGTTTCCTACCATCATGCCTTATTTAAAGCCCTAATTGTATCGTATTGTGTGTGTACTGGGTATATTTACCAAAATCCCGCCTAAATTTATATGTCTAATGGGGTGCCTGAGATTTTATAATAATTAAAATTGTCTTAAACAGTTTTATTTTCAAACCATCGAGTATATATTACGTATATATGTTTGTACAGTAAAGTAGGTCACATATTATCATCTACACACATACTGCGATAATATTTAAAATTTATAAAAATAATTTATTTAAAATTTGTTGTTTTTGAATCTGTTTATTTTGTGATGTTATTTCATTATAATTATTTGCATTTAATAAAATAATATCACTGATAAATATATTCTGAAAATTAAATTCAAAAGAGAGTTTTATAAATATAAAATGTTATTTAGTTTTTCAAAATCATGTCATTTTAAATCATCGAGGGTAGGGAAAGAACAATAGTGGCTAATTTTAACTATATTGGTGCCGGTTTTACTAGTAGATTTGATAAGATTAAAAACAGTGTACGAGCAGATTTAATTAAAAAAATGCAGTCCGTGTTTTCCAATTTATTAATAAATTAAGGAATGGATTTTACCACCACAGGGTTAGATTATAACCAGAGAGAGCATATAAATAGGGCTGACTGATTATTATAAGATTATTATAGAGTTATTAATTAATCTACCTGATATTGTGACAGCAGAAGTTATATTTTCTGTAAATTTTGAAATTGATTTTCGAATATTTTTTTTTATTTGCGTTATCGGACTGACCGGCTTGTCGTTAGTTTAAAAACAAGTTTTAAAATCATTTAACCTTAGAATGACAGGGTAAAGGGGCAGTAGGCTGTTTTCCTTCAGGAGCCAGTGCCTTGGCCATCCATCATTCACCATCCGATGTCCTGTCACTGTATCATCAAGCCCAACTGAACCAGCCCAAAGAAATGCTGCTCCTGAAATCTACTAACTGCTGCTGCAGAACAACAAACCCAGGAGAATCAAAATTTGCTTAAGAACTTTGTTACAAATTTGGAAATGCCCACGGACAGATCTGAAAGAATGAGGTAATTAAAATCAACCTGAGATCTCGGAAACCTTCATGCTATATAGCTAATAAATTTTGTATATTCCTTAATATGTATTTATTCAAGTGTTTTTCCCTAATGCATGCTGAACTTGTGATTGGGTTGATTTTCTATATATATTTGTAAATGTCTTATTTAGAATTTAAATGTATTGTCATGAAATATCTAATTAATTTCTTTAGGCAAATGCAAGTTACGTAGGAAAGTTAAATAATGCATGGTTGCCATCTTAGTTTATTAAATGCAGACATGTATCCCCCTCCCATCTTTTATATATATGTTTAAAAGTAGTTCTTACATATCATAAACTTTGTTAGAATAAGTATTTATTTCTCTAAGTTTTGTTGAGAGTCTGCTGGCCATTAAAATATGAAATTTGAGAGCAAGCTATTTCTGTTCTCTAATAACTTGCCCTTTGTTTTACTAAGTGTATTTTAAAATTTAACTGAGTTGCTAGTGAATATGCTTGGGTGCTGGAACTTTACCATTTGCAAAGGTCGTCAATGGTTAAATCCGTTCCCCTTATTTTCCTCCACAGTTCCCGGTACAGTGCTATTATGGCACATGGGAATTATTTCGCGCATGTCCCCACAGTTACGCAGCTCCTGGATGCGGGCCAGGCTTGAGCTGTGAGTGGGCTAGAGATGCCCCAAATAAAAGGCAAAATGCCTATCCAAAGCCAAAACATTTTCTTCATAATTTATAAAGTTGCATAATCAGAAACTGCACCCCCTCCTCAGCATTATATCGCTGGCACCACCGTACATTTCCCTTAGTAATTATTTAAAAGAATTCTATTATTAAATGAATTTTGAATCTGTTCAGCATAGCTCGATCTTATAATTTTGTTAATCACTTCACGAGTGACTCTCGATCTCCATTTAAGATTCCAATTATATATAGTTTTAGAATATTCAAATTCTGTTAAAGACTTTACATGACTTGCATATGCCTACCCTGTCACTGTATTTTAGACACGTTATCTAAACGAACCCAAGTACGAGATATCAGCCATCTTGTTGTTTTCGTATATAGCTATCCAATTTATATAGCTAAACTGTTTTCTATATCTAATTATTAAAATATTATTTGTAAATTTATTTCTTTTGTCCTTTTATTCGGGTGCAATTTAAGTAACATACCATAATGGATTTATCTCAGGCACATCTATAAATCATTGTTAAGTTTACCTAGGGCTATTTTAGATTTAGAGTCTTTTGTTTTCTCCCTGATCACTGGCATCGGCATGAAATTAGACTATTAGTAGCATCAAATGTGTTATCCCATAGAGGGCGTTGTGGAGTTTGGACTTTGGATTTGAACTTGAGATTTCTGGAAGGTAACCCTTCTAGTGTTGAGTTCTATGTCCGGGGTTTAAATTCTGCAGTGTGTTAGTGAGATAGACATGTTTTGACCGTTACAGTGATAGTACATGGATTTAAATATTTTGGTAGATTTACATTTAAAAAGATAGACTTGGATATTTTATCTCAATGAAATAACTCCAGTAACTAAATTATCTGTAAATAAAACTATTACTTTATTCAGGTCATTACATGGAAGTGAGATCTGGATACCCTTTTGTTGCAATATTATAAAAATATTATGGAAAAATCATAAAATCTATCAAGTTGTACTTTAACTTACTGAATGTGATAATATAGAATTCACTATTGATTTATATAAAATTAGACTACCTAAAAGCTGAATTATCTCATATTTGTTAAAAGGTCCTTATAAAATTTCATTTATAATTGTTAGGAATATCATTTATTAAATAATTTGTATTTTAATCAAAAATTTTTTTAAAAATTTATGATTCAAACTGCTCATATTTGACATAAAACTGGCAATCCAATTTTGTGGCATAAACTTGCCACTTACAGACCATTTTGCATATTGTTACAATATGTATTTGCCAAGTTATTAATTTGGATTTTGATAACCAGATTATTAATGATAACTTTTCCAACTATTCTTTCTTGAATTAGAATTTGATCTGCAATATGAAAGCACAAACCCACATGGGATATTGTGTTGTTATGCATTATTATGTGATCATTATATTCAGTTACTTTTATAGAAAATAACAAAACTATAGTTAACTATATTAAATTGATTAAAATAGTTTAATTTTAGTGTTAAATTAATAGACAGAAGAGTTTGAATATGTTTGTGAATGTAATTAATTTAATTAGAAAATAAACATATTTTTGTTCATACCAAGCTGATATTGAGCTTTAAATCCTGTAGAAGTAAATTGAGGACCAGAATAGAAATATATATACATAGCATTGGAAGAAGAATGTATACTAGCTGGACCTGAGGGACTACAATATTTTCCAAGAAGAGGAGAACTTATTGTACTGCCATCATGGATCTGCACATAATTCTGATTACAATACCTAAAAATGAGAAAATAATATAATCATTAAGAATTTTATTAGGGGGGGGGGATCTAAATCTGGTAATATAACATGTGAAATGTTTTGTTTCAAGGTGTCAATTCCTGTTAAATATTATATGGTAAGTATTGTATAAGTATACTTAATGTGTTTTTATAAATATTATTTAAAAATCAAAATAATTTACTGTTTGTAAAGTAACAATTTTTTTTTGCATAATGGCATCATTTCATTATGTTTGCAAATCACTTTTTTTTTTGATTGGGAATGCCATTCTTAAAAATTATTAGTGTGAAAGTTGTATGTATAGTTAATGTGTTTTTATAACTATTATTTAAAAACCCAAATTATTTACTGTTTATTTAATCCATATTTAAACTAACATTTTTTTGTGTAAAGCTGTCATTTCATTAAGATCACAAATCATTTTTTTTATTTTTATTTCGAATGTCATTTTTAAAAGTTACTAGTGTCCAAGTCATACATATTTGAATGTCTTGTTATTTAAAAACCAAAATTATTTACTGTTTGTTTAGTACATATTTAAACTAACAATTTTTTTGTGTAATGCCATCATTTCATTAAGATTGCAAATCACATTGTTTTTACTTTTAGTTATTTTTAGTCCTGCAACACGAGCATGTATTAGACCTACTGTGACCTTTTTACATTTGTACCACCCCCCATCCCTGATAACTTTGTAAATCTTGCCAAAATATCATGTACAATATATGTGTACATATTTTTTTTGCAAAATAGTCATGGTCAGATCCCAAAATCATAAAGTTATCTGTGGATTGATGCAAATGTGAACAGACACAGTAGGTCTAATACATGCTCTATGTTGCAGCTCTAATACCAAAGTACCATGCATTGTTTAGAATGGTTAATAATGATTCTTATTAAATCACTGGATGATCTGATAAAATGTTTTATTCTTTATAGCACAATGTGTTGTTGATATCTATCAAAAAGTCATATTTTTTTATTCATAAGTATATTAACAATAATGTAAAGTATAATTATTGAAAAACCTTTAATATTATTTTGCATAAGGATATGGAATATAACATGATAAAGTACAACTGATTTCCAATAATGAATCATAAGTCATTCCAGAAGAAAATGAGATTGATTGAATTGTTTGATTGTGAATATTGAATATTAAAATTTATTCAAATTTGAAATTTGTAGATTTTGAAACTAGAACAGAAAAAAAGTCATTTTGTGATCATATAGTATTAGTGTAATGCACAGTTTCACAGAAATTAGATTAGCAAGTGGGTATAATTTTATCATCATAATTTTCTTTCATTGAATAGAAAAAATGGCAACTAATGATTAATTGTATAGATATGCTATTAAAATAAAGTCGACATCATTAAAAAAATGAAATAGCTTTACAATTCACTGAATAGCATATATGAAAATAATTTAAAGCAATAAACATTACAAGTAATCAGAAAAATTATAATTAATTTTAATTAGTATAGATTTATATATGAATGTTCTCTTTTAAAATATTCATTTTGGTGTTGTTGTAGTTAAAGCAAGCATAATAAGAATAATTCTTAAGAAACTCATACTTTAAATTTTTTGCAATCACTTCAAATCCTTACATAATTCAGAATCATTTAATTAATTTGATAGTATTAAATCATTTTTTTTATCTTGTTCTAATTTTATTTGTTATAACTTCTATTGAGTAAGAAAGAGAATCTTCTATAAATTATTTACATTGACGCAATGCAATATTAGATTTCAAAGTGAAATTTTCTATCAATGTCATTCCATAATTCTTTTATCAGTCCATTATAAAAATGAATGAGTTTAATAAAGATCTGACCATAATTGTGATTTTATGAAAATTTTACAGCTTCCAAATCTAGAACCAGAACACCTTATGAAATTGCAATCAAATTAGGTCACTGTGATAAATTTATTATTTCATTAAAAAAAAAATACATACAGTATCTTCATTTCAGCATTTTCCTAAAATATATAAGTTGCCTGATTTATTTAAAAAACACTTAAAAGCTAGAAGGATTTATTAGGATGTGAGTTGGTATGTTCTAATTTTATAAATTTTTCATAATTGTTAAATTTATTTGCCTGACATTCTATAGTTATGTGACTGGTTCAATAGCATTTGACAAGTGTTCCAATGATGGGGGTAGTTTATGGAAAGTAATTTAGTAAAACAATAAAATGAATTTATTTACATTTTAATTTAATATGATAATTAAATCTATTCATCTTTATTTATTAAAACCATTTCTAATTCAATAACTGAAACCAAATCTTTCCAGGAATGCAAAACATTTATTTCTCATGTGATAATCAGGTTTAAATTTTTAGATAATAATTATTATAAAAGTTTGTTTAATGAAAATATACCCTTCTCCTACATACTTTAATTTAGTTGTTGATTAAAATAATATAAAATCAGTAAAGTTGCTAAATTATTTAAGTTTAATATGGCTCAAATAAAATAATTAATATTTGGAGAGTGCAAAACTGAAAGTGGAATTTTCAAAAAATTGTGTATGAGTCTCTCCTCTTGATGGACAGCATTTATCTTAATATACTCAATGTAGAATCCCATCCTGCCTCTCTTCACTCCAGAATGTCTTACACAATGCAAGTGGTAGTCATTAAAAGTTGTTGGTTGAACCTCAATACAATCCCACCAGTGCCATGCAGACCCTTGCAAGTGATTTGTAACCAGAGCTATTGTCTCCACTTCTCTTGCCACATGAAATAAGAATAATTCTTGCAAGCTCTTTTTGTGGTCATTGGGGTTCTATCCAATGTCTCCTCTAAAAGTCTTTATTTGTATAAACTTTGTGACAAGAGGGCCGTCTATTTTGTGTGAGTCTGTTAGATTCCTTTTACTGTTTGTTTCCACATTAGCCTCTTGAAATTTCTCATTTCTTGTTTCAGAGATCAGTTTTTTATCTTGTGTGTCTGTTCTTTCTACTTTCTGTTGTTTCTTTTTTTCTCCATTCTCTCCATTCTTACTCCCAGATCTTTTATCATTTGAAACAGCTGTCCCATCCATCTAGCTTCTGATATGTTCATGTCTCTATCCTTAATTCTTGAGATTTGGTCTTGCAACACCCTCTCTAACAGCTGATTTATGTCATCTAATGGTATATCACAGATTTCTTCTTGTGGTATTATTTATATTTTGAAAAAAAATAAAAGAAAAAATATTTGCATTTTTTTGAAGTGTCTTTGGTCTAATATTGCTCTCTCTCCCAATCATCTCCTTACTGTTGCTGAACTCAGCATGCTGGTTTTCTTTAAGTGCGATTGTCTGACCAGTTTATTTTTTCCTGCTTCTAGCATGTACAACCATCATATGTACTTAGTGCTCCATTATCTCTAAGTCTATATTGTAATGAATATTAAAATCTGTAGAAAATTTTTTTTTCGACTTAACAATGTTGGGTGCCAGATTATACAAAAGAAAACTGTAATGGTATGAAAAGTAAAGCTATTTTAACCTAACCAAGACATGCAGGAAAAGGGGTTCAAACCTCACCTACTCCTCCAGATTGCTACTAAGTGACTCATTCCCCAAACCTTACTAGAATTTTTTCTTAATGTATGCCTGGTGGTCAGAGAGAAATGAAATCCTAAAGGGAAATTTTAACAAAGAAAAAATCAGGTTTAAAGTTTATTGTTCACTTGACAATTTGAAAAATGATTAACAAAAAAAATATTGTAAGTTATTTTCTTGCATGCATTAGTAAGATCCAATTAATATAATTAAACAATAGTATGGCAATTACATAACAATACCATACTTAGCCAACAAATGGGTGCTTTACTTTAAAGGAGAGAGACAGAAAAAACATCTCTAGAATGAAATTACAAAAAATAGACAATTGCTTAAAACTAGTAAATAGATTAAGGCTATGTTCAAATATAGCCTCCATTTAAATGACAAAATAAAGAAAAATCCCCCTAGTGGACATTTCTCAGATTTACTCATTAATATTTTGAGAATATTACAAAGTTAAGTTTTTTTATCTACAATGGAATTTAAACATTACTGTGGTCCTTTGTGATTTAATTGTGTAAGTTTAGAAGCAAGTCTCAGAGGCCCTATGGTTTTATATATGGCTAACTTGAAGTTTGGATAGCACTCCAGGTCTAACACAAGAGTTAGAGAAATGGAACTCATTCACGGCAGTGTGATCTGAGCTCAGGACAAAGAATATGTGCTTGTGTCCAGTAGTAATATATGAAGAAGGGTCAAGATCTACTTTATCATCAATGGCAATCTCAGAGCGATGTTAACCTATGAATCAAAAAATGACAGGAGCTATAAATATGTACCGAGACCCCCCCCTTCACAAATCACTGAGTAGCACAATATAAGAGAAAATGCAGTCAATCGACCGTTGAACTTTAAAAAAAAAAACTTAATTATAACATAGGTATATGAAATAATATGACTTCAAAATTTTCTGGGACTGAGAAAATATCAATTCTATAAAATAATTATTACTTTACACCTTTTAACTAACATTAATATATAAGAAATATATATATATATATATATTATATAAATTAATAATTAATCACTATTTAACTAGTTCACCCTTAGAGTTAATGAAGACGTGAGACTTTAATTTAAGTATATAATTGTGAGTTAATGAAGACGTGAGACTTTAATTTAAGTATATAATTGTACTGTACCCTTTCTTACATTTAAAAAATTATAAAACTCTTAAGCTATATCTGTTTTAAGCATATATATATATATATATATATATATTGTGATGATCGCACATACTGCAGTCACACATATAGATATTTAACATTTAAAGAATATTAAATATTGCGTTTGGAATACTAAAAAGTGAGTTTAAAAAAAATTATAAACAAAGAAATGTTTTAATTAAGAAAAGAGAGGGAATTGGAATCGAAAAGATTCTTATCTTTTACCCTCAAAAGTTAAGATTTTGTGAAATGAAAAATAAATTAGAAATATTGAAATTGTACATTAGAAAATTAATAGTAATAAAGAAATCTAAATGAAAGACAAATTGAAATATGATGTATAAGAAAAGTAAAGTTTGAAAAGTGTAAATAAGAATAAAATAGAAATTTAAAACATGACTGAAAGATAAGACTCTGGGTCATAAAAGTACACATTTGACAATAAAATGAAATGCGTGTATGGAGTGTGTTTGAAGTGGGATAAAGACAGCAATAATTAATGCTTGTTAAAATAAAATAAAAAAAAAACAATTTTATAAAAATCTGTTTTAATTAAAAAAAAGAAATAGATAAATGCAATAGTGCTACGAAATTATATAAAAGTAAATCTATAGAAATGGCCGAAGGCATAGTAAGAAAAGAAAGGTGTGAATAAAAGTGAAAACAAAGAATCGAAAGGACAAAGGACTGTGGAATTTTTAATTAAAAAAAATTCAGTTAATGATTGGAGTTGGAGACTTCTTGTCGAGAGGTTGGTGGAAACACTGCTCCAATAATAAGCAGCCATAATTAATGAGATATGATTTCTAATGTCAGTGCTTCATCTAGAATGGCTGGCTAAGGGCTGTCATGATCGCTTGCTGATCCAGACTCACTGTGCTCTAATGGTTCTCATCTAGATGTAACAACTGCCGATGTAGCACCTGCCGGAGAGTTTGTTTTGCCTGGTCCTTGATGCCTTAAATGCGGAGGAATTTCCACAACCAAAATCTAACTTAGGAGTCACCGTCCCTGCTAAAGAAGTGGAGAAATTCCACATGGCGGTCAGCAAGACTTCAAATTAATTCAGAGACTTAAAAACATAGGTAAATATGTATACTACATTTTATATTTCCATGTGCACATACCTTTATTGAGACAATGGCCAAATTCTTACTTTGAATGATAAAGACATTCTTTAACTTTTTATATATATCCGGAATGATGATTGATAAATGTACAATCATTTATAGGATCTTTTTATTTTATTTTTACTCGTAGCATTATAGCAAATAATCTGCTTTTTTATTGAGTGTTAATGATTTAAAGTATTTCTTTTATTGTTAATTTATTCTATTAAATATATTTATTATTGATTTAAATCAGTTTTGTCTCGTTCTTCACCATTCCAAAAGTAATATAGTCTTAGGGGTTGGGAAAATAATTAATACTCATTATGAGTACTGAATTAACATGTGAAGCTAGTGGTGCAGTATTTTGATCCCATTAAAATTTATAAATATCCAAGTGCTGTAACTCTGTTAAATCTAACAGCAGTCGAGAGACAGCTGACTGGGAAAAATAACCAGGGGGTTTACCTGTATAGTTACAGGTTCGGTCAAGTATGGACATAGGCTCGTTTATGTCCGTATTTTCTCTCTGCTTGTAGCAGAAAGTGGACGATCTTGAATTTTAAGAATTCCCCATTATATATAAATAAAAGGGAAGTTTAAGCTTTCGATCGCCAGGTTTCCATTGCATTTTGGGGGCCAGTCCAGGATTTCTATTGCTGTGAATTAGTGATCACATGTTGAATTAATTTTATAAGACAACGAAAATATTTTCTAAAAAATATATATATGTGTTTTCAAAATATATGAAATTAGCATCGTAAGTTAGAGTGGTAAGAAGCGAAGATGAAGGGGATACATTTTTTCACTTTAAAATACTTTATATATGTGTTTCAACATCAAATGTGTACAAAGGATAGAAAGAGGGGGGGATTTATTTTTATTAAGAAAGTTTTGAAGTGCGTAGTGACGTATATAATCTAAGACAACTATTCAGACAAATTGTAACAAACAAAGAATTGATTATCTAGATGTAATTGTTGTAACAAAAAATAAAGTAGTTAAGTTAAAAAGAATAAAACAAAGTTTCAGTAAGGTTAATATAAATGTTAAATAATTAAAATAGTTGAGAATTAAGTTAAGTGAAGAAAATATATGAGGCTAGGATAATCGAAATAAGGGTTGAAGAGATATATGTGTGAGAATAATAATGAGATTAAGTGAAAAAAAATATTTTAATGATGAATGATAAAAATGTTCGCGTATATAAGTTAAATTGAAGAAAATATATGTATAATTCTAGAATTGTCACGTATCTTAATTAAATTGAGGAAAATATATATGTCTGATTTTAAAACTAATCATGAGGATAACTTGATCAATAAATTACTAACATGACCTGTACAACAAAGTATATCTATTAAATGGAAAAAAATATATGTATGATTTTAAAATAGTAAAGTGATCAACAAAGTACAAACATAATGTGTGTAATGAAGGATGTTAGTACGTTCAAGAAATATATGTGTATGATTTTTTTTAAACAGCTGTAATTGATTGAAATTTATAAATGTGTTATTAGAAAATATATATCCAAAATATGTACTGTTGGAAATACAGTCAAATAGAATGAATTTATTTATATATATCATTAACAGAGAAAAATAAAGTATAGTATAAAAGTTAAACTTAAAAAATATATGTGTCATTTAGTTAAGTAGGGTGAGTAAGAGTTGGATAAGTAGGGGAAATATAAGACAATCATCAAGGTAAAGCAGGCAGTCAAACGAATCTAGGGCAGGAAGACAAGATGGTGAACCAGAGTGCGGATGTTTGGGTTGGCTAGTGGTCTAAATGCTAACTAATAGATAACAAAGAAATTAAGCAGCTAATCAAAGTAAAAAGCAAAGAATCAGTAGAAAGAAATTTTTTTATATAAATATATGTGCAGAAGAGTTTAGTAAAACAATACTAACAAACACAGATCAAGGGTTGAATAAATTGATATCTATGCATACAAGGTCCCAAGCTAAAATGGACCTTCAAGAAAAAGAAGAGAAGGAAATGAAGATAAGGAGATGAAAGTGAAAGATAAAATAAACTATAGAGATATAATGGATATGCTAATGCAAATGAGGATTGAGCAACAGCAATTCATGAAGGAATATGTGGACAGACAAGAGAGAAGGATGGAAGAATGGTGGGTGAAGATAAAAATAGACAACCAGAAAAGAATTGCTGAAGTCATAGAAGAAATTAGAAATGACTTCATCCAGCAATCAGAGGCAAAGGTCACAGGAAATGGACGTACCAAAGAAATTAAGTGGGAGGAACAAAAGAGTAGGGGGGCATATGAATATAATGAATTAGATAGGGATGAGAGTATAGATAGAGAGTCAGAAGAGTTTGATCTGAGGGTAGACATAGGGCGGCCAGAGAAAAAAATAAGAAAGTTAGATAAAGAAGTCTAAGTGATAAGAGTAGAAGAGAATAGGATGCTGATGAGCATGCAGTGGGATATAAGTCAGATAGTCAAGGCAATAGAAAGATTAGACACAAATTTTGAAGAGAGGATAAGTAGGTCAGCCAATAACAGTGCCAATACAAAAGTAAAGGGCATAGGACGAAGAACCACTGGAGAATGTACAGATATGGGCAATGGGAATCTCATGGATTATTCCATTGGCTTCCACCAATTTCTAAAAATACAAGTTTTCACTGGAGATCCTGGAGAAAGCCCTATGGAGCACTTGGGAAGCCTGGAACAGTATTTCAAGTTTAGTAGGATGAATGACGAGGCCAAGTTAGTGGTCACCTGCAGTCACTTGCAGGGCAAATCTCAAGTCTGGTGGAACTCACTGTTTCAGAAACCCACCACATTTGCAGGGTATCACAAAGCATTGAGGACCAGTTATTGGAGTGAGGAACTCCAAGAAGACATGCTGCATCAGATTGTACAGAACAAATGGAGACCAGAGGAATCACTAATGACATTCATTCATCATCAGGTGGCACAGTTGAAACAGTGAGGCCATAACCACTCTCTGAGTAGCAGATTATGAGGATAGTTAGACATGGTTTACCTGGAGATGTGGTGCAAAGGCTGGTATGTAAAGAGTTGGTGGAACAGATGGAGGAAATGTTGACTGCCTTGGACCACAGTAGAGACCGAATAGAGCTTCAGGAGGCCAAAGGGAGTGGAAGGAATCAGCAGGTGCAAGTAGCAAACCTAGGTTATGGAGAAGAGAGAAATATTGAAAATGGCTCTTCAGATATGTCCAAAATTAACAATTGAGGTGGAAGGACTTGTGATCAATGCACTCTTCGATTCGGAAAGTCAGATTTCTATTATGTCTCAAGAAATGTTTGGCAGGTTAAAAGACAGCTGCTTGGAACTCAGGATGCTGCCATTAAAATCGGTTCAGGTACTGTTGGCGAACGGAAAAAGAATAAAGCTAGAGTCCCAACAGGTCTACATAAGAATAGAGATTGCGGGAGAAAGGTTTGACCATGTATTGGTGATCTTGGAGGGTTTGATCCATGACATTGTGTTAGGTTCTGATTTCATGCACAAGGTGGGATGCATACTGAATTATAAACAGGGCTATACTGAGATAAATGGCACACAGCTAAACTTTGTGAAAAAAACCAAGATGATGGAGGAAATTATCAGGGAGAAATTCTTGCACAGAATGCATTGATGGAGATAGAATGGGAACATATAGTGGGTGAATCGACATTGATAGATAATGACCAGAGGGCTAGGCTGAGGAAGGTTCTCACGAGAAATAGCGTGGTATTTTCAGAGGTCCCGGGGATCATTCAAGGTTATGAGCATCGAATAAGACTCAGGGAGGACCAGCCATATCGAGCTCATGCTTACCTGATACCATACTAATATAAGCAAGAAGTTGAGGTGCAGATAGATAAGATGCTAAAATGGGGGGTTATTTCAAAGTGTTCATCACCATTTAATAATCCTATCGTGACAGTGAAAAAGAGGGATGGTTCCCTCCAATTATGTTTGGATGCACGGCACCTGAATAAGATAACTATTGTGGATATTAATGCCCCACCCCCTATAAGTGATGTAATCACAAGATTTAAAGGGAAAAAGGTATTTTCAATGTTCGATTTGACGGCCAGCTACTGGCAAATCAATCTACATCCTAAAGATCGAAAATACATGGCATTTCGATATGATGGACATGCATACAACTTTAATAGGATTCCGTTCGGATTGAGAAATAGTGGGGCAGGGCTTGTCCAATGTTTGGATCAGGTATTAAATGATAAGATAAAGAGTTTTATTGTGATATATGTGGGTGACATTGTCATCGCATCTGAGAATATTGAGGAACATTTCAAACATGTGGAAGGGTTCTTGGAGGAATGTAAAGGGAAAGGCATCAGGATTAATTTAAACAAAAGTCACATAATGACAACAGAAGTCAAATTCCTGTGCCATATCATTAGTGAGAAAGGGATAGTACCAAACCCGGAGAAGATCGAAGCCATCCAGGAATTTCCAACTCCTCGGAACAGAAAACACATTAAATCATTTCCGCGTTTGTGTTACTTCTATAATCAGTTCTATAGAGGGTTCTCATTGGACATGGAACCACTATTATATTTGCTGAAAAAGGAAACACCATGGACATGGGAGGAACAACAAGAACAGAGCTTTCAGAGAGTAAAGGCAGGCTTCTTGTAAACAGCTACATTGGCATATCCAGACTTCAGCAAAACCTTTTTCATACAAACCGATAGTAGCAGTTTCGGATTAGGAGCCATGATGTTCCAAATACAGGAGGGGGTCAACATAGAGTCCTTTGTTTTATTAGCCAGTTTCTGAAAGGCCCAGAACTTAATTATACTGTTACAGAGAAGGAGGCTCTTGTGGTAATATGGGCATTCAAAAAATTCCGGCAATACTTGGTTGGTTCAGATACTGTGGTATTGACCGATCACTGCAGCCTTGAGTTCCTAAATCACAGTTTTCTGGCTAACAATAGGTTGTTGAGATGGAGCTTGTTCCTACAAGAGTTTAACTACAAAGTAGTGTATTGCTGTGGAATGGAAAACATTGTGGCTGATACGCTTAGTCAGTACCCAAAAGCAATGAGTCAACACATGAGATGTGATGGGGCATACATCATGGCGACTGAGATGGATGGAGAACCCAAGATAGCAAGTGAAATGCATAATTTAAAAGAACACCAAATGAAGGATCTGGAGTGCAGACATTGATAGAACATTTACGGCATCAATCTGTATCAGAGATAAAGGGAAACATCCTATGTAAAGACTGAAACCACTTCTGCATGAAGGGAGGACTCTTGCAATGGATGCCCAAGTGAAAGAAGTAAACACACATCATCATGCCCCTGGCATTGAGAAAACAGACCATTCAATATGTCCATGAAACATATGGGCATTATGGGAGAAACAAAGTGGAGAGTTCCCTTAGACATTGGTTCTACTGGCCAGGAATGCATGCTGACATTGCCAGTGTTATTAGAACATTGCCACCTGTGCTCAAACTAAATTCCCTAATGTATCAGGAGTAGGACCATTACAGCCCATATACACTGATCAGCCGAACCGTATATTAGCCATCGACTTTTATGGTCCATTGCCAGCTTTTAATAAGAGGAGGTACCTACTGATCACGTATGACCTATTCTCAAAGTTGGTGGCTGCATATCCAGTCATACAAGCCAATGCTAAGCAAACCATTAAGGCCCTTGAACAACAACATTTTAAGACAGTGGGAATCCCTACTCGGATCTTATTGGATCACGGCACACCATTTACATCATGTGAGTGGAAGAAATTGATCACTAAACACAGAATAAGGCACATATTGAATCGATCCACAATCCTCAGTCGAACCCATGCAAACGGGTCATGAGAGAGCTCGGGCATCTGTTTCATGTATATATACCTGATGACCATCATATGTGGGTGAAGGAAACCCCATGTATAGTAAACATGATCAATTGGGCAAAGAATGAGTCCACAGGTTTCGAACCCATTTGGCTATATTTTGGGAAACATATCCCATGACCATTTAATGGTAGATTACTCTTAAGAACCAAAGCAATAAATAGGAGAAGGGACATGGAGCGAGCACATAATCAGATGGAAAGAATGGGTAAAATAAGAAGACAAAAATTCAAGGGGGTGGAAAATCAATTCAGGATAGGTGAGAGGTCATGGTGAGGGTACCTCTGTAAGTCACCCAGCACAAAAAAAAAATTTAAGAAGTTCCAACCCATTTATGAAGGACCATACATGATCCAAAGCTGTATGGGAATAATGCCTTTGTCATAGCCCAGGGAACAGAGGAAAAGGGAGTATACAATGCTCGATTGCTAAAGCTATTCAATAGAGAAAGACAACCACCAGATAAAACCTAAGTGCAATTACCAATGAAGGACAGATTCACTGATACCAGATTGGAAATGGAATTGGACCATGAGTAATGGAAAATGGACATGAAATTAGGAAATATTGATCATGAAAATATAAAAAAGAATGAGCCAGTAAATGGCCAAACAGTATAAAGGACTTTAGGATAAACTAAGGAAAACAGATGATGGATAGTAGTGTGAGATCATAGATAGAGGCTGAAGGTGTGTAGGTATAGATATTTGTAGGGGGATCTTAGCAGTATATGGTGAGCCTTCTCTTATGCTTTCATGTGTGAGTTTTGCAGTCACCAGATCTCATTAGATAAAGAAGACAAGGACAGATATCCCCTTCTCATAATGACTCACTGGATTAAGATTTCCAGTTAGATATTTGACAAATATCATGAGCCAATGGATTAGAATCCAATGTGTGGGGAAAGAACACCTTTATAAAAATACGAGCTATCAGTAAAATATTCTGAGCTCATGGATGAGCTGGATGAAAAGATGCCAGCCTCTCAACCTACCTCAGTATAGTGACCAGAGTTGTCATTTAGAGGGTTATCATTTGTAAAATGTGAGGTATGAACAGGTTTAATCGAGTCACAGAGATATCCTATGGACTCGAACCTGTATATACAAGTAGGAGGCAGAAACAAAACTCATGTAATGTTTGTAGTGAGATTAAATCGGTTTAGTAATGCTGGTTGGGAAGTCAGAGTAGAAATGTAATTTGCCTGGTTGCCTCTAGGAATAAGTGATAGTCATATTAGGAGTGCATGGATATGAAAAGATTCTAATGGTAGTTAGGAGCATCTAGCTTTCAATGCAGTAAATTAAAATTTTTTAAGAAAAAATTTTAAAGGAGGGAAATGGTGTAATGTGATGATCACACATACTGCAGTCACACATATAGATATTTAACATTTAAAGAATATTAAATATTGCATTTGGAATACTAAAAAGTGAGTTTAAAAAAATTATAAACAAAGAAATGTTTTAATTAAGAAAAGAGAGGGAATTAGAATTGAAGGGATTTCTTATCTTTTACCCTCCAAAGTTAAGATTTTGTAAAATGAAAAATAAGTTAGAAAAATTGAAATTGTACATTAGAAAATTAATAGTAGTAAAGAAATCTAAATGAAAAACAAATTGAAATATGATGTATAAGAAAAGTAAAGTTTGAAAAGTTTAAATAAGAATAAAATAGAAATTTAAAACATGACCGAAAGATAAGGATCTGGGTCATAAAAGTACACATTTGATGATAAAATGAAATGCATGTATGGAGTGTGTTTGAAGTGGGATAAAGACAGCAATAATTAATGCTTGTCAAAATAAAATAAAAAAAAATAATTTTATTAAATCTGTTTAATTAAATAAAGAAATAGATAAATGCAATAGTGCTATGAAATTATATAAAAGTAAATCTATAGAAATGGCCAAAGGCATAGTAAGAAAAGAAAAATGTGAATAAAAGTGAAAACAAAGGATCGAAAGGACAAAGGATTGTGGAATTTTTAATTAAAAAAAAATTCAGTTAATGATTGCAGTTGGAGATATCTTGTCAAGAGGTTGGTGGAAACACTACTCTGATAATAAGCAGCCATAGTTAACAAGATATGATTTCTAACGTTGGTGCCTTATTTAGAATGGCTGGCTAAGGGCCATTGTGATCGCTTGCCAATCCAGACTCACTGTGCTCTAATGGTTCCCATCTAGATGTAACAACTGCCAATATAGCACCTGCCAGAGAGTTTGTTTTGCCTGGTCCTTGATGCCCTAAATGTGGAGGAGTTCCCACAACCAAAATCTAACTTAGGAGTGACCGTCCCTGCTAAAGAAGTGGAGAAATTCCACATGGTGGTCAGCAAGACTTCAAATTAATTCAGAGACTTAAAAACCTAGGTAAATATGTATACTACATTTTATATTTCCATGTGCACATACCTTTATTGAGACAATGGCCAAATTCTTACCTTGAATGATAAAGACATTCTTTAACTTTTTATATATATCCGGAATGACGATTGATAAATGTACAATCATTTATAGGATCTTTTTATTTTATTTTTAATCGTAGCATTATAGCAAATAATCTGTTTTTTTTTTATTGAGTGTTAATGATTTAAAGTATTTCTTTTATTGTTAATTTATTCTATTAAATATATTTATTATTGATTTAAATCTGTTTCGTCTCATTCTTCGCCACTTCAAAAGTAATATAGTCTTAGGGGTTGGGAAAATAATTATTACTCATTATGAGTACTGAATTAACATGTGAAGCTAGTGGTGCAGTATTTTGATCCCATTAAAATTTATAAATATCCAAGTGCTGTAACTCTGTAAAATCTTACAGCAGTCGAGAGACAGTTGACCAGGAAAGATAACCTGGGGCTATACCAGTATAGTTACAGGTTCGGTCAAGTACGGACATAGACTCGTTTATGTCCGTATGTTCTCTCTGCTTGCGGTAGTGGAAAGTGCTCATTGTTATTTAGTCATTTATCAATTAATAATATATATATATATATATATATATATATATATATATATATATATATATATATAATGTGGCTTTTCAACCTTTAATTATTATGTCACTAAAGATTAAACTAGCCTGGAGTGTAATCATAAGTATATTTTTTAGTAAAGTATTCGTAAGTCCCTTATTAAATATATTTTTTCCCCTTTTAAAAATTTAGTAGTTATAGATAACTCAAGAGATTGAACGGGATAAAGTAAAGTTTGTATATATATATTCCCATCAGTATCCTATACATATTTCTCATGCTATGGAAGAGTTGGCTCTTTTGATCAAGCTTATAAACTTGGGTTCATTTAATATATGATATTTAATTTATAATATACTTCGGCTTGACGGATGTGAAACATTAATATTTTATCATTATGCTGTTTTTTTTATATATACATAAGATGGAGCCACGGTAAGTACAGCCCATCTTCCTCTCTTATGGGTAGTGCTGTAGCTAAGACTGAGCTAAAGCACGTAAGTCCCCCTGCCTCTTGGAAGCCAAATAAAGGTGGCCTTTTAGCAGCATGACGACCGGTTATTGGGTAAACCAGTGTTTGTCATAAAAACCCTAAAACTATTCTTCCATCTGCAGAGCAACTTTATTATATTTTACTTGTGCCTAGTATATTAGTAAAATCTCTATAACCAACTCTGCCTCCCTAATATGCAATCTTCATTGAACCGAAGCATTCTTGATAACTCATTCGATCTAAAGCTATCTGGGATGCTTTATATGCCCATATTTAATATAAAAATTTATTATAATTAGATGTATTATTAAGCTTTACTCCAGACTTGGTTTGATTTCATGTATAATAGCCACTCGAACCGATTTTAAAATGGCATAACTAATAAGTGAATGTAGTGATTAGTTGTATAGCATGATATTTGGCTCCATTAAATAATATCAACAAAACCATTTGCCAACATATCAATTATTGTTCAAATGGCCTAAAGAAATGTTATTTTATAAAGTAAATGCCTGCATGCATTTTCCAACAATAATGTTATTCAAAATAAATCTCAAATTGTCAATAAATATATTTATAATTCATCATATATCAGATTCTGTCTCATTATTAGATCAATCCAATTCACTAATTGCCCATAGCTATTCATTAGTAAAACCCCTATTAACTAAATATATTAGATTTTATTTTTGGATGTCTCTAGTATTAAGTTGAGTTATTGTTTTCTTCAATTTGCTAGTGGGTCGGATTAAGAATTAATTATCATGCACCATCATTGTTATGTTGCCCATTAGGTGTTTGAACTTGTGCTTGGAGAGTGGGTTCAAATCCATGCTGGTCCCTGACCTAAATCTCAGGCTTGACTGGGTTTGAAGTACATTTTGTGAGTTCCAGCTCATGTTAGATGGATAAACATGTTTTGACCAGCACATAGGTTTTTTTTTTTTTGCATTTGGATGCCCATCATGAGGCTTCTATAGAAATACCTACATACCCTGAGTTATGGACTTTTGTGTATATATATAACAAAAAATTCTTATTAAATTTATTTTGTCTTTCCTACCTTTGTGTGTATATAACAAAAAATTCTTATTAAATTTATTTTGTCTTTCCTGTTCACTAGTGACTGGCACCCGAGGATGATTGATCAAGTTATGTCATCCTCTTATAAATTTGTCATTAGGGAGCAGAGAAAAGAAATTTAGTTTCAAAGAAAAGGGGGGTCTCATTGTTTTATCAAAGTATTTTTATAAATTGGAGTGATTTAGAATGAGTAAGAAATATATATATATAAAAATAAGCTCAAATTAACCAAAAGTTAAAAGGTTTGAAATTGGTGCAGATGGGTAAATGGAATTAGGTCATAAGCATGAATTATTTAAGCTGAGACCAGGGGTGAGTTAAGTAAACTTAAGTCATTTTTAATATTAAAATATGTGTTATACTTTAGATATATCGACAAAAAAAAGATTTTTTTTAAAATTTTCATATACTTTATTAAAGCTAAAAAAAAAAAAAGAGGGGATTTTTTTTTAAATAAAAAAAAAAGTTTTGTATATTTTATAAAATAAAAAGTAGGGAGACAAAATTTTATTTTAATTCATTATATGTTGGACGGGCATCGAGATGAAGGTGTAAGCTTATAGATATATTAGTGAGTTAGGCATAGAGTTGGGATGAAAATGAACAAGTCATTCTTGAAGGGGGAGAGCAGCAAATAGCCATATTAAAAAGTGTAATAAAGTCAAATAAAAATCAAATATTTATTAGGTGCAAAAATAATAATAATAATTTTGAAGGGATTATATAGTATAACAGAAAGAACAAAGAAACAGAAGTAATGGGCAATGGGGAAGATATAGAAGTAGGAAAGGAGATGAAAGGTGGAGGTATCATGTTGAGATCAGGAAGAGAGATTAATGAGTACAACAGCAGTACAGAAGAAGAAATAGAAAAGGAAACTGGTATGAGCCAGGATAGAGATGAGTGTGCACAGAAAACTTGCTATGCCAGAGAATTTAGTTACAGAAATATCTGAACAGATTCCGATAAAGGAGGTTAAGCAGGAAGGCTGGGATTTGAATTGGTTGCTGAGACAGCTTAGACAGGATGCAGAAAAAAAGGATCAGAAAATGGATCAGAAAATGGAGGAAAGGGATCACAAAATTGAGCAAAGATTTGAGGCTCTAGTCAAAGAATTTAGGCAAGAGATGACAGAGAGAGATATGCGCTTGGAAGAAAACTTGAGCCATGATTTACAGGGACTATCAATCAGCTGCCAGCATAAATATGAAGAAGTTAAGGAAGAATTCAATGAAATGTTACAGTGAAGTCAAGTGGAAAATAATAAAGATAGGGTTATCATTAAAGAAAAAGTTAAAGCTTTAATAGAGCAGGTAGAGTCTCAGGAAAAGGGTTTGATAGATAAGGTTTATAAAGTTGGGGTAGAATTAGGCACCAAATTTCAAGAGTGTGAAAAAGCCCAAAAGGAAATTAGAAAAGAAATGTGTGAAGTCAAAGAAAATTTAATGCAAAAAAATTAAATGGTGGCCAGAGAAAAAAAAACATTATCACAGCATGTATTCCAGAATTGAGAGATATAGCAGAAATGAAAGAAGAGAGAGAAAAGGAAAGTAAGAAAAGAAACTTTGCTAGTGATTACCAAGCTAACAAACTTAATAGACAGAAGGTAGTGCAAGTTATTGACCAGACTGTAGATAATGTTAAAAATAACTTTAGAGACAGGGAAGCCAGAGTCGATCAGGAAAATACCATAATCAAAGGAAATAAAGTTTTTAAACGAACATAAGTTCAGATCAATGATGAAAATAGCACGTTTTCTCTGTATGAAGAACAAGTTGGGTTGGAAAAGAACAAATCTCCAGTGACACAAAGTCAAAGCAAGGAATGGGGAAAAACACTTACTAGAGAAAATACCATTGAAAAGGAAAAGAATGTAAAAATTACGCAAGCAATGGTAAACGTGAATGATATAAATAATAGAAAGAATCTAGACACCCCATGCCAAGAAACTACTATAGAAAATACTAGTAAGTTATCTGTAGCAGAACAGGAACCCAAGTTTGAAGAAAAGGATCTCGAGCTGCATAATGAGATACCGTATGAAGGCAGCAAATTTGCACTAAGTTTGGCAATGCACCCTAAGCGATCTCCTGTGAGGTTGAAACAAGAATATGAAGATGGTTGGACATCTGATGAAGATGATGATGTAATATTGGGATGTTGTTTCATCCCCGGCATGGAGTTACTTTCTAAGCAACCCCCAGATCCTATTTAAATTGTTAGTTTTTTTTTGTGAGTGACTTGATCTTTTTATATACCCTTTTATATATATATATTATACACTTATATTTTATTTATATATCCTATCTACATATATATTATACACTTTATATTTTATCTATATACACTTTATATTTTATTTATATACCCTATATACATATATATTATACACTTTATATTTTATTTATATACACTATATATTATACACTTTATATTTTATCCTTATCTTTTATCTATATACCCTTTATATAATACATGCATTATATTTTATATATATATAAACATATCCATTATTTTGACCAAGATGTATACTCGTTTGGGTATATATCTGTTTAGGTTTAAAATATTGACTAATAACCGGTAATTTTTTTATGTGTATTGATAATTGTGAGAAGCATTAAATGTATTATATAGTGTAATCTAGTATGATGTAGTATCATGAATTTAGTGTAGGATTGGGCCATGAGTTTATATTTGAAAGAAACCATAATTTAGCTCCGTGTTTACATAAGTAAAATCATTTTTTTTATTTTTTTTTTTACTAAGTTTACTGTTATGAAACGGAAACCATCTAATCTCTTCCCTTTTCACCATCAACCTAATGACCTACTTGTCTGAACTAGTTTCGAACCTATTTTAAATGTAAAAATGTTATATATAAGTCGAGTGGGAAAACTTTGTTATCATGACCAATTGAATGGCATCATTCATTTACATATGAAAACACCCTATAATTAGACAGGTTTGATAAAATTATAGCGTAGAAATACTCATAAATTATTATAAAATGTTTTATTAATTTTCAGTCAATTCTTAATTATATTCACTATTATATTCGTATGTGGATGGATAATATAAACCTTGGAATAATGGCAAAATGATTTATATATATATATATATTTAAGAATAATGGCAAAATGATATTATATATATATATATATTTAAGTTTAAATAAAAAGATATAATGTAAAATGTTTTCTTTAAGATATATTCACGGTTTTCTGATTTAATGTTTTACATATATAATTGAAACTAAAGTATTTTTTTTAAATCTGTCCAATTTGTTATTTTGTAAAAACAAATGTGTTAAAAGTTATTTATTTCAGTAAAATAAAAATCATCCATTTGTAATTAAAAATGAGAATTTTGTGTAAACAAGAAATCAATTAGTGACCACACCCAGATTAAAAGTAAAATCTAGTTTACTGATTGATTTTGGTTTCAACAAAAGACTTTATCATTAAATCAGAATACCATTCCTTCTGCTAAGCTTTAACATTTTATAATACCTAAAAAGAAATTTAATTAGTGAAATCTGAATCGAATTATGTAATTTATATATTTTAATAATTTTAAGTAAATTAAAGATCACCTGGGTGACTTTATCAGTAGTAAAAATTAGATTATATTATTTTATTTAATTAAAAGTCAATTGGTCCTGAGGCTAACAAAATTCCAAAAAGGTGAAAAATATATAAATAGGCCTTAATTTAAGTGGGAAGATATACTCCATCTTGCTTTTGAAGAGCTGTTAATATTAGAAGTTATAAATTGTTTAATTTTACCATGTCTGGCTAAGATCACGCAAGAATTTTGCTGCTTTCCTGTGATGGAACATCGGAAGTTGATCCACTCAAAGTCTGAAGCAACAACCAATGTTGCCCTAGCAGCTTATAATAAGTAGAAGATGTTGTAAGCCACTAAAAAGAACTTGTCTTCATTCCAATTTCCATCCAGCTACAGAAACACCATGTTAAATCGTCTCGCAACTAAATAGAAGATGCCATAATCAACCAAAGAACTCACCTTCATTCCAGCTCGAGTATCTCCAGTCCAGCTATAGAACTGTTTTAATACTATTTAAAATCACAGAGCTCTGTGTGAAATCCAACATAATCATTATTTCTTCAAAATTCAGGTTAGCTAACCATATGACTATATAATTAAACTCTATCTAAATTGCCTTCTAAATAGTATTTGAAATCTATAAATGAAATATTTTTGCTAAATTTCTTTGTTAATTAATATTTTTCTATATAATTTAATCACTGCAGTTATATTTGCTTTTCTTTTGCTTATTTTTAATTATTATTGATTATGCCTACATTTCGAAACAGCATGCATTTAATTACCAAATATGTTTTTTAAAAGATATAATTTAAAATCTTCGAATTATTAGTTATTATAGTGTCATTTGTGTGCTGTTTCGAAAACCTAATTTCTAAATAGCGGTGACCCATTTGTGCTCATTATTATTTAGTCATTTATCAATTAATTAATATAAATATAAAATGTGGCTTTTCAACCTTTAATTATTGTTACTAAAGATTAAACTAGCCTGGAGTGTAATCATAAGTATATTTATTAGTAAAGTATTCGTAAGTCCCTTATTAAATATACTTTTCCCCTTTTTAAAAGTTTAGTAGTTATAGATAACTCAAGAGATTGAACGGGATAAAATAAAGTTTGTATATATATATATATTCCCATCAGTAGCATATACATATTTCTCATGCTACAGAAAAGTTGGCTCTTTTGATCAAGCTGATAAACTTGGGTTCATTTAATATATGATATTTAATTTATAATATACTTCGGCTTGGCGGATGTGAAACTTATTAATATTTTATCATTATGCTGTTTTTTTTATATATACATAAGATGGAGCCATGATAAGTCCAACCCATCTTCCTCTCATGGGTAGTTCTGTAGCTAAGACTGAGCTATGGGCCAGATTAGCACGTAAGTCCCCCTGCCTCTTATGAACCAAATAAAGGTTCCCGTTTAGCAGCATGACGACCGGTTATTGGGTAATTATTCTTCCGGTTATTGGGTAATTATTCTTCCAGCCACAGAGAAAATTTATTATTATATTTTACTTGTGCCTAGCATATTAGTAAAATCTCTATAGCTAACTCTACCTCCCTAATATGCAATCTTCGGCATTGAACCAAAGCATTCTTGAAAACCTGTTCGATCTAAAGCTATCTGGGATGCTTTATATGCCCATATTTAATATAAAAATTTATTATAATTAGATGTATTATTAAGCTTCACTCCAGACATGGTTTGATTTCATGTATAATAGCCACTCGAACTGATTCTAAAAGGGCATAACTAATAAGTGAATGTAGTAATTAGTTGTATAGCATGATATTTGGCTCCGTTAAATATCAACAAACCTATTTGCCAATGTATCAATTATTGTTCAAATGGCCTAAAGAAATGTTATTTTATAAAGTAAATGCCTGTGTGCATTTGCCAACAATAATGTTATTCAAAATACGTCTCAAATTGTCAATAAATATATTTATAATTCATCATATATCAGTTTCTGTCTCATTATTAGATCAATCCAATTCACTAATTTCCCATAGCTATTCATTAATAAAACCCCTATTAACTAAATATATTAGATTTTATTTTTGGAATGTCTCTAGTATTAAGTTGTTTATATATATATTTCAGTCCATGAATCTTATTGTTTTCTCTGATTTGCTAGCGGGCCGGATTAAGAATTAATTCTCATGTGCCATCATTGTTACTTTGCCCATTAGGTGTTTGATTTGGTGCTTGGAGAGTGGGTTTGAATCCATACTGGTCCCTGACCTAAATCTCAGGCTTGACTGGGTTTGAAGTACATTTTGTGAGTTCCAGCTCATGTTAGATGGATAAACATGTTTTGACCGACACAATCTATATATAATTTTCATGGGTCACATAGGTTTTCTAACCTTTTCTTGTTGACATAAACAATAACAATGGTATATGTGATTATTACATCATAATATTTTCGAATGACTATATATATGTGAAAAGATTGTAAATAACTATCAATACATATGTATAATTCTAATTTTAGTTATTATTATTATTATTCAATGTTAGTATAATTGGCATATTTTATTTTATTTTCATCTTTTTTTTGCCACTGTTGCCTCTTCCCTACTCTTAGATAAAAGATTAATTTTATAAATCTCAATAATAAAAACTAAGGTACTTGTAATGATAAACATAACTTAATACAAAATCTCTGAAATATTTTTATAAAAATATTTTTTTTGGTAACAATTGAGAGCAAGGGTTGAACCATTTCAATTCTTATGAAAGACTGGAACCATTAAATAATAGTCTATTCATCAAGTATAATGATAGTTTTATTTTGTAGGCATAATGTAGATGAACATAAAATTCAATATATTTTAAATTTTTAGGATTATTATAATAATGATATTAAGACCACATATTTCCAAAAAAGTAGATAACATACAGGGAAATCTTCATCATATAACAACAATGTCCTCATAATTAAATTAATTTTTAGATAAACATAGTGGTTTATAATTACAACATAACAAGAATAATGATGAAGATAATTATCTCCTCATTATTATTATTAACACAATAACTTGTGATACCAATAAATAATTATGTTATACTGAGAACAGGCATAATAAAATAATTTATTTTATAGCCATAAAATTTAATGATCTTCAAATATAAATTATTAATTACTGGTGGAAGTAGATATTTAAATAATATAGTGTTTTTATACATAAAAACAAAAGTGAATATTAAAATTTAAAAATGATATATTACAATATCCTGCTTTTTTTAAATATACAAACTTATGGCACTGAAGTCAACCCAAGATTTAATAAAAAAAACTATTTTACTAAGTATTACAAATACCAGAAGCATTGTGAATTTTGGAACCATTAATTGATTTATTACTAAAGAAAAAACATGTTTTACATTATTTGTCATTTAGATGTTTGTTTTAAGATTAAAAATATAGAATGCATTTTACATGGACAAGTAACAGTATATATGTTTATTATTGTAAATATTTGATATTTAAAATATAAAATTAATAAAAAATACTCATTATCACATTTATTTAGATATTCTATCAAGGATAATTTTCTACCTTTAGGTAAAATTTATCTATAATTTTATTAAGCATGGCTACTGGTTTTGAGAACCATAAAAATATTACCAATATTAATGTTACTAAGTCCAACATTTTCTTTTTTAGAATTAAAGTTATGAAATATTTTTTGTTTTTATAAAGAATTAAATTGATAAGTCTATTACTATTTGCATCATGTATTGTAATAGTTTGGAAAATTTCAGGGGGTGCACCTGGGGTGATGGCACTCATTATCATCAATCTCAGTTAATGAACTAATCTAAATTTAAATTTATCAAAATATATAATGATTAACTATGAGTATGAGCATATAATGAAGATGAGATGCATGAGAGATCACCAAAAACTATAAATTCACCAGCATTATACAGAAGTAATAATCATTCATCATTAAAAATGATCAAAAAATAAAATCAATAGTCAATCATGTGACTGGACATGAAACTGATGTTTGCCAAACTTAGGGCAGATTATATAATAATTTGGATGCACAAGCTTAATTGTTAATCCATTAGAATATAATAATAATTAAAAAAATAATGCTAGAATACTAAAACAGGCTGATCATCTTCAATGCCCTAAACATTAATTATGATTAATATACTGGCCAACTATAAACTTAATTTCTACATAATATTAAAATAAAACAATGTAGTGTATGAATTTTTAAACGATCCTCTTTTGCATCAATCCAGGATCATTTGAATGTCCAAAAACACTAAATATATTTCCCTTTTATATGACCATTATGCATGAATCTAAGTGAGCAAAAGCACTATAACTGTTATGGTGAGCCAAAGATATAATTCTAACAATATTTTAAAACTATTTTAGGATTGAGTAAATTCACTGAAATAACTTTAACAATGAAATGTAAATTTATTGATTAGAAACAATAAAATGAAATTAAGTCTGCTGAGTATGCTATAAATATAAATTTGGCATTCTGATTTTGATTAATATAAAAAAAAATAAGTGCTCATATTGTGATTTACAAATACTGCATTAGAAAACATAATGGAGGAAATTAATCGTAGAATTAAACTTGGTTGGAGTGCTTTTGATAGAAATAACTTGATACTAAAAGGAAATATGCCTATGTGTTTGAAAAGAATGGTTTTTAACAAATGTGTTTTACCAGTTCTTACTTATGGATCTGAGACTTGGACACTTAATAGAAGAGAAATACAGAGACTTCAGATCACTCAAAGGAGTATGGAGAGATGTATGTTGGGAGTAACAAGAAGAGATCAAAAATGCAATGTATGGGTAAGACAACAAACAGGTGTTACTGACCTTATTGAAAAAATTAAAAGATTGAAATGGAGTTGGGTTGGACATATTGCTAGAAGAGATGATAATAGATGGACAATTGAAATTTTAAACTGGATTCCAAGAGATTGTAAAAGACCCAGAAAGAGACCACATGTGAGATGGATGGATGAAATAAAAAAATGTGCAGGGGTGTTGTGGAGAAGAGAAGCTAAAGATTGGAGAAGATGGATTAAACTTGGAGAGACCTTCATCCTGCAGTGGATTGATAATGGTTGATGATGATGATGATATCTGCACACAGATGTTCCTGTTTAATATAAAATGAACATATTGGAATTGCCATAATCTGATAATATAAATATGATTAATTTTAAAATATATCTGATTATTTGAGATGCATCTATATAAGCACACTGATGTGCTATAATACATGGTAATTGTCATCTAGTAATAAAATATAAGCTACCACATTTTAATGATACATAAATGATTGTTTTCGCATATATATGTGAGTACACATGGAAATGTATGTGCCATGTGCTCACTGATGTTTATATATTTTAACCCTATCGAATTTCATTATTTCTGACATTTTTCTTTGATCACATCAATGCAAAATATATGATAAAATGATTATTACTTATCAGAAAAAAATAAATTTGACTTCATTTGATAAATATTTTTGTTTACTACTGAAATAAATTTTATATATTCACATTTTGTTTCTGTAAATATTAAAAAAATGAGAATGTAATCAAAACAAAGACTTTACATGTCTGCATTTCTAGAAAGATTATTTTCAGTTTATAAAATCAACAAAATATTTTTTACTTTTTATTATTTTTACACATCCAAATAAATACTTATCTATTTCTCTTATATCTAATGAATTATGCTTTAAAAGTTTAAATTTTTTGAATATTTATTGCAAAATTGCAATATTTTCTTACTGTAAATATTAAGTAAATTGTTTATGTCAAAGTTAGAGTTTTCTAATTTGCTTCAGGCCATATTTACCTTAGCTGCTAATTTAACATTATATTTTTGAAAATAAAGTATTTCAAGTCAAAATAAGTTATTAATAATTTATATTTCTTGATATCTAATAAATATAGTGCAAATTATTTTTAAAAATATTTAAAACCACAATAAATTCACAAATAAACATGTTTTTGCATCATTGCAAAATACAATGTCATAAAACACTGAACATTTTACAGCCTTGGCAATAGATATTGTCTGAACATGTCCAGGTTAGGCTTATGTCTATTGTAAGAGTAGGAATTTTGAATTTTACATTTTTTAGTGTAAAATGTTCAGGAAAAAAATTTATCATAATAAAGCATACCATTTTACATGCATTTTAACATATAATACTTATGAAAAAATTCACCAGGGGATGAATTAGCCAAAAGACATTTCTCCATTTAAGGAAAAATCACAGTACATCACATCAACATCTCTGTCATGCAAAATATGAATGGGTTAATTTGTAAAAATAATAACTTATTAAAATATATTTTCACAAAAAAAATTAATTCCATGTTGAAAATATGCATAAAATTCACACATACATGTGTATGTAAAAAATAGATAGTGTGAATCAAAGTTATTAACTAATTCATTATTTCTAATCGTAAAAAAAGTTTTTTTTAACTTTTTAAAAAAATATATATATTACTTCTTTGTCAGTCCTTTATAAAAGTTTTTCTTTTTTTTTCAGGTTACTCTTAATTAATTGTAAACATCTTTAAAAATATTCTAACAAGTTCTTTTGCTCAATATAGAAAGATTTTTGTAGTTTGTCTTTTTTAATAAATTATACTAGAAACACATGTTTCCTTTAATTGAATAATTTAGACAAAAGTTATTTACTTTCAAATCTTAAAATTTAATTGCAAACATATTTAAATAATATTATTCTCAATATATAGCATATTCTATTTACTATTTGTACAGTACTTTTATTTGTACTCTGCATATAGTTAAAATAGGGTATGTATAAACTAATTTTTCAGCAAGCTGATGGATTCTCTTGGCAAGCTGGTTCTTTCTAAAAACAGTAGACTGACTTATTATCATCTTTGAGAATGATATAACTCAGGAAACTGTTTTCATTCAATGAGCTCCAGTTAGTCTAAAATTTGATAGACTTTAGACAAGCCAGCTAGTACATGTATGGGCTATGAACCACATAAAAGCTGCACCTTGCCATTATGTATATGAAAAACACTAGCACTGTGTCACTAGAAGCAGCAGGATGTACTTTCTTTTGTCTTCAGTTATAACTTCATAGTAATTATGCTTAATTTCCCATCTAACCTTGTTTCCAACTCTTTTATAGATAAAGTGGAATTAAAAGTAAGGTTTCTTTATCTTGATTGAAAGAAGTTAATGATTCTTCAATTCACCTTAATCTTTTTAAAAACAACTGTGTAGGATTTTTATCGAAATATGTTCTACAATCTTTAATTAAAAAATTTTCTTAATCTAATCAAAATAGACAGTAAAATTTTATAATTATCTTAACCCTAATATTTTAGTCTTAGGGATTGGAAAATATAGAACTATGCATTGCTCCTTTTCTTGAAAATTTAAATGCTGAGAATCACATCTGACTACATTAACTGGGCCATGATAAACAATAAGAAATCAAGTAGTGGATTTGAGCAATGTCTGAGATAGAACCCACCTCAGAGTTGTATGAAAACATTATATCCTCAAGTCAATAACATCCTTCATACATCATTAATACTGAGAATACAACTAAACTAACTCTGACAGTCGAAAACCCAATCCAATCTCCTAAATCATAGATTGTCTATTCAACTCTAAATATGAACTCCTTAAACATATATTGACCAGTGTTTTATAATTCATAACCAATACTCTTGTTATATAGAACACCCTATTATTTTAAAATTAATTTTGCATAAAATGCATACTTTTTTTTCAGATGTGATATTTGAAATCAAGTTGAGTGGCAATTTTGTAGTAATGGCCACAAGCATTTGATCATCATTGGCCCTTCTGATGGGTTGTAATTTGTAATGGTACAATGTCTTGGAGTAAACCTGGGATGGTCACCATCATCATCAACCCCAAGTCAGTATACAAAATTTAAAAATACAAATTTAATAAGCATGAAGTATAAATATAAAGAGCATGAGAGATCAGAAAAACATACTATTTATAAGTAACTATAGTGTTTATCAAAATTACAGAAAAGTAATCATTCATCATCATGAATAGAGCCAGCTAAAGGTAGAACATGGCTGAAAGAAGTTAGTGAGAAGCCATCAGAGAAACAACAGGTAGTTCATATGCCAGAAGAAGCAATCCCAAAGACTGTGCCTCTGGAAATACTGTAACACTTCTGTTACATAGCATACATAACATAGTGTGTATGCACAAATATATATGTAAAGTTGAAGAAAAAAAAGTAGAAATAAACACTGACAAAAAAAATTGTAGATATTTTCTACATGTCACTTGGATTTAAAATAACATTTTACTATGAATTAAACTATTTAAAAATATCTAAATAAATATTAATATTGTATTCTAATTTTGAAATTAAAAGCAAGCATGTTTTCTGATAATTGTAAAAATGTTGAAAATTTATTTTTAAAAATCTTTATTGCTTTTGAAAGAATTAGAATTGTTTTAATTAAGAAAAAGACAGTTTTTAATTATGTTTTTGCCACCCCAGCTGATTATATAAAAAGAGTTGATAAAAGATTAGTTTTAGCTGGCTGGTAGTTTTTGTAAGAGTTGGCTAATAATATGTTTAGAAGCAGTTGGCAGAGTTGGTTTCCAAAATTATACAAATAGTTACCATGAAATTGTAATGGAAGGCAAAATGGATGGCAAGTCCATCAGTTGCTCTATGGTTTACTATAAAAGAGTTTTGATTTGCATAAAATTCAACCCATATTTTATGTTCACTAGTCTGCCACAAATGTGTTCTAGAAGACAGCTTGGTTTCCTGAACTTTAAGTGGAACCAAGTAAATATCAACAGTTAAATGATTATATCTGTCCTGAACCCACCTGGACTAGATCTTTTTTGATGAGACAATCCTGGACTGGCCTCCATTAAGAGAAATCATCAGTTGCTGAAGAATTAGTTTATATATATGCTGATTCAGCTATATGCAAAGAAGTACAGATAAACATATATATATATATATATATATATTTATATATATATATATATATATATATATATATATAAACAAAAAGACATAAATCAAAGAAATAATATTATATTTCAACCAGAGGACTGGTTTTCATCAGAAAGAAAAAAATATATACACAGTAAAATGGCGATAATCAAAAATTACAGATTTGATAAAAGATTATAAATTTAACAAGCCCTCCCTGATTGGTCACAAAATCTAACACAGAATATCTACCCAATCAATGACAAAATTCAAACAAAGAAAAAAACAAAATTCAAACAAAGAAAAAAACTACATTTCCTCCTAATCAAGCTTAAATTCTATTTATCTTGAAATAAAAATAAATAAATAAATAAAAAAATAAATAAAAAATAAAAAAATTAAAAATCCAAAATTAAAATATACATATGTGCATATACAAAAATTAGACTATGCTCACATACAAAAAATAGCTGTGCTCACATTAATATTCATTAAAAACTAAAATACTTATAATTTTAATCAAAAATTACTTATACATTTTAATCAAAAATTATAGTTAGTGCAAAGTACAATAATTTATAACAATTAATTATTTATCTATATACCAATTAAACACAGATAATAAACATCCATATAACCAATTTTTACATAGAAAATCTCATATAAGAAAATTTTCACATTAAAAACTCACATATAAAAATCATTTAGGAGACCAGGTAACCCAGAGATGTAATAGTTCCAATGTTTAAATTCAATCCATGTGGTTCTAAGATCTTGAATTTAAAAATAAAGAAACTCTCCTTTTGTTTCCTCTCCCTTGTAGAAGAAAAACCTTCCTGAAGAATTACTACTCTTAAATCATCAATTGAATGATTCGGTAAGTTAAATTGTTTTGAAACCGGTCTATCTTCATTCTTATGCAAAATGTCAAATCTATGATTAGTCATTCTGACATGTAAACTATTTGCTGACTCACCTATATACTGGCTTAAACATCTACTACACTCTATCAAATTAGCACTTTGACATGTAACATAATTAGGAATATACCATTTAAAATTACAATTCTTTTGTACTAAAGACCACTTTTGTCACAACAATATGTTACATGTAAAACATCTTTTATCCTCACATGGAGAACATCCTTTTTCCTGTACAGAACTACTAATAAAATTTGTTTTGACAAGTACATCTCTAAATGATCTATGTTTTCAATATACAACCTTAGGTGGATCAGAAAAAATAGATGTTAAATAATCTGTGGATTGTAATATGTTAAAATGTTTCGCCAATATCTGGTTAATATTAGGTAAATCTCTATTAAAAGTAAGAACCAATGTGTAACATCTAATTGTTTTTTTTTTTACTTTTTTTTAGATAAAAGAAGTTTCTTTCTATCAATTAAAGATCTCCTTACTGCATTATCCAACAATGTCTTAGGATACCTCATATTGACCAATCTATTATATAAAATACTATTATTTTGTTGAAGAAATTTCTCATCATTACAAATCCTCTTCATGCTTAAAAATTGACTATAAGGAATATTAGCCTTTAAATGTTTAGGATGGTTACTATAAAAATGTAGATAGCAGTTATTATCAGTTGGTTTCCTATATACAGTAGTAGTAAGAACTCTATTAGTGTAAATAACTTCAACATCAAGAAAATGAGCAATTGATTTTGAAAAGTTCATTGTGAAATTAATATTTTTATTAAAATTATTTAATTATTATAGATTTGACATTTTGCATAAGAATGAAGATAGACCGGTTTCAAAACACTTTAATTTACCGAATCATTCAATTGATGATTTAAGAGTAGTAATTCTTCAGGAAGGTTTTTCTTCTACAAGGGAGAGAAAACAAAAGGAGAGTTTCTTTATTTTTAAATTCAAGACCTTAGAAACACATGGATTGAATTTAAACATTGGAACTATTACATCTCTGGGTTATCTGGTCTCCTAAATGATTTTTATATGTGAGTTTTTAATGTGAAAATTTTCTTATATGAGATTTTTTATGTAAAAATTGGTTATATGGATGTTTATTATCTGTGTTTAATTGGTATATAGATAAATAATTAATTGTTATAAATTATTGTACTTTGCACTAACTATAATTTTTGATTAAAATGTATAAGTAATTTTTGATTAAAATTATAAGTATTTTAGTTTTTAATGAATATTAATGTGAGCACAGCTATTGTTTGTATGTGAGCATAGTCTAATTTTTGTATGTATGCACATATGTATATTTTAATTTTGGATTTTTTATTTTTTTATATTTTTTTATTTTTTATTTATTTATTTATTTATTTTTATTTCAAGTTAAATAGAATTTAAGCTTGATTAGGAGGAAATGTAGTTTTTTTCTTTGTTTGAATTTTGTCATTGATTGGGTAGATATTCTGTGTTAGATTTTGTGACCAATCAGGGAGGGGTTATTAAATTTATAATCTTTTATAATCTTTTATCAAATCTGTAATTTTTGATTATCGCCATTTTACCATGTATATTTTTTTTCTTTCTGGTTGAAATATAATATTATTTCTTAGATTTATAAGTCTTTTTTTGTTTTTATATGTATTTCCTTTGGTTAGTTTTTTATGTATTAATATTTTGATATATATATCAAGCATTAATGGTGAGTTGTTCTAGTAGCTTTTTAAAATAACATTTACAAATATAAGTCAAAGTGCAAGTAATAATTTTGCTTGGATTAAAAATAAAAAACTAAAGGGTTTATAAACAATTCTATATTCTAAAAAAAGATGTTATAGTTAAGGAACCTGTGATACAAATATGTACATATAAAACAATTTTATTTTTTGTTTATTAAAAAAA
Organism: Epiperipatus broadwayi; assembly: GCA_028023455.1. Classification (NCBI taxonomy): domain Eukaryota; kingdom Metazoa; phylum Onychophora; class Udeonychophora; order Euonychophora; family Peripatidae; genus Epiperipatus; species Epiperipatus broadwayi. The sequence continues at coordinate 1,724,684 of JAQFVV010006246.1, read as the reverse complement.
ATGAGATAGTTTAAAAGTGAAACAAAACAAATAATTTTGCTTGTATTAAAAAAAACTTGCAAGCATATTATTTTAAAAATGTTTATAAATTTTAATCAACAGTGACCTGTTAGGAGAAAGATTGTTATAGGATAGTACTTTTTTGAAAAAAGAAAACTAATCAATAAAGAAAAAACTTATTAAAATAATGAATGAATTTTTATATACTTTTAGCAAGGAATGAATTAGGAAAATGATATTTTAATATTATTATTTTGTCAAATCAAAAATATCATATGATGTAAACAGCAGTGTGTGCATAAATTGCTAAATCCTTTCTCACATAAATATTAAATCTTGTCCTACAAAAAAAAATTTATTTATAAAGTTACAACAATATTAAATAATTTATATCATTTAGATATGCATTTGATGTAACCCTAGTACAAGATATTTATATCATTTAAAAGTAATAACTTAAGATTTTTATTTTATAGCAAGTCAAACATGTTCAGAAATTATTTTGTCATGTATCAATGTGTCAAGTAAAGACACATAAAATTTAATCATTTTTTATTATGTCAATTCAAATAGGTATTTATTGTATATTATAAAACATATGTGTGTGCACATTATATGTGTTTTAAGTAAATCCACTTAGAGGTATTGTAAATCAATGTAATAACTTGAATTTTGTATTGATCATGTAATTTTATTATTGTATATTACTCAAAATCAGAAGACTTAATTGATGTGGGTATAGCCATATTCTACAGACCTTAACTTCATTTTTTATTGTTGTTAATAAACCTGTATTTTTATTTTAGTGACTTAATTCTAAATGATTTTTAGAATATTATATTTGCATCATCTCTTGATCACAATAATAGTAGGAGCTTATGTTCTCTAAGCTAGATTTGAGAACAATGGTCTGATATATTAAAGAGGAAGTTATTTTAATGTAGTGGCATTCCAGTATGACATTGTCCTGGTTTGGTGCAAAGAGAATATTCTTTAAAGCATAGACACTGCATTTTATTTTAGTTTAGTCTCTATTAGAGTTTAAGTTTATAGATGGCCAGTATATCAAAGGTTCTAAGTGACCTGAGCTTTGATGATGATTAGCATGTTTTAGTAACCCAACATTATCATTTTTATGATTGTATATTCAAATGGATTAACACTTAAGTTTATGCACCCAAATTAATATTTAAATAATTGCCCAAAGCTGGGAAAAGCTCAATAGTTAGCCTGGTCTACAAGAGACCCAATTTCAAATCCAATCACAAGATTGCCTGTTGATTTATTTTTATCATTGATCATTTATGATTAATGGTTATTTCTTTTGAGTATTACTAGTACTTACTCATATTTATTTATAATGCTGGTGATGTATGGTTAATTGTATGTATAGTTACTCTAAGGAGTTAACTGGGCTGATGTCTCAGTGTTCTCTTCAGGTTGCTCATGCTCTCATAAAACATTTCTTATCTATTTTGTGATATTAAACATTACTTTAATATGCCATATTTCAACTTAATATCTCTTACTTTATATTGGAATAATATTTTTTGATACTTTAATATTTTACTTTAATATTATTTAAAATATTGTTAACTTAACTTGGTGATGATTTCCATTACACCACCATTTCCCCTCTATTTCCTCATCTCATTATAATACCAACAGCTGGTTAGGGACTAAAGTAAACTGCACAGATCTTATTTTTTATGCCTATCAGGCTGTATAGCAGGAAACCCAGAACGAACTGTGAATATATTCACTTGTTAAATTTGTACACAGCCAAACTTTAGCAATAGATTGTGAAGTCAGAGTTCCCCCCAATAGTAGTGCATATATATAAATAAGGTTTTATTTGTTTATGTCTGAGTGATCAATCTTGTTGTTAATAATACTTTGTTGTGAGGGTTAGTGCTAAATTTATTTTAGTTACTATTGATAATCCCTTATTATAAGGTTTGTTGTTATTAAATTTTGTGTCATTAATTTCCAGTGTTACTAATTTTGTTGGTATCCATATAATGCATATATGCAAAAACACAACAGCATGCTATATCATTAATTTATTTAAAAGCAATGCTTTTATTAAAGATATTTGTATTGGTTTGTATTTTGATTCACAATGAAAAATTGTTACTCCCCCTCTCTAATATCTCCAAATGCTACTTATGGATACATGACACTTATGCATTTATTTATTTAGAGAAATATATATATTTTTAGAAAAAATAATGTTTTTGTCAGTAAAATTAGTAAAAAGATTAATGATGCAATTAGCAGTCTTTCTGTTTTTATTTTCAAACTGAGAATATTTTGAATTATAAAATCAGTACTATGCTAAAAGATAATCATTTCACATTTTAACAGATACCCAATTAAATAATAATATTAAACTTCTTATCTAGAATATTTAATAATGTTTTTTTAATATATTGCAATAGATTTCATACATGTTATTCATTTTCATGATAAATAAAGAAAGAAAGTTTCAAAGTAATTAATTTTTAACATTTAAAACTCAGATCTCTTATATCTTAAACAAATAATATATATAAAAAAAAGCTGAAATATACTTAATACATAAAACTAGGAATCATGGGAGATATGGAATATCATCTTCATATTTCTCAAAGCAAAACACTAATTTGACAGATATGCTCATTATTTTTCTGAATTCCTATAAGGCAGGAGTCCCCAACCTTTTTGCACTTAAGAGCACATTCTATAATACCGGCCAGGTGGCGGGCACCATTTATTTTTTCAATGTAAATTTATAGTTGGATATTGTTAATAATACACATAATGTACAAAAAAAATATTTATTTCAAAAATAAAGTATAGTATGCCCTATAATTAGATTACAATATAATACAATAATTTATAAGAAATTTTAAAAATTAAATTTATTTGTATCAGATAAATAATTTTTTATCGTATTCGGATAGCGGCGGGCACACATAAAATGGTCTGCGGGCACCATGGTGCCCACAGGCAAGGGTTGGAGACCCCTGCTATAAGGTTATTTTAGTAGAAAAATTATTTTTTCTACATAGAAATTGTCTTAATAATAGTTATCATAAAATATTTATATCACAAAATACTTACTTATTAGCAGAGGGAACAAAAAATGTTCCAATAAAATCAATCCTAATTTGCTTATTTCTAGGTGCTAAGATAACCCACTTACACTCTATAGAATTTGGAAAATTCATAGGATAATTAGGTGTAGTAAAAATACCACTTTTTACATCTTTTGATAATTGAAGATAGCCACCACATGCTACAGCCATTTGCTTAAAAATTAATTTAAAACCCTTATTGCTACTTTCAGAAGTTGTAACAAAATGTAAATACAGATAATTTCCACTAGAAGGTGGTAATATGGGCTTAGATGACCCACAGTAATGACCACTATTATTATAAGTACCATTCCCCAGTAAAGGAGACATCATATTATTCCCATCATAAATCTATAATAAAAAAAAATACAAATTTATATATATATATAATAAATATTAGTGAAATAAAAAAATAAATATAAAAAGGATCAAAAATACATATACATTGTAAATGTCAGAATTTTTTCTAGAAGTCAATTTTAATCATTTGTGAATGCTTTTATTTTTTTTTTAAAAAATATTTTAATATAAAATGAATTTATTTACATTAAAACATACATAAATATTGGATTACATAATGTACAGTCCATTGGAAATCTTGGAAAATAAGTTAAGTGATGATATATGAAGAATGTAGAAAAAGAAAAATATGATAAGTAGAGGATAATTGTTTTTCTTTTATCCAATATTTCTCAGATCAACTTATCATTATTTTATGAATAAGGGAGACACTTAACTAATTAAATATCAAATGAGTATTACTAGCATATAAAATATTTCAAATGTCAATGGATAAAGATTCGGTCTCAGAATAAAAGATATTTGATTATAGATTCATAGGTAGCTGCTATTTAAATCCAAAAATAAAACAACAATAAAATTAAATCAATCTTACATGCTTATTGAAACTTCTGCAGTCATATATAAATCAACCTCACTCATTCCTTCTGGATACCAATTTCTTAAAATTCAGTCCCAAACTAAGTAATCTGTCTGAGTACAAATGTCCATCAATATGATTTCAACCATTGGCTCATATAGTCAATTAATAATCAAATAATATTTGTAAATATTGTAAATTAAATCTTATTACTAACAACAAAAATAAATAAATAAAAACCAAATTAAACATTCCTGCATAGTTGAAATTACATATATCACGTTTATGGATCTTACTGAATTTATTTGTAGTAATATGTGATATCTAATTCTCATAAAAATGCTGTCATATATACAATCTATTTATGATCATTTTTTAAATCATTACTTTATATACAATAACTACATATCATACTGTTAGTTAAAAGTAAAGATGTGTGAACATTAACACAAAATATTCTATTTAAGGCAATGAGTAAATTCTATGCCATGTACATATTATATGTTTCTAAATTAAACCAAATAATGGAGTCCTTGCAATATCTGCTTTAATAACAAGCAGTATATTTCAACTCAGGAATTAATTAATCATATGGTAATAACTAACATCTATTCTTTTACTTCATGGCATCAAATGAAAAACAACCTAAATTTTATGTTTACTCACTGTTGCTAGAAAGTAAAAGCTAACCAATGATTAATCTAACTCTTCACTGTCATTTTTGAATATAACTTTTAGAGAGTGAAAAATCTTTTTTTTAAATTTTTGTCTAACCAATTCTACTTTGACTAAGATTAGAGGTCTCTATCCTCCTACATCGTTATACCATAGAATAATGATAAAATCAAAATATCATCATAAAATAAAACTGGAGTCCTCTGATGATCGTGTTTTTGCTGCCCAATATCATATAGTAATTTTATATTTTCTAACAAATTCCAAATAAGAAAACTATGTCCTTAAATTTTAGTAATTCTTTTAAAATATTAATACACTAATATATCATCCTTTATAATTTTTATATAGATTCATTCAGATCATTACTTTTGAAGTTCCATTTCGGAAATACTAACTTTGCTTAAAGTTTGTGTAGATAAAAAGTATCACTTATATAATAAAATATCCTAATTCAATTGCCCTTATATAACACTTTTGCTTACTAGAATTTATACAATGTTGACATCCTATTTTAAATATGTAATACACTTTAAAATATTTAGATCTTAGAAAAATAGAAAAAAAAAGATATTTTATGTGAATTTGTAGACATTTCAATGGCTCATCCTATTTATGAAGAATGATAATTTAAATCCCTCCAAAAGCTTAAGGTAGTATTAATATCCAATATTTAAATGTAATACAGAGAGAGTACCAATAGCTGAAACAAGCTCTTAATTAATAAGTGCGGTATGAGAAAACATTTAAAATCTCTATCCAGAAAACTCTCATCATCAGACCAACTGATTTCGAGCTTATGGATCATGTGGAGAGCTAGAATATTTGGACACTAGATCTAAAATATCAATTCAAAAACCAGCACTTATTTCATACGTATATTTAAGTAGAAACTCTGAAATTTTTGAACATGAAAATGTCTTTAAATCCAGTTATCTAACTTAAATAGCTATATGGGACTGAACTAAATTCAGATCTACCATATTTTAACAAAACTCAGCATAGACAAAGCCTTAAAGGTAAACTTATAATAATCAAAAAAGCAAGTCATATATAATGTGACATTACTTTACCAGAGCTTTATCAAACCTCTTCTGCTTTAAAGTAAAGGAGGTTTGATAAAGCTCTGATGAAGACTGCTGGACAGTCAAAACTGTAAGGAAAATAAAGAAATTTTTTAAGAAAATTTGTTTGCATTGAAATGTATATGAAAGAAGTATTATAAGAAATATATATATATATGAATATATGCAAAGAAAGTAAAAGAGAAGAATAAGAGAATATATTTCTGATAATTCATAGTTATGAATTTTTTTATGTGTTTCTAATACCTTTTTTTTCTAATGATGACTTTGTCAATAAATATAGTGATTAGCATTAGATAATGTAAAATATTTCCTTTTAAAACAAAATGTAAATCAGTAAAGAAACTATATTCCTTTAATTGTAGTGAAGAGCTTTTTTTATATGTTTTTTTTTTAAAATATTTTGAAATTTAAATATTATAAGAATAACTATATGACTCCTTCTGTCAAAAGAAAAAAATTCAAATTAGCAAATACTATTAATAAAAATTTTAAGATTTAAGATAATTTTCTTTAATATTTCAAAAATTGAGTAACAAAAGTTACAGAAAAATCTTATTTATTTAATTGATTAGTATTTGTTTTTTATATTTTTTTTTTAAAAAAAAAAATAAAATAAAAGCTTGGACACTTTATTTTTGGTGGCTATTAAGAAATTTTCTCCAATTAAAATTTTATAAAATAAAATAAATTTTCGCTTGATTATTCTTGTATTCAATAGCTTTTTGTTAAAGTGATTATTGTGTAATTTATTGAAATAAATCTTGTTGCTTGATATTTTACATACTCCAACTTCAGCTTGGCAAGAAAACATTAGACATATTCTAGGACAGGGTTTGCCAACATTTTTGGTCCCTGTATGCCATTGGCTTTTAGAAAATTATCCATTACTCCCTAATCATTAAAAGAAATAAGCAGCTGGGGAGGGTACCATGCAGTACATCATGTGCATACATAAGAGTTGCATGTAGGTGAGATTTGAATGGGTGCCGATTTGGAAATTTTAATCTTGAAGTTAATCAGACATTTTGAGTTATCATAACCTTCAGTAATAAAAAAGTCTATGCAATTACACTGTGTCTATGTCTCAAAAAAGTCCTGAAATGTTGCTGGTGTGGATGACAAACAATACCAACATAAAATACCAGGAAATGTTAATAACATAACTATTTTTGGAATATATTAATATCATAATATATTTATTTATCTGATATTCACCATAGTTACTGGGCAAACTTTTTGTATTCCCTGAAAATATGGACATCCCAGATTTTTCTATTGTAAAGAGTAAAAGAATTAGAGTGTCATTGGGATATCTTTACACTCCATTAAGTATAATTGATCAATTGTTATCCTTTTAATATTCCATAGCATAATAAATTATCATATAAATATATTTAATAGAAATGATAACTTTTTGTGACTTTTTCACTCTTTTCTTTTAATTTACACTACCCCTCTCACACTTCATTTTAAATTGATAATTGGTTTATTACCATTATGTGATCTCTATCCTCTTCTACCCTTTTATATTATCTTAAAAATAATAACAGCATAGTAGTAATAGTACAATGTAAAAATTCAAATACAACTTAAAAATCTATCTGATGATAATAAAATTATATAATTTATATCCTTTGTATATAAATAATCTTTGGTTAAAATGGAAAAGTAAAACATCCAAATATGAATTTATGGTCAAAGATTGAATGAGTTATGTTAGAGATCTGTATTCGGGTTATTTACTTTTTTTAATAAAAAAAGATATGTATATTTAAATTTGATAAGTTGAAATAGTGAAGTGGATGTTATGCACAATCACCAAACGAGATATTAATGCTACATGAATTTGATTTTTAAATAATTTAATATATATATTGCATAAATTTATTGAAAATGATTTTTAGTCTATTTAGCATTTATTTATGTTTATTCTAACATCTTATTGAGGATCTGACTATATTTTTTAATAACTGATTGCTCTTATTCTTTTATATAATAATATTAAATAATTAGTCATATGATATATTTTGGCTGTATAAAGAGATTTATTAATGGAAAAAGAAACCCTTTAATTCCTCTTTAAGGATTGAGCAGAGCAAACTTCTAATGTTCTCCCCATATATTATTGGCAGCTGTTATTACTATATGAGTATTCATATGGTGTGAAAACATGAATGAACTGCTTATAAATATGCATCATCCAGTGTACTAAGTTTATTCACTTTTTATCTCATTGTTTTAGATCACAAAACACTATGAGTTTTTTATCTCAGTTACCTGCTAGTTATTAATTGAAATATCAATTAAGTTTTATTGAAGTCAAGATATATATGTATAAATGAACTTTTTTTGAATAGTTATAATAAGACAATAGTTGGAAGCTGAAGACAAAGTGCTAAACATCCCTGATTGGGACTCACTCTGCTATGTGATGATTATTCTTTATTTAGATACTTACAACTGCAGATCATTTTTAAGCAAATAGTGTAACGATATATAAATATGTCATTACATTAATTTAAAATAAAAACTTAAAAGTTCGCACATAAAAGTAAAAAACTAAACGCTAAAATTAAAATGTTTGTTAAACGTATATACATTCGCACAGAGGCCAAACTTTAAAAATATTTTTTTTAAAAAAACAAATAAGTATTTGAACGTACTTTTTTATAAAAAAGTACAAGATTTAAAAATAAAAACAGGTATTAATTAATGTAATCTGTAAATGGAAATGTTATGAATTATCGAAAACCAAACTGGCCCTTGGGCTCTTGTATAATTAAAATGATCTGATGAAAGATAGATAAGAAAATAAAGAGAAATTAGCTTGACCAATGGAAGCACTAAGCCTTGGCGTGGACCTAAAGAAAGTGATGGATTAGTGACATTTTGTTGATTGAATCCGTGTGGATAATATAAAAAGGGAAATACAGTTTTTTCTGACAGTTCCAGCGTTTTGTGTTTGAGAGATGTGGTAGGATGCACATACCACACTCTCTATTTAAAAAAGAAATGAAAAGACTGTGATATCTTGAACCAGCTATTGCCATCTCCAGAACATTATCTTCCAATAGAGGCATCGCGGGAATTAAAAGGTGAAACCTGGACTCTTCTACCGTGAGCTATGAACTTTACAAATTAACAACAACAAAAAAAATTAATTAAGAACTTTCGTCATTGTTTTTTTAAAAGATTCAGCTAATTTAAATTTTAAAATGAACTCTTATTTGATTTTCAAATTAATAATTGATTGTTTAAATTTATATAGTTAAGTTTTGCTAAAATCATTTCCATTTTATTATTTTTATTTGTAGTAATACTTATTGTAGAAATTATTAAATGCATTACATTTAAGTTGGGTATAGACGTTGCATAGATTCGTTAGTGGTTGATTATGTTGTGGTTTTCACAGTCGATTAGAATATATAAGTCAACGATGTCACTGCGGTGTCTTATGATGAACACCAAAGGGTCTCCTGTATTTCCTCAGCAATTGATGTTATCGATTGACTTTGTATTTTGATCGGTTTTGTTTAATTTGGAATGTTTTTGACCATGGAATCTATGCAGCCGATCTATACTCAACACTATAAAACAAATTGTATAAAAATAATCTGTGTGAACATATTTAAATGTTAAATTTAAGTCGGGCGTAAATGGCTATATAGTTTTGTAAAGTTATATTAAGGGAGGGTAATCTTAGGTTATTCATTTCGTAGTTGAATTGGCTCAATGGATTGGATATATTTGTGTAATTAGTAGATGTAGTATGAGATCCGCTACATGCAGGATTGTGTATATACGCCACACACCTTCTGTTTGCCTATGGATGGGTTTGTAAGACGGCAAAGGACCGCGATCAATTCCTATGGAGTTTTATGTTTATTGTTCTACTCCCCAACAGATGTGACATTCCTGTTGGTGGAGAGACAATGTCTTCTCTAATTCTACTTACTAATCAGATGTACATTCCTGACAGTATAGTATTTTGTGTTGTATTTTCATGCTACATTGAATACATAAATGTATCAGATGGATTGGTGCCGGTTTGATTGCAAATTTTTTGGCCCAAGGTTAAATAAGGGATAGAATATTTTCTTTTCAAATGCAGGTCTATGTAGTCTATTCATACTCGACTATCTAAATATAATATTAAACTCATTGAAACTTAGTTAAATGTAAAATTAAAAGTTAATATAAAATCTAAAATGTTAAACTTATTTCTCAAATTAGAATGATTTTATATGTGCGTAGATAAATATTTTTATGTGTTAATTTCTGGCAGTGGCTTTTATTTATTTATATTTAAGATATAAATTAAGATATAGATTTTTATCTCTGCATCTCCACTGAGCTAGTGACTTGGGCTAATGATCTGAATATTTAAATAAAGTGGAATCTTAACAGCACGTATCTGCTTACTTTATAAACTTTTCTAGGTTTAAATGCCTAGATGGTGCCCTGTAGAGCAGATATCGTAGTTTGCGGTTAGATTCGATCTTCACTTTCATTTTGGATCGTTATAATTGGCACCCAACTTGGGGCCAATTATAACGATCCAAAATGAAAGTGAAGATGGAATCTAACCGCAAACTATGATATCCGCTCTACAGGGTGCCATCTAGGCATTATGTGTTAATTTCTGACAGTTCCAGCATTTTGTGTTTGAGAGATGTGGTAGGACGCACATACCACACTCTCTATTTAAAAAAAATGAAAAGACTGTGATACCTTGAACCAGCTATTGCCATCTCCAGAACATTATCTTCCAATGGAGGCATCGCGGGAATTAAAAGCAGAAACCTGGACTCTTCTATCGTGAGCTATGAACTTTACAAATTAACAACAACAAAAAAAAGTAATTAAGAACTTTCGTCATTGTTTTTTTTAAAGATTCAGCTAATTTAAATTTTAAAATGAACTCTTATTTGATTTTCAAATTAATAATTGATTGTTTAAATTTATATAGTTAAGTTTTGCTAAAATCATTTCCATTTTATTATTTTATTTGTAGTAATATTTATTGTAGAAATTATTAAATGCATTACATTTAAGTTGGGTATAGATGTTGCATAGATTCATTAGCGGTTGATTATGTTGTGGTTTTCACAGTCGATTAGAATATATAAGTCAACGATGTCACTGCAGTGTCTTATGATGAACTCCAAAGGGTCTCCTGTATTTCCTCAGCAATTGACATTATCGATTAACTTTGTATTTTGATTGGTTGTGTTTAATTTGGAATGTTTTTGACCGTGGAATCTATGCAGCCGATCTATACTCGACATTATAAAACAAATTGTATAAAATAATCTGTGCGAACATATTTAAATGTTAAATTTAAGTCGGGCATGAATGGCTATATAGTTTTGTAAAGTTATATTAAGGGAGGGTAATCTTAGGTTATTCATTTTGTAGTTGAATTGGTTCAATGGATTGGATATATTTGTGTAATTGTAGATGTAGTATGAGATCCACTATGGGCAGGATTATATATATACGCCACACACCTTCTGTTTGCCTACGGATGGGTTTGTAAGACGTCAAAGGACCGCAGTCCATTCCTATGGAGTTTTATGTTTATTGTTCTACTCGCCAACAGATGTAGCATTCCTGGTTGGTAGAGAGACAATTTTTTCTCTAATTCTACTTGCTGTTCAGATGTACATTCCTGACAGTATAGTATTTTGTGTTGTCGTGTTTTCATGCTACATTGAATACATAAATGTATCAGATCGATTGGCGCCAGTTTGATTGTGAAATTTGTTGCCTAAGGTTAAATCAGGGAAGAATATTTTCTTTTCAAATGCAGATCTATGTAGTCTATTCATACTCGACTCACTAAATAAATATTAAACTCATGGTTGTAATTTACTTAAATGTAAAACTAAAGATTAATAGAAAAATCTAAAATGTTGAATTTATTCCTCAAAATTTAAATGTTATTTTATATGTGCGTAAATAAATATTTTTATGTGTTAATTTCTGGCAGTGGCTTTTATTCTTTTATATTTAAGATATAAAATTTATATTTTATTATTTCTGCTACTCACTGAGATAGTGACAATGGGCTAATGACCAAAATATAAAATAAAGTGGAATCTTAACAGCACGTATCTGCCTACTGTATAAATTTTTCTAGGTTCAAATGCCTAGATGGCACCCTGGTAGTTGCAGATACGTAGATTGCTGTCTCCACTATTGTTTTGGATCATTATAATTGGCATCCCAAGTGTGGCCTTATCTCAGAGATTGACCCTGAGAAGGGGAATTGATGATGATGAAATTTTCTATCTTTAATAAATCATGAGTGCCCTGAGAATTTTAAAAGTGAATCATGCAAATAACATTTGTTGTTTTTTCTGAAATAAGTACATTTTTGTACTAACGTAAAGTTATAGCCAGATGTTTAATAAACCACTAGTACTTTTGAAAATAAATCATGCCCGTAATATTTTTTCTGAAATGAGTATAAATATATTTGTTGTATTGATGTGGAGTTGCAGTTTGAAGTTTTGTTTAAAAAGTGCTGCCAGTAAGAAAAATTGTGCATATGTAGAGATAAATTCGAGGAATAAAAACTAATAAATAAAACGTAATAATAAATCTAAATTTTTTTTTTTTTAAAAAAAGTCTTGTTAAATTAAAATCTAATCGTTCAACTTGCCTAAGTAATAGTTAAAGGTAGGAGAAATGAAACTTGGAAGGGAGGGGGCAGAAATTTAGCTGGTAATAAGGAATCAACAGTCAACATTTTTTTTAATCATTATATTTGTGTGTAATTACTGTTTTGTCTTTTAAAAAAAAAGTTTTGTCCTTTTGAAATTTTCATATATAATCAATTTGTGTAACGAAATTACTAACACTAAGTAAAGTCTTTTTTTTTTTTTTTAAATGTTTTTTGTTTTTTGAGGAAGTTTATTGATATGTAACGATATATAAATATGTCGTTACATTAATTTAAAATAAAAACTTAAAAGTTCGCAAATAAAAGTAAAAAACTAAATGCTAAAATTAAAATGTTTGTTAAACGTATATACATTCGCACAGAGGCCAAACTTTAAAAATATTTTTTTTAAAAAAACAAATAAGTATTTGAACATACTTTTTTATAAAAACATACAAGATTTAAAAATAAAAACAGGTATTAATTAATGTAATCTGTAAATGGAAATGATTGTTTATGAATTATCGAAAACCAAACTGGCACTTGGCTCTCGTATAATTAAAATGATCTGAAGAAAGATAGATAAGAAAATAAAGAGAAATTAGCTTGACCAATGGAAGCACTAAGCCTTGGCTCAGACCCTAATGAAAGTGATGGATTAGTGACATTTTGTTGATTGAATCCGTGTGGATAATATAAAAAGGGAAATACAGTTTTTTCTGACAGTTCCAGCGTTTTGTGTTTGAGAGATGTGGTAGGACGCACATACCACACTCTCTATTTAAAAAAAAAATGAAAAGACTGTGATACCTTGAACCAGCTATTGCCATCTCCAGAACATTATCTTCCAATAGAGGCATCGCGAGAATTAAAAGCAGAAACTTGGACTCTTCTACCGTGAGCTATGAACTTTACAAATTAACAACAACAAAAAAAAGTAATTAATAACTTTCGTCATTGTTTTTTTTAAAGATTCAGCTAATTTAAATTTTAAAATGAACACTTATTTGATTTTCAAATTAATAATTGATTGTTTAAATTTATATAGTTAAGTTTTGCTAAAATCATTTCCATTTTATTATTTTTATTTGTAGTAATACTTATTGTAGAAATTATTAAATGCATTACATTTAAGTTGGGTATAGACGTTGCATAGATTCGTTAGTGGTTGATTATGTTGTGGTTTTCACAGTCGATTAGAATATATAAGTCAACGATGTCACTGCGATGTCTTATGATGAACACCAAAGGGTTTCCTGTATTCCCTCAGCAATTGACATTATCGATTGACTTTGTATTTTGATCGGTTTTGTTTAATTTGGAATGTTTTTGACCATGGAATCTATGCAGCCGATCTATACTCGACATTATAAAACAAATTGTATAAAAATAATCTGTGCGAATGTATTTAAATGTTAAATTTAAGTCGGGCGTGAATGGCTATATAGTTTTGTAAAGTTATATTAAGGGAGGGTAATCTTAGGTAATTCATTTCATAGTTGAATTGGCTCAATGGATTGGATATATTTGTGTAATTAGTAGATGGAGTATGAGATCCACTACGTGCAGGATTGTGTATATACACCAGACACCTTCTGTTTGCCTATGGATGGGTTTGTAAGATGGCAAAGGACCGCGATCCATTCCTATGGAGTTTTACATTTATTGTTCTACTCGCCAACAGATGTGACATTCCTGTTGGTGGAGAGACAATGTCTTCTCTAATTCTACTTACTGATCAGATGTACATTCCTGACAGTATAGTATTTTGTGTTGTCGTATTTTCATGCTACATTGAATACATAAATGTATCAGACGGATTGGCGCCGGTTTGATTGCAAATTTTTTGGCCTAAGGTTAAATAAAAGATAGAATTTTTTTTTTTCAAATGCAGGTCTATGTAGTCTATTCATACTCGACTATCTAAATAAAATATTAAACTCATTGAAACTTAGTTAAATGTAAAATTAAAAGTTAATATAAAATCTAAAATGTTAAACTTATTCCTCAAATTAGAATGATTTTATATGTGCGTAAATAAATATTTTTATGTGTTAATTTCTGGCAGTGGCTTTTATTTATTTATATTTAAGATATAAATTAAGATATAGATTTTTATCTCTGCGTCTCCACTGAGCTAGTGACTTGGGCTAACGATCTGAATATTTAAATAAAGTGGAATCTTAACAGCGCGTATCTGCCTACTCTTTAAATTTTTCTAGGTTTAAATGCCTAGATGGCACCCTGTAGAGCAGATATCGTAGTTTGCGGTTAAATTCGATCTTCACTTTCGTTTTGGATCATTATAATAGGGATTGCATGAATGGGAAAAAATATTTAATATTAATTGGGACATTGTAGTACTTAGTGAATTTAGAAAAAATGTAGAGACAAATGAATCAAAAAGTGAACATGCACGTTACTACAAAGTCATAAACATGAGCTGTACAAGTGAAATGGAATTCAGCATAAATAAAAAATGAAAGACCAATGTTGTGGAGATTGATGTATATATGATAGAGTGGCAAGATTAGTTATTCATCTTAATGAAATATATTAAATGCAGATTATTTATGTTTTTGATGAAGCAAGTTATCAATAAGATGAATTGCAGGATTTTTACAAGGATATACAACATGCTTTTGATCAGACCAAACATTTAAAACTTTTCACGGTAAACTTTAAAGCTAGAAATAAAAACAATTAATATATGTTTCTGTGGGTAAATTTGGTTATGATGAGAAAAATGAGAGAGGATGCAAACTTGTAGAATTATTTCACTGAAAAAACAACAACTGTATATTATTGAAATAAATAGAGATACTGCCAAATCTCCAGCACTTATTACAACACTTAATCAACAGCCAATCAGATGTCATGGATAGCTGCTCAAATGACTTCCAAACACACAACAAAGATTTTACGAGAAAAAGGGCTGCACTTCACAAATTAAAATATTATCTGGCTGTTGGTTAAGTGTTGTAACAAGCGCTGGAGAGTTGGCAGTATCTCAATTTATTTCAATTTTCAACTATCTGTGCTTCACAAATTAAAATATTATCTGTATATCATGCATTTTTATTTTGAAAAAAAAATTAAACAGAATTAGACATGAAAGTAGCCCAATGAAGATACTGCAGCATTGGATTATATTTTGACTAATAAATATATTTATTTTGAGATTGTCATATTCTTAATAGATTCAACACAGGAAATGGATCATCAATTAGTGAGATGTAAGATACGTGCTAATGCAAAACTAAAATAAAAAACTATTAATCTTCAGAAACATTCCAATAAATTTAAACTAGATCTTACAAATATTAATAAACTTTAAAGATGATTCATATCTGAATTAAACCAATAAGAAGACAACTGATATACTATTACGAACTACAACAAAAATATCAAGAACAAAAAAGCAGCAATTTATCTGTAAATGCTCTACTGAAGCAAAACAATGTATGAAGAAAAGAAATATAAAAATATATTAAAATGATCCATTAAAAAAATGAATATCTAGAATTTGTCAGAAGGATATGAAAAAGCATTAATAACAATATAAGAAAATATAATTTAATTATGAATTAAAAAGAAAACTAAAGAAGAGAAAAAAAATCTCAAAATTGTGAAATTGGTATTGGTAAAAAACTTCTGCAATAAAAAAATATAAAATTATTATTAAAAAGGGAGATGGCATCATGAAATATGTGGAAGAGTTTGCTAAAAAAATATTTAATAATAAAAACCAAGATAACCAAATATTCCTTCAATTACTACATCTTTTGGATTGCACTGCATTTTAATAAAAAACTGATTATGCAATTAAATTTATAAAGAAAAAAAGAAGCTCCAGTAAGTGGAGTAATTATAATCAATATTTTAAAAGAAGCAGATGAAGAAATAGAAAAATTGTTGGCAAAGTTATATAACAAATGTTCAAATGATAAAGATGTATCTGCATAACTGGAAAAATATAGTAATAATATTGATATAGATGAAACTTAGAAATTACAGATTTATCAGTTTTTCATTAACATTTTGCACAATTTTTATTAAGATAATTTCATTATTTTAACCACCAAGAGAACAAACTGAATATAAAAATAATTTTAGCACAATTGATCATATCCAAGTGTTGAGAGAAGTTGTTATAGAATGGACTAATGAATATGAGTTGCCATTATGCTTTGAATATTTGATTCTGTAAATATTTTTTGTGATTAAAGCATTAGATTATCAAAATATAAACCCAAGATACTATTATATTGTGATGAAAATCAAATTGCAAAAGTAATAATACTAAAAAGATTAATAGTGAAAATGATATATAACAGACTGATTCCATATCTCTAAAACTGTTTACAGCATATTTATAAGTATTTTGTGGATTAAAATGAGGAGTAAAAATAAAAGGGGAATATTTAAGACTTGCAGACTTTGATAAAACATGATTATTTTTTTCAAATACTGCTTCAGAAAATGTTACAGCTGTTAGGGGAAGGATGTATAATAGGGTGATTCCATATCTCCAAAACATTTTACAAGAAATACTTTGTGGATTAAAATGGAAAACTAAGGGTATAAAAGTAAATGGATATTATTTATGTCATTTAGGCTTTGTAAATGATGTGATTGTTTTTGCAAATAATCCTTCAGATCCTCAATAAATGTTGTCAGATAAAATTAATAATATAGGACTAAAGATAAATGTTAAAAACATTAAAATAATGTTTAATGAATTTCCTTAAAATAAAAAATAAAAAATAATAATGATAGATTTGAAGAAATTAATAACAATAAATATCTTAGCCAGATTACTAATACAGATGTAAACATAATGAATGAAATCAATCACAGAATTGAACTTGGATGAATTACTTTTGATAAAAATATTAAAACGAAATATGCCAATGTATTTGAAAAGAAATGTTGTTAATATATGTGTTTTCCACTTTTACTTTTTAGATCTGAGACTTGCACTCTTAATACAAAGACTTTAGAATTCTTCAAAATACTCAATAAAATATGGAGATGTATTATATAGATCTTACTTTTAAAATAAAAAATTTGTGTTAAAATAAATAATTTTTAACAATCAAAAATAAAAGCAAAATGTTTTGTTTCTTACTTTAAGAAAATCAGATGAACACTCAAAACTTGAAAGAATATCAAAAGCTTCAAAATTCAACTCAATAGTGTGGGTTGTGCTAACACTGATCTCCCAAGTACAATTAATAGATCCTGGATAATTTTGAGGATATCTGGGACTTTGAATAACACCCAAATTCATATGAATTTTTCCACCACAAACTGCAAGTACATAAATTTATTAATGACAAACAGTGAAATTTTTTAAAATTTAACAAAAATTTATTTATTTACATAAATGAAATATTAAGCAATTTATAGTTTAGTAAATGGCTGAGAAAAAAAATTTAACATGAAGTAATTATGAAAAAAAAATTAAAGTTTTATTAGAATAAAATAATTAATCACATAATTATTTCAACAAATAATCTAAATTTGTACAATTCAATTTGATTATAACATCAGGCACATAATAAACTCAAGCCCTGATTTAAGCATGGTCAGTGAGAGTTGATATATATACAAATACGTTCTAAATTTAAGTGATTCACTTAAGCTTTTAAAACTCTTACTGGCAAGTGAGGGTGCAGGAATTTATAATATTCAAAAAATAGCACATTATTGGGGGTTGAATTCCTCCTTAATAAATACTAGATGAATAACATATATATTTTTTTCTTTCATTCTAATTATTAAAATATTAATTGTTAATTGTATTTTTAATGTTTGTTCATTATTAATATCATATTTTGCACTGTTACTATCTAAATAGTGTCACACCTTCATTATTTTCTCTTATTCAGGTACATATAAAAGAGTGCAATAAACTATATTTAAACATTACAAAATTATCAGCAACAAACAATTCTTTTCCAATATTCATTACCCATTACATTCGGGATTCAACTCAAATTCAATCATATGCTATGAAAATGAGAATATACCAAGAAATGTTTATACAATTAAAAATTCTAATAACTTCACACACAGGGTAGTGGTATAACACATACACACACTTGGAGAGCAATAGTTAAAAACCAAAAGAATATGTTAACAAAAAAAATGAGATCCAAAAAAAAAAGAATCATAATGTGATAGTATAGTACAAAAATTTAAAAAGCAAAGATATTATTAGGCAAAAAGATCATAAAAAGCTAACATTCGATAACTCCCAAATTGGATTCATAAGAGTTGGTTTTAAAATCTTTATTTAATGTTGAAAAATAATATATTTAATTTTTTTATTTATAACGTATAATATTAGCAGTAATTAAAAAAGAAAATTAATTATACTTAGCAATAATTTATTACCCAGTATAAACAACAATTCATTTTACTGATAAGAAATAAGAATGAGATCTTTAAGAAAATGCATACACTCAACTATCAAGAGAAAGCAGATATGGAAAAAAAGAAAAAAAAGTAACATTATTTAAAAGAATAGAGGAGAAAAAAAGATGAAGATACAACAATAGAGAAGAATGGATAAAAAAAATAAAAATAAAAATTCATAATAGATCATGAAAAATTGGTTGATAAAAAAAATAAAAACAAATAAAAGGTAAAAGAAGAAATAGAAAAAGAAATATTCAAGCAAAAAAAAAAAATGTAAACAAAAAATATTGGAATAAAGATAAATTTCCCAGAAAGCAATGCAAACACAATTGTAGTGTCACAGTTAAATCATAATATTATAATAAAAGAAACTAATGGGGATTTAAATTTAATTAAATGGCCTAAATATAAGCATTGAAAAAGGCAATAATCTATAATACCACAGTGAAAAAATCCCACTTTCTTCCAATCATAAAACCATATGCAATTGTGGAGAAGTCTTTAATAAATGAGCAGATATATTGCACATATTAGATGTTGAAAGTGAATTCACTTTAGATAAGACAAATGATATTGCAAATTCAAAACATATTGCCTAAGTATGACTATGAGTTTAAAAATATTATCTGTTAGTAATAAATCTAAAATTCATTCAGAATATACAAATAATATGTTGATGTTAAAAATCAGTACAATATAGATGTCGAAGTAACCAACAAAAATATTTTGAATGTCCAAGTCGTAAATAATAACAATGTGGAACCATGGATAAAAATAACATAAAACCACAGAAGAAAAGAAATCTGATGCAGAAAAGATAAAGAATACAGAGATCTTTGACAAAAATATACATTGTTATGACAATAAAAACATTTTCAAACTAATTTAATATAAAAACTTTCCAACGGGTCATATAATGCACATAACAGCTAACTTTATGATAGAGGAGAATAAGATTCTTGTTATTAACATGGAATCATATAATGTATTGAACATATGATATAAATTAAAATATTACAAGTATCACAAATAATCAACCAACTCTGATAGCATCTATTAAGTAATAAAATAAATTGAGATCAATGCAGAACAATACAATCCTTCACATTATGATTAAGTGGAACTTAATAAATATTTTGTTCACATGTCATGCAAGATAAGTTTTAACTATTTAAAATCTAATATAGTAGGAAGAGTATTATGGATGTGTGGTTTAAGATCCAAGACATATATAATAGAAGACAATGTGTACTAGATAGAAGAAAAAGGATACTGTAAACTTATTTTATTATAAGCTGGTTTGCATACAGAACTATATGAAATATAAAATAAATTGGAAGTATGTCTTTGAGACTAAACACATGATTAAGTTTATATTCAGGCTATATTACAGTTTGATGGTGCCTTAATGTGTTAAATCTGCCTTTTATAAAATAATATTACTAAAGTCAATATAAAAGATGATTGTATAAATGTATAAGATCAAATATATATACCTATATTTCTTAAGCAAAAATCTACTTACAATTATATGTGCAAGAAGGAATTAGATTATCCAGTGGGAAAAAATATGTACAAAAATTCTAAAACTTATTTTACAAATGTGTCACTATTTTATAATCATTATATATATTTAAATATATATTATAACAGTCGGGGATGATGATGATTTTTCCAATCTTATAGTATCTGCCAATCAGAGCACCACTAGGCTACTTAGAAACTAGAAAATTTATAAAGTCGACAGATACATGCTGTTAAGACCGCGACCGCCAGCCCTAGTCACTACCTCAAGTAGACACAGAAACTTATATATTTATTAAAATATATTTTTAATAATAAAGAATAAAAAAAAGCAATCACTATCAGTATTAATAACACAAAAAAGATTTTATTTACATATATAATCAATAACGCACAAACTTTAAAATTATTATATAAGAAAAAATTATATTTTATGTTTCATTATTATTTACTATTATTTTTATTTGTTTTTGACTTTTATTTTTAATCTTAGAAATGTTGAGTATAAATGAGCTACCTAGACACACTCATAAATTTTCAAATCACTTGACTCCAGACTAAAAATCCGCAGCCACACCAATACTCGCTTCCAGATATATATCAGCAACAAATGCAATGTGAACATGTTAGCATAGAATCACATCGACAGGAATGTGCGTCTGAACAGCATGATATTATTGGAGAAAACATGACCTTTGTCCTGAAGGAAGGTGCATCTGTCAGGCAAAGGAAACATGCATATAAAAAAAATAAAAATAAATGCTACGTATGGATGGGAGAGGGGTCTTATCTTGCCGACTTATCTTCTCAATCCATAGAGCTGGAATGGGTCAATGGCGCAGGAAATACGTCTGCGTCCATTTCAACAGTATAACTATCTCTTTGGGGTCATGCACTCAGTTGAACTCATCACCCTAGGTGATAACACACTTCACATTACATTGATATAAACGTCCATATATCTCTCCACCAGCATTGACACAACTACGAAACAAATACACCTGGGTCTCGTTTTACGCGATAGATAGGTTCCTCAGAAAACACACGCAAATGAAATCACGCAAAAATAGATGTAACTTACATTGAAAAAGGGGGGATGCGGTCTGTGATTTTTCAAAATTCGCATAAAAGCAAAGCACCAATGTAAAATTACTTTAAAATTCGCACAAAAAAAAAAATAAGGAAATAAAATATGACTAATAAAAAATTTTAAATTTGAAAAAAATTGATACAAGACAAACTTTTTTTAACTATAATATTTAATTTTATTCAAAATAATATATTTTTATGCATAATTTACAGTACAGTAATTTACATTTTTTTATACATGTTTTAATTATTATGATTTTCTGGTGACAACGTAATTAGTAATTAATCTTTGAGACGATGATTTTCTTGTTTACGAAGCTCGCGATATCCAGACATACAACCATTTAGCTCTTGTTGCAATTTAAGAGCACATTAATAATTAGTGTCATTAATAAAAAAATAATAATTGATTATGTTCTTTTTTAAAAAGCAAAAACAGAATGTGATTTAAAATGCAAAATTAACATGCACAATGTTTGAACAAATTTACATTATAATCTTGTAAAATTTAATGAGTGTATACATAAAATGTGGAAATAATAATTTTAATTTCATTATTGCATAAAATCTTTCTATTATAAAGCACTGAAAATATTGAAATTACTAAGATGAAAGTCGAATTTCAATAATGTGCTATTACTTTCAATATAACGTAAGTGCGAGAAATTTATTATTTAAAGTAATAGCACATTATCGGAAATCGACTTCCGGTGAAACACGAATCGCGTAACTTCAAAATCGTGTTAAATAAGTTTGCATAAAAAGAGACCCAGGTGTAATCTGAAATCAAAACCCTCTTTAAAAGTAACATATTTAAACTGGTCTAGCAGCCATCTACACTCAACTAACATTTAAATCATTTTATTAATTTAATTCAAAACAAAAAATATTTAGTTTAATTAAGGTTTAAAATCATTTTAAGATAACATTTATATTTTAACTTATTTTTTTTACTACAAATTTATATAACCTACTTTCTTTTTAAATTTAATAATGCACAAATAATGATGTGTTTCTATTTTTAAATTTAAGTTTGCAATCGCAAACCCCTACCCTATTACAAACAGATATTAATTAAACATGAATAAACAAAAATAAAATACAATATATATTTTTAAAAGATTACATTGAAAACTTTAGCTAAGACTTTAAAGTCACAAAGTTTATAGAAAGATAAAAGTTCAGGTTTGCTTAGAAAGAAAGTCTATAGTTCATTTTAAAAACACATAAAGTTTGACGATTTTAAACTTAAGAGAGTTTATGTTTCATTTATAAATTTATACTTTTCTTTGTTCGTGCTTGTTTCTTTGCAAGGAAGATCCAAATTTATACACGATCCATTTCTTGTGGGTGATGACAATTTATGAAGACGCATTTACGATGTTTTCCGAAGATGATACCAGTGGTTTGATCCTGGTATCCGTGGAGATAAAAGCTGCCTTCGGCTGGCCACACCGAAGGAAGACCATTGATGCTGATTACATTCTGAGTGACAGTGACAATAGCTTTTTAAAATTTTTTCTGCTTTCAGCAAAGACAATTGAATTTAAAGTTTTAATTTTCTGATTCTCTCTCTCACTAATTAATTATATTTTGGATTTTCCTTTTATAGTCCCTAGGCACCTTATCTCTGAAATGCAGGATTCATCAAACATACTTCATGTCTATATTTTATTGGTTTATTCTTTGTGTCGAAGGTAAGATTTTGGGTTCCACTGAGGTCTGTGTCTCTATCTCTGGGCGGAAACTCTTATCTATTTCGTAATCATTTTTTTTAATTGTCGTTTTGCCTTAAGGATCTGTTTGTAATTTTTATATTTGAAAATTAAAAAAATCTTCGCTATTATTAAAAAGGTTTTTATTTTATACTTTATTTAAAGATTTAGAGTCTTTGTTTCGATTCTATAATTTTTTAAAGCTTATTTTAATATTTAAATCAATCAAACATATTAATAAATTAATAATTCGTTATTTGTGCATTTTGAACATTTGTGTTTTTAATTCAGTATTAGATATTTGCAAAACATTATATATTAGAATTTAAATGTAATGCATATATATATCCCGTTACAATATATATATATATAATATTACAAATCAATGTCTGTATTTCTTCAAAATAAAGACGTAAATTTATAAATAAATATTTGAAAATACAGTACTTAATAGTTTATAAAAAAATATATGTATAACCATCACTTAGAAGCATTTTCAACTAATTTGTAGCTTTGTCAACTATCACTTTTACAAATGTCAGCTTTCCCATAATTTCACAATGTCAATCTTCCCATAATTCTGTGATCTTAACGTTTGCTGCTTGCCTATTAATTAAATCTTGCTTATATTTATAAATTAACATTGCCTCTTTAATTTTCCTCTTATTATTATTTCTTTCAGTTTCCAATATTTTTACATTGTTATAAGTAAAATCAAAACCATATACACATGATTCATTATGGTCATAAAAAACCGAAGCTGATAAAGTATCATTATTTTTAAAATTCTGTCTTGTATTTTGAACCCTTTTAAATAATAATATGTGCTCTTTTGTTCTTTTTTCCAATGTGCACCTCGATTCACCTATATATTTACTGCCACACCTACATGTTCATTTGTAAATGATACAATTTTTATTTATCAATAGAGTTTTATCTTTTGAATTGTTTATTAATTTATTTAATGTAGGTGGTGCATAAAATGCAATATCACTTATTCCTTTATAAATTTTCTTAATGAAACTTGCCTGTTGATTCGAAATATATGGTATTGATATCTATAGTTTTTTATCAGAAGAATTAACATTATTATTAATATTTTTATATTTAGAAGTAAAATTTTTAATAGTATAATAAACACAATCATAATTGTATCCAACATTTAACAATTCATTATAATAAATTTCAATATTTTTTAGTTTTATCTGATGCATATTTCCAAAGTTATCATTTCTAAATAAAAATAAATACTGTATTTTCAAATACATATATATATTGTAACTAGACAGCGTTACATCAATATTAAATCTAGGATACATCGATAAACACACACACACCAGCAAGCAACATAAAACACTCGTAACTTTATTTTCGTAATTAGTAATAGTTTTCTTTCTCTCATAAATACATTTATAAAACACATTGATAAAATGCAGACGGTAAAACGTCTAATTAAATGGTTAAAGCCTTTAGATAATAAAAATAATAACAAAAAATAATTTGCTTTCCTAAATAATAAAATATAATATGCACTCCTAAAATAATAAAAATAATTATCAATCAAAATCACCACGGGGAATTAAAAAAATGTTTATTTTAGAAATATAATTTTAACTAGAATAAAACTTATAGAA
The DNA here is from genome assembly GCA_028023455.1 of Epiperipatus broadwayi. NCBI lineage: Eukaryota > Metazoa > Onychophora > Udeonychophora > Euonychophora > Peripatidae > Epiperipatus > Epiperipatus broadwayi. The sequence continues at coordinate 1,699,867 of JAQFVV010006246.1, read as the reverse complement.
AAGATTTGAGGAAAAGATAAATGCTCGACTTCTAAATGTAAAATAACTTGTATTGTTCTAGTAAAACACTCGCACACACGCATGCCTTCGAGGTGTGAAGGAATAAGGTTGGTTGAGTGAGATTGCAAAATGAGATTGTCCCAAAATAAATATTGCCTTTAGCACAAAGAGTGAGTGAGCAGGTACCTCAAACGCGGACCTGAACGACAACTCCAAGAACAGGGAACTATGGGGGTAGATTGGATCCCAAGATATGGATCAACCTTTATAAATACTAGTCAAAACCTATTCATGAATTAATTTTGTTAAATTTTGGAAAAATTTTGGTTAAATTGGTTGAATGCAGTTCGATTCGATTCAGTTCGATTGATACATTCTCATTATTGTGTTTTTTATTTTCCAATTCTCAGTACGCTGAATTACCACCTGCTCATTTATTCCGATGCTTATGCTTTTATTTAAAATTAGAATTGTTCTGAATTAGCTTGGTTATTCCTCAATATTTAAAATGATCATCATGAAATTAATACCAAGAGCGTCGACTGTCATGAGGGGCTAATAAACCCTTCAGTGACTGATCGGCGCTCCGCTACTGAAATATCTCCGAAGCTATGAAATTCTGATAACATCGTCGTGTTAAGTGAATGCTCCTAATAAAAGAAATGTTCCGTGAAACACCCAAACTCGTCCAGACCAATCGACCTTCGTTGCAACCAAGACAAATCCTAGGTAAATATGTTTTTTTATTCTGTTCACTCACTCAATTAATAAACTCGTAAGGCAATCTCGTAATTAACCAACATAAGTTTACTCAAATAAATCTTAAGACTTTCCTCGTCATGATAGTTTATCTTTGTTACTGAACTTTGTAAACATGAACTTTGAACTTAAGTGAAGCTAAGGAAAGATTATAAATTTATCAAATAGAAAGGAACTTTCTCGTTATTCAAATTGTGTTATGAATACTTATGGTTCTCTGTGGGCGTGAATGTATGTGCGCGTGTGTAATAAATCAATTAATAATGTTTTGTAATAAATCAATTAATAATGTTTTATAATAAATCAATTAATAATGTTTTCTTTTCATATTTAATAAACTTGTTCAATATCTAATCAAGTCGAGCATATCTCAAATCTTTTCACACACAATCAAAACCGTAGTTATTTATTCTTTGATAACTTATCTTTGAAGTAGATTTAGTTAATTTTGATTTTCATTTAGTTATTTTATTAATTATGTCACCATCGTGCCGTAAGTCACGATGTTTCTTATTTCACCTTAGTTAAGATAGATTTAAGAGCGGGCGGGTCTATAATCAAAGTAAACGTCAATAAATTATGTTATATACAATAAAGCGGGGGGATGAACTTGTAAGCCTTGTGTTCGGGGCGTAAGCGAACAACCTCATAGGTCAGTGATAACCAATAAATAATCTTTATGCCGTGATCGACTTATTAGAAAACCTTGCTGATCTTCATTAGCGGACAACGCGTCTTCTCCGGGAGGAGTCATTCTAGAAACAAGCATGTAACAACCTTGAGACACCTTATTGGTCCATGCTGGGAGTTTTGAGCTAGTGGGTGGGATTAGACTTCGAAATCGTTTTGACATGATGTAAGGTGATGCGAGTAGTTAAAATCAACTTAAATAATCGTATCTGGCGCCCCCTTATGTGGATCGTGAATAACTGTCGATGTAAGAAAAAAAATAAAGCCTTACGCTATGTCATGTTTGTTTCGAAGCCCGTAATCTCGGGGGATATATAAAGAGGGTCACGGTTACAATATATATAATAACAAATAGATCATTTAATAACTCTAAAATTCAAAATTTAATCAAAATTCTATTATATATAGATTGATATGTGGATGTGGCTTACAATACATTGGTGAATCTAAGTGTATATTTGGGAAGAGAATAAAAGAGCATATGCTTTTATATAATAGAATTCAAAAAAAGAAACAATCTGAAATAGATGTAAATAAACCTTCATCATCTGTTATATTTGATCATAATAAATCTTGTCAATATGGATTTAAATTTGATTATAAAAATATGAAAATTATTCATATTATACATTGTAATAAATGTAAAATAAAAGAGGCTATGTTGATTTCAAGAAATCGTCAAATGTTAATGAATCACTAGTCATCAAATGTTAAGATAACAGAATTGTGGAGAGTCTGAATTGAACTATGGGTATTGTTAAAGGTTGTCTCATTTTGATTATTCAATGTTATATAGTTGATAAAGATTACAAAATGTATAGTCGAAAGTACTTCTAAAAATAATATAATTTATGTAAATTGTACTGTATTTTGATATATATATATATTGATTTGTATAATACATATATATATATATATAAACTTGAATTTGTTATAGAAATTGTTAAGATGATTTGTAAAGAAAAAAATGACAGAAAGGAAAAAAATGAAATATTTTGTTTTATTGGGTGAAATGAATACATAATAAACCAGAATCAATAGCATTCAAATAAATAAAAAAAATATGTTTTTTTAAATTTTGGCAGTGGAATATGGTTGCTTTGACAATAACAATTATGATGCTTCCTTATATTGAAATTATATTTAGCTTTTTAAATTAATTTTGTATTTCATTCTCCATTATAATGCCTTTTAATTATGTATACACATAGAGAAAGAATATAAATTGAGAAAAGACAATTATTGGTACTGTAGTTTATCCATACATTCCAAAAATAGCAGACAAATTAAAGAAAATCTGCAATCAGTATAACATCAGAACAGCTTTCCAGAGCCATATCACTCTATGAGGAATTTTAATATCTACAAAGCCTAAACTTGAAATGCTGAAAAGAAAAAAACTGCATCTATGAAATACCATGCAAATGTGGAAGGACATATATTGAAGAGACCATTCGTTCCATTGAAAAGCACTTGGAAAAACATAAACAGATGATTAGAAGAGAAAAAACAGATGTGTCTAAGGTAGCAGAGCATGTATGTGCTAATGAACATATGTTCAATTGGGAAATTATAAAAATATTGGATAGAGAAAAAAAAGGTACAAAAAAAATTTAAAAAGCTGCTCACATGATAATGGCAAAAATCCCATAAGCCAACCTACTGTGACTATACATAATGTATGAAAACTACTAATCAACTTTGCTCTTAGGAAAAAGTGGAGAAATCAGGAGGAACCTCATATATAAGTATGTGAAATTATAACAGACTGTTGCTCTTGGCAGGATAGCTCTGTTGGTTAGAACATTATCTTAAGAATTCAATACTCAAGAATCTAAAGGTCCTGGTTCGAATTCCATACTAGTACTGTCATTGGTCAGGCCAGCAATACCTGAAGAAGAGAGAGAGAGTAATACCTCTCAAAGAATCCAAAGGTCCAGGTTTGAATTTTATGCTAGTACTGTCACTGGTCAGGCCAGCAACACCTGAAGAAGAGGGGGGGAGAGTAATACCTCCCAAAACGTTGTGCATATACTAACCTGTTTGATGTGCTATTACTAACAGGTGAATGTATTTGGAATATTTAAATAAAGTTAAATTTTTGTAAAGACATTCAATACATATATTGTACCGGTCGAAAACCACCACCACCGCAAGTCAATCGGATTCAAATTCAGCTTAACCAAAACTGAATTCAAACCCAACTCAGCAGCTCAGATAGCAGAAATCGACGGCACAGTGCTATGCGCCAAGAACTAGTTCAACGGTTGGTGAGGACTAGAGACCCTTGCACTGACACGAATATCTAATACTTAATTACTTTGAATACTTTTTAAATCACATCATATGTATGTTTGGGTTGCCAACACAGATAGCGGGTATGAACATAAAAAAGAATGATGAACTAAGAAACCAAGTATATTAGAAAATATTTAATAATAATAATAATTTGTTTTGTTCAATAAAATATAGATTGCATTAGTTACCTCTAGTCTTTAAATAATTTATAAATATAATAAGAGTGGCGGTCCTTATCATATGCCAACAAGAATTACACAACATGGGATTCTATGTCTATGCCCCCAACGAGAAATATAAAGGCAGATAAAGGTATTCATTAAGAACGGAAATGATTGTTCTAATTTTATTACGGTGGAATGTGAGATTTATTTTCACATTCGGAAATCTATTCATGAAGAGCAAAACGTATTTTAAGGCATAACTTTAATCTTGATTTGAAAACGGATTTAAACTAAATATATTTGAGAATTGGTTCGACTTTAATTTAAATCACTTCATCACGAATTACGAGCGCTGATGCGGGTTTTACCGGAACAAAGATGCAATGGTACTGACGAATTACAAGGCAGAGAGTAAAATTGAAAGATGATCGCTAGTCGATGATCGAAGTCCTATGGCGGCTTGCATTTGGCAAGTCTTACGCCCTTTGACTAATGAATCGGAAAGGAAGTACTTTCTTCCTCGAGAAATTTAAATAAGAGAATATGATCACCGACCAGCCTAACGGAGCGGAAGATGGCCCTACGTCAGCAACATTTGATGATGATGACTTGATAGTCATCATTGAAAAATAAAACCCATGTAGAATGCTCTACGTGATGACTTGACCAATTAATTAAAGTCAAACGAGCTTTTATCGAACTATTTTAAAACATTTATAAACTATATTAATTATGCCCTAATATCGTGCCCTTCCTGAATATTAATATAAAATAACAAAAGTGGAATTAAAATACATTTAACCCTTTATCGACCCTTTTTGCAATAAAAACATTTAAGGTTATATTCGAATAAATATATATATTAGTGGAACAAGAAATCAATATTTTAACATTTTGTGAGTATATAAACACTTGTAACTTAGGAGCTGGGGACATAGGTGAAAAACGGAGCAAATAATTTATGATTAGCTAATTATAAAAATAGTAAACGTATAATATTTTCTTTCGACTCGATGATTAATAGAACTTATAAATTTAGTTCTAATGGGCGAGAATAACTATTTAAAATTTATATTATATTATTTGCGTGAGGCAAATAGAACCAAGGAGCTCATCGAGTCGAAAAATTATTGGCATATAATTTTAAATACGACATTAATAAAGCACACTAACATATAGATATTAAACGAACCACCAGGTAAGAAAAGAAAAAGTTTAAAGACTAGAGATTTAAAGAATTACGAGATAAATTTACAGTAGCGTGAATAAAAGGTGTTACAAAGATTTACATTAAAGAATAAAAGAGCTCTTAAAAGAAGGAGTATAAAATAAAGTTCGAACTGGCCAGAAAGTTTAACGTTCATATTACCATTCCGTGCTTGTCCTTAAGTTACTCCTCCAAGTTGTTGAAATGTAGGCATCATTGGTTAACTACTGGAGTAGTATTTTAGTAGCTTTCATTATTTTAGCAGAATGATCGATCCGGAAAACGGTTCAGCAGCTCCAGTGAAGATTCCTCGGGACTTTAGGAACCGTAGCCAGATCCCTGATGTTCTAGCCCTCTATCATGATGAAATACAATTTTTATACACACAGAGTTCACTGCACTACTCTACAACCAAAACTCTCCTTTCTTCTTTACTTTTCAGGGCTATATATCTACTGTTCACTGATGCCTCCGGCTAGCGCTCATTTTATTATCAATCTGGTTTTTTTTATAATTAGTTGTTTTCAGAAACATTCCTTCGATAAGGCTTTCAAACTAATTTTTGAATTCCTTTCCTAATTAGAAAATGAATTCTTAAAGTCTGAAATGATTTTAATTAAAAATTGAATTCTTATCTTTTTTTTTTATTAATAAAACTTTACTGTTGTTTTTGAGAATTTGAAAGCCTTTGGAAGGAATGTAGCTTTTAATCGCAAAACTTTACAAATTATTTAAAAGTAAAAAAAACAAGTATTCCCGACGCAATGAAACTTTCGAACAATTATATATATTTAATATTTACAAACATATATACGCACAATCCAGGCAATCTAATATATGTAAATTCATGAACATTTTATCATGAATTTATTTAGAGAATTGATCCAATTTAAACTAAACTAATTAATTTTACTACGTATTTGAAACCAGTTATTCATTATGGAAATTAGCGTGGATTGAACGTATAAAGCCCCACTGCATCGGAAATTCAAAGTTAGTATTAGGGTAAATAACATGAAGCTAGGATCGAACTCAGATCCGACTGCTTCAATATTAGATGGTGGAAATAGTCCAATATAAAAATACAACTAGAACACCATCATCACAAACCTTCAGAAAAACACAAAGAGATAATATTTTTATTTTTAGTTAAAAATAATTTTTAACCATTACAATATGTAATTAATAAAATATATGAACATGTAAGATGATTGAATTAATTATGCTTTAAAATATCATTTTAAAATATCTGGTATACTTTGAATATTAAATACATTTGATTTAATATTCAAAATTACTGTTTATAATACAATTAAACAATCAGTGAAAAAAAAAAAATTTGCCACAAAGAACTTAAAATCCATAAATCATTATCTATTTAATGAAAAAGATTTCTTGCCTAATAAATCTTGACATTTTACTTTAATATTACAAGTGTTTTTTTTATTTGAAATTTTTATTTTCCTTTCAATTGAGGACATTTTAATTTAATTATGTTGGTTTCCAATTTTTTATTAGCAATCCAAAAAAGATGAATCCTTTGAGGTTTGAAGTTATTAATTATGGAGCATTATTCTTTATGCTCGAAATGGGAAAATACATTTTCCAGCAAGATTTTGCGTAGAAAATAATTTAATAAAATTGAAATGAAACACCTTTTGATGGCTTCCATAATCACAGTGACAGGATAGGTAATAGATAATCTAAAGATATCTAGTTAATTATTATTAGAAAAATAAAAAGAGCAGTTGTAATGTAAATGACACACATCTGCCTTTCGGGTTCTAATGCAGTATTACAGGCATTAATAGTTAGAACTGTAATGGCTCATTAAAACAATAAAATACACTTTTACTTTTATAATAGATAATTTCATAAACAAATCATGACAATTTGATGATGAACTGGTTATCAAAACAACTAACTAATGCCAATTTTTTAATTATATACATTTAAAAAATTGGGTAAACACTGTTAATTAAATTTTACATTTTACAAAAGATTTTTCTTCTACTAACTAGTAATTATGAATTAAAAATACACTTAACAGAAAATTAATTAAACAAAAGTTTTAATTTTTTTTTATTTTTTTTTAAATACAATATTAAATGTTAAAAGAGTTTACCAACATTTAGTTTATCTGAACATCTGCCATATATATATATATATATATATATATATATATATATATATATATATATATATATATATATATATATATATATATATATATATATATATATATAATAGACAATAACAATCTATACATATATTAATTAAACATATATTTTTGATTATATTGTAATCATTATCAATTTATATAACATAAACAAAAAAAAAGAAGACATCATGTGATTTCCAAGAACTGTCAATATTGCTTCAGGTGATAATGATTACAATGTAATCAAAAGTACTTCTGTTTAATATATATTGCTATTGTTTACAATTATTATAATTTAAAATTTGCATATACAGGCAATTCCCTTGTTATGAACTTAATTGATTCCTTGTGGGTTTGGAAGTTGAAATTGTTTGAAATTAGAGGTATGTAAAAAAAACATCAAAAAAAGTTTTCAAAATACAGTATTTATTTTTTATTGATTAGTATCTGGAGTTTTGTTTACAAATTTATCAAGAGTTCTCTTAATAAAGAATTCTGTAACATTTTGTGGCTTTTTCTATTGCCCTTTGTACATGAGATACATGCTCTCCATTGGGATCACATTCTTTCATAATAGTCAAAAATTTGTCAAGATGCAAGAAGGCTTCATTCACATTATTTATTGTTAAACTTTTAACAATAAGTTCATTATCAGGTTCTTCATTTTGTATTTCATTCATCTCTTGTAGTTTAATCAAGTCTTCATTTGACCGAGATTTTGAGTGAGATTGCATTATCTCATCAATATCTTCATCAGTGACATTGCTTGCTCCATATTCAACAGCAGAGTCCTCTTTTAATTATTTCTTCCAATTTTTATGCAAACTAAGAGTCTTAGCTTGAATAATTGATAAATTCACTGATATGCCTTTTTGATGTTGATCTTCAATCCATAAAGCCAAAGATTTCTCCATTTCATCCATTACTCTGCCATATTTTTTTAAAGAATCTTTGAAGAAATATTTCCACAATTTTTAACATATTCCTTAATTTTGTTCTTGTTTTTTACAATTGTATATATTGTTGATCACTTTAAATTACATGAATGTGCGATCGAAGCAAAAGATTCACCATTTTCAGAACATCTAATTATATCCATTTTGTCTCGACCATTTAGGATTTATGAAACCTTGATTTATTTTTTATTCTATCAACATTAGTGTATTTTTGTTTCTCACTTATGTTTTTAATTAATAAGAATAAAAAAAATTCACCAAAACAGAAATATATACAGTGTATATATAACATAATTGCACAAAAACTACTTATAAAAACAAGCGCTAATCAAGACGATTCTGTTCAAGCCAAACAGTGACAATGCTAAAAATAAAAGTAATAAATGTTAGCGAGATGGGAAGATTTACTGTATTTTATATAAGTTCTTATTCTTCTTTAAAATATATTTTTAATTATTTTCTAAATTCCAAAGTTTATCTTTCTTTAGAACAAATTCAATTATGAATGTATGTAAATAGTTTTTTAAAAGATACTGTAAATTACTAAAATGAATATTTTTAATCATTAAAGTATTAAAATACTGTACAATTTTAATTCCCATTTCTTTCTACAGTATATAGTACTACTTATACATGAAAGTAAGTGCATATATAAAAATCTAAAGTCCAAAAGTGATTATGTAATAATGAAATGTTTATAACTCAAGTGTTTATAACTAAGGGATTACCTGTAGTATATTTTTAATGTGTAATTTGTTATTTTATATATATTGAAACAATGATGTGCTCATCATACAATAACATAGAAGTGTATACGCATGTATATATGTAAAGTTTTTTTTTTAAGTTGAAAGGAAAAATACAAATAAACACAGCCAAAAAAAATTGTAGATATTTTCTAAATTATGCTAAAATAACAATTAAGAATTAAATAATTTTGAATTTAAAAAAATATTTTAAATCAAACATTTAAAAAGATCTAATTAATATTTTATCAATTCTGATTGTGAAATTAAAACAAGCATGTTTTTATGTTACAATAGATATACTGGTAATTATAAAATTCCACTATCTATTTTGATTAGCAAACTTTTTTGTAATTAATGCTTATATAACATATTTTCATAAAATTTCACAAAGTTGTTTTTCAAGAGATTAAAAAGAACTGAAGAGAGACATTAACTTTTTTCAACCAAGATAAGGAAAACTTATTTTTTAATTATTGTATTTTTTTACCCTGACTATAAAAAGGTTGGAAAAAGGAATAAGAAAGCTTTTGAGAACTTTAAATATTATGAGAGTTACCATGAAGTTATAACTAAAGGAAAGAGAGTGCAAATCTGAGTTCATATGGATGTAAAGGATCAGTTTTGTGTTCTCCATAGTCCATATTGTGTATTAGCACAGAGACTGAAGGGAGCTCACTGCACATCGAGTTACCTGGATTATACATTTCCTGAAAATCACAATAAGTCAGTCTACTGTTTTAAAAGAGACCAGCTTACCCAGAGAATCCATCAGCTTGCTTTGGAATTAGTTTATACATAAATTATTTATCTATATGCAGAAAGGTACAGATAAAGCTATGTCATCATAGATATAAAAGTACAGCTGGTGAGTAGTGTTATATATATATATTGTACCAATCGGAATGAAAGTGAAGATCGAATCTAATTGCAAACACAATATCTGCTCTACAAGGGTGCCATCTAGGCATTTGAGCCTAGAAAAATTTATAGAGTAGGCAGATACGCGTTGTTAAGATTCCACTTTCTTTAAATATTCCGACCGTTAGCCCTAGCCCAAGTCACTAGCTCAGTGAGTAGCAGAGATAATAAAATATAACTTAATTTTATATCTTAAATATAAAAGATTAAAAGCCACTGCCAGAAATTTACACATAAAATATTTATATACGCACATATAAAATCATTCTAAATTCAAGGAATAGGTTTAACATTTTTAGATTTTTATATTACTCTTTATTTTTACATTTACATAAATTTCAATGATTTTAATTTTTTTTTATTTAGATTGTCAAGTATGAATAGACTACATAGATCTGCATTTGAAAATAAAACATTCTATCCCTATTTAACCCTAGGCTAAAATTCGCAGTCAAACTGGCATCAATCCATCCGATACATTTATGTATTCAATGTAGCATGAAAATACAACAGCACAAAGATACTATACTGTCAGGAATGGACATCTGAACAATATAGTTTAAGAAAAACATTGACTCTTGTCTAATACAGGAATATGGCGTCTGTATAGCAAGAAGAACAATAAAATAAAAACTCCATAGGAAGGGACCGCGATCCTTTTGCCGACTTACAATCCCATCCATAGGCAAAGGGTTGGTGCGGTGTATACAGCGATTCTGCACGTAGCGAAACTCATACTACATCTACTAATTACACAAATATATCCAATCCATTGACCCAATTCAACAACGACACATATAACCTAAGATTACCCTCCCCTAATATAACTTTACAAATCTATATAGCCATTCACGCCCGACTTAAGTTTAACATTTAGATACGTTTGCACAAATGAGTTTAAAAATGTTGGGTATAGATCGATTACATAGATTCCACGGTCAAAAACATTTCAAAATAAACATAAATGATCAAAATACAAAATTATTGATACCAACAATCGCAGAGGGAAACTTATAAGTAACCCAATAGTATTCACCATAAGATACTTGCGTTGTCACCAATAACTTAAAAGACATCCGAATAAATACATTTTAGATACTCACCGTAAGGTATCATTATTTATCGAATGTCTATATATTTTGATCAAATGTGAAAACCAAAATATAATTAACCGCAAACGAATCCATGCAAGCGTCTATAAACAACTTGAAATTACCTCATTTAAAATTTAAACAATAAATATCAATACAATAAATAATAAATGGAAATGATTTTTTTTTTTTTATCAAACGCACACATATATAAAATATCACATTATCAATTTAGTTGACACATAAGTCAGAGAAAAGTTCCTTTTTATAAAATTTAAATTTACTTAGCAATCTTTAAAGTTCTTAATTAAGGTTATGATTTTAACAATTGTTCAGTTCTATTGCTTATGGTAGAGAAGTCCCTGTTCCCGTTGGCAATTCCCACGCAGACTTTCCTGGAAGACCGGTCTGATGTTTTGTAGGTGGCAGTTGCTGGTTCTGTCCTGGTATCACAGTCTTTGCATTTTTAAATGAGTGAGGACGACAAGTGCCTCTTGTCGCCAGACTCACCAAAATCAAGTTGGAAAAAGTTCTCTCTGACTGGAACTCAATATTTTTTTTCTTTTTATAGTCCTCCTATGGATTCCATGAACAAAAACGTCACTGTTCTGTTTTTTCGTTATGGTCCGGGTCTTTATTTGGCTTCCATTGGTCAAGCTAAAATCCCTTTCTTCTCTTATCTAACTTTCCATCTGACTTTTTAATTAAACAGCTTTTAGATAATTAATAAACAATCATTTCCATTTACAGATTACAGGAATTAATTAATACCTGTTTTTACTTTAACTTACGTTATTTTTTTATTAAAATATTTTTATATTTCAACCTTGTATTTTTTTATTAAAAACAATACGTTCAAATACTTTTTTTTTTATGTTTATGAAAAAAAATATTTTTAAAGTTTAGCATCTGTGCGAATATATACGTTTAACAATATTTTAATTTTAGCGTTTAGTTTTTTACTTTTATTTGCGAACTTTTATTAAGTTTTTATTTTAAATTAATGTAACGACATATTTATATATCGTTACAATATATATATATATATTTGAAAAAAAAAAAGTAAACTACAAAAATCTTTCTCGATTAGGAACCAAAAAATTTGCTGGACTTTTTGTAAAAGACATTTATAGTTAATCAAGAGTATCTGTTAAAAAAGGAAAGAACTTTTATGAGGCACTGTCAAAAGAGTAAACATTTTTTGAAGAATTCATTTATTTACCATAAAAAGAGAGACTAATTAATAGTTTTAATTTATATCATCTACTTTTTATATATACACACACCTTTATGTCTTTGACAATTTGAACATGTTAATTTTTAAATCATTATATAGCATATCTGAGTGCATATATATATATGTGTGTGTGTGTGTGCATTTTATGTTTTTTGACATAGAATTGTGTATTGAGAAAATATAATATGGTTTCTTTCTTTCTAAATGCCAGTGTGTTGCACACATATCCATGCATGCACACATATATGTTAAATGTCATTATTTATGTATAATTAAAATGTGATAACTTATTTATTATTAGTCGTATTATACATGCCTGTATGTGTGCTGAAATATAGGTGTTTTATGTAAATTATAATGTAATAGTAAATTTCTTTTTGTATTAATCCAAATCAAAATGCTAAATGTATATTTTATGGCATACTCAGCAGACATTAATTTCATTTTAATTATTATTAATAAATTGATATTTCATTGTTAAAGTTATTCCAGTAAATTTACTCAATCATGAATAGTTTTAGTATATTATATGTTTGTATTATATCTAGTTCATAAATTCATGCATAATGGTCTGTTATATAAAAAAGATTTATATTTAGTGTTTGATGATGATCTTGAATTGCCACAAAGAGGATATCCTTTAAAGTCCATGAACTACATTTTATTTAGTTTAGTATTTATTAGAAATTAAGTTTATAATTGTCCAGTACATTAATGGTAATAAGTGTCCAGAACATTGATGATGATCAGCATGTTTCTGTATACCAGCATTATTTTTTTATTCCTATATTCTTATGGATTAGCACTTAAGTATGTGCATCTATATTATTGTTTAAATAATCTGCCTCAAGATGGCAAGGGCTAAATAATTAGCTTGATTAATAGTACACTATTTCAAATTCAGTCACCAGATTGACTGCTGATTTATTTTTATTGCTGATTATTCATGATGATGAATCATTATTGCTTTTGTGTAATTATGGTGAACTTATAGTTATTTAGTTAGCAGGATGTTGATCACTCATGCTCATCCATTTTATATTAAATTTTATATTTTGTTTATTTGGGGATGATGATAGTTTCCCATCTCTTCATAGTTTAGCCCTAATGTGGTGCACTGTTACAAATAACTAGCCATTTGTAATGTTAGATTCTCCTTTATTAACCTCTGTTTCTTATTATAGTTTTATGCTGATTTCTCCTTTCTCATATTCAATTCCTTTTATTTGTATATTTAAATTTTATTTTGACTTGGAGTTGATGATGATGAATCCCATCACCCCAGGTTCACCCCTATTCTCCATACCATTACAATATATACATACACATATCAATCTAGTATTTTATAAAACAGAAGAATTAAAATTTGTTACTATCAATACATATATCACAACCTCTGGTACCATAGGGTATATATATATAATTAATTTTTTTAATTAATAAAATTAAAAAAATTAAATACAAATTTAAAAAAAACATTTAATTAGAATAGAATAACTATAAACAATAAAATTATAAAAAATAAAACTTACCACTTTTATACTTTGCAAAAAAACCTCTTCTAGTTTCAGAAGCATCAGTGGTAAACTTCACAATTAAGGAATTAGAAAGTGGATTCATTACAGGCAATCCAGAAGTATCATGGCCACAAATAGTCATGAAAGCTTTATGAGATTCTTAAAAAAAATAGAAGTATTTTCAGATATTTATAATCATATTTTGGATTATTTTCATTATTTAATAGAATTGTTGGTTTTAATAAAATTCAAACTTATATCTTTTAGAACATATTTAACTATTAGTAAAAACCAGGTTAATAGAGAACACATCTCAGATTAATATAAATATACACACAACATTTCTTTATTTGTAAGTAAATCTATGTGATAAAATTATTTATTTATGAACAAGAAATGCCAGGCATAAGCTACCAATTGGATCTTAAATTTTACTTTCTCCAAAAAAAAAAAAAAAAATAGCTACTTTTTTTTTGATTAAAACTGTAATCATTTTTTTAAAGTAAAGACTTTATTAATAAAATTATATTAATTTCATATTATTAAAAAAAATTAAAATTAGTTTCAAGTATAATGCTTTTTCCTAAGAAAATTATTTCTTTAATTAAAACGTTTTTGAAATGAACATTAAATCAACTTAATTTTTTAAATTTTATTCAAATAAAGTATGCAGTTTAGTCTACTTATAGTTGACTTAATAAAGAAGGACTTAAAATAATTAAAAACAATATCTAAAACAAAAGTTATTTTAAAATAAAATAAAAAGCCTTTAGTTTTACTAGAAAGATAATTATTATATGTTTTTGAAAAATTATATTTTTTAATTTATTATTTATAATTAAAATTTATAAAAATTTAAGGTAATGTTTGGTTAGTTGCACCCCAGCTGCTAGAGGTGCTATTTCTGTGTAAACACACAGAAATATACAGAGTAGGGGCCCAAAAGCAGGAATGCCTGTTCCAGCCGTTAGGTGGCGCTGTTCACCATGTGTATGCACAGGAAGCTTCCACAAACCAGCTGGCAGCAAAACTGCCCACTTGGTGGCGCTGGTTGCAATGCATAAGCTCATTTGACTTACGTCATCTGCTACCAGCACTACCAAGAACCTAATTTAATAATTAAACATGATTCAGTAATGATAACACTAATTGTAATATGTGTATACATATAAAGTAATACTATAATTGCAAGGAAATCAAGTCATATATCATGTAATTTAATTTAATTAGCTTGTATTACAAACTTTTTTTACAATGAGCATGCCAATAGCTCTTAACAAACTTTTCAGAATACTTCTATCCTCATACCAGTTTCTAGCTCTGGCTTTCATCAGTGAGGCACTAGGATATTCAAGCATTAGATTTAAAATACCAAGTCAAGCTCATCACTTCATCTAATGGTTAACTATTAAATAGAAAATCTGAAATTTTCAGACATCCATATGTCTTCAAATCCAGCTATCTAACTTGAATAGCTATATGACTCTGAATTAAGTTCAGATATACCATATATTAATAGCTTTAGCAATATAAAATCACCAAAGCCTTAAGAGCAATAACAATAATTGCAAGAAAATCAAGTCAAATATCATGTGACATAATTTAATAAGCTTATATGACAAATGCTATATAATAAGCATGCCAATAGCTCTTAACATGCTTTTCAGAATATTTCTATCCTCAGACTTGTTTCTAGCTCTGGCTTTTGTCAGTGAAGCACTAAGATATTCGAGCATTATATTTAAAATACAAGGTCAATTATATCATGTATCTGAACTTAGTTCAGTCCCATATGCCTATCTGAGTTAGATAGCTGGTGTTGAAGACACATGGATGTCTGAAAATTTCAGATTTTCTACTCAATAGTTAAAATTTAAATAAATGCTGGGCTTGACCTAGTATTTTAAATCTAATGCTTGAAAATCCTGGAACCTCACTGATGAAATCCAGAGCTAAAACCTGGTCTAGGGATATGGATGTTCTGAAAAGCTTGTTAAGAGCTATTGGCATACTCATTATATAACATTTGTAATACAGACTTATTAAATTAAATCACATGATATATGACTTGATTTATTTGTAATTATTGTTATTGCTCTTAAGGCTTTGGCAATTTTATATTGCTAAAGCTATTAATATATGGTATATCTGAACTTAGTTCAGTCTCATATGGCTATTTAAGTTAGATAGCTGGATTTGAAGACATATGGATGTTTGAAAAATTTAAATTTTCTGTTTAATAGTTGCTGGGTGTAGCATTTTACATCTAATGCTTAAATATTCTAGTGCCTCACTGACAAAACCCAGAGCTACAAACTGGTCTGAGGATAGAGATATTCTGAAAAGCTTGTTAAGAGCTATTGTTGTGCTCATTATATAAAGTAATACTATTTAATAATGAACAAAATAATTATATTTGTACATCATTTTAAATTTTAGAATTATCCATATGGAAAAATATTACATCAGGAGCATGATGTCATAGATTATGGGAAAATGACATTTTGAAACATAATAGACCCATAAAAATATATATAACTTTTTAAATTACTGATTTTGGTAGTAAAAAAGCAAATGAAAGATGTGGAACAAATATCTGCATAATTAACAGATTAAGAGTTAAATATATTTAAATTTAATTTAAACTTGTTAATCTTGTCCCTTCTAATTGTATCAATTATTTATAAAATAACAATTACTTTGCATTTTAAAATCTTTTTATCCATATCTACTATCAAAACCATTAATTCTATAATTATTCATTATTTTATTATTTAAAACATTTAGATACTAACTTATTATAATTACTATAAATTTTTAGTCATCATAACTTTAATATTATTTCTAATTAAAAATTGTTTTTTCCTTTCTGTTTATAAAAATTATTTAACTCATATATTTTTATACTTTTTTATCATTTTCTATAATATAAATTTCAAAAGTAAAATATTTGTATTATTGTGCCTACAAGTACACTTTTTCATGCATATAACATTATTTTTGTATAACTTTACTCATAAAAATTATTAGATTTATTGCCATTAATTAGTGTTATATCTGCACTTTACTAAATCTTATTGCCTGGACTCTTATCAAAGAACTTGACTGTTCCCTGACTGAATTCCAATTGTTTGCCTAATAATAACTCAACACTACTTCGATTAAATCCAGTACATTTAATAAATTTAACTCAGTAATTTAATACATTAACTGTCAATAAATATTAAACTTACGCCCGACCTGTTTAGTTCCTAGCTTGCTTGCTCGTGTCCAAAAACAAGCCTGCGACTCTAGAAGCTATTGCTACTGGGCAAAGAGTGATGTCCAGCACTCAAATTTTAACCCATCTTCCCATTGAGCTCCTCATTAACTGATTTCCTTTTTATCTTTCAACTTGTATGTCTTCTTTTTTTGTTTTCTTCCTACAGCTGATTGGCTGGTATTCCCATTCATCAAATAATGTAGTTATTCTCTAAGTGCACACATATTGGATTCCAGAATGTTTCACCTTTTGTTAACTTTAATTAATGAGTTGTTATGAGATTCAAATTCTTGTTATCAATGACGAAATCTGATTCTCATTTCTTTAATTATTATAAGTACATTTTTTTATCTTGTTATCACTAATTTTACTTTTTACTATAATTAAAATATATTTTCTAATCTTATAACTTCTAATTATATTTTAGTTCTGCATTTAAAAGATTTTTTTTTTTTAATTCTACAATTATTTTCTATTTATTTACTATTAAAACTTTATATGTACGTGCATGTACTCATACATATACATATCATTACTTCCCTTCAGCTGTTGTTTTTCTCTTGATGTGCTTGATTGCAGTTTGTTGTGTTGGTATTGTTTGTTTCCATTTTATATTCTCTTTGCATATTATGTGCATGCTTTCATCTTTCCACAGTTGGTTTACATGCTTTATTAATATTTTCCCATAGCTCATGTGCATTGTCATGATTTGTTTGGGTGCTGAATCACAATTCCCTGCATCCAATAATTATTTTGCTTTATCATGACCCATACTCTTTCATGGGGTTTAAATTATTGCTTGTTTTGATCTGCTGTCAGTGCTTTGTTTGCTAATTTTATGTATAGCTTTCTTCTTAAATATAATTTCGCTGGTGATTTTCTAGATTTGGCAACTGGGGTTGAATGTTGGTGGAGCAGAGTTGTAAGAACTGCTTCCAGTATTTTAGTTTTATCCATTTTTCTTATAGATGATTTTAAATCTTGCACTGTTCTTTTAGCCAGTCCATTTGATTGGGATGGTATAAGGGATGTGTTTTATCCCCCTGTTTGCATTGCTTCCCTCAACTTTTGTGATGTAAACAACATTCCTTTATCTGAAATTAATGTTTCAGAAAACCCATAATGGGAAAATATTTTATATAGTCTGTTCAGTGTTTCAACTGTAATGGTGTTTCTTACTGTTTTGTATTTGGCTGACCCTGAATATAAGTCAACCATGACAAGGAACAGATGACCTTCAAATGGACTAAAGTGGTCTGTGTGAATTCATTGCCATAGCTTGACAGCTTTCAGCCATGCTTCAAAATTGGATGGGGGGTGATTTAACTCATGAGTGACAATTATTGCATTTCTTTATGCATTTTTGTTATCTGTTGTGTTAATGTACGGCCACCATATATAACTAAAAGCTAATTTTTTGCCCTAACTATGCCTATATAACCCTTATGCAGCAACTTTAATATTTGCTGTCTTATCTATGATTGATATTAGCACTTGATTACCCCTAAGGATTCATCCTTTACAGACAGAGATCTGTTCACAGACATTCCAGTGTTTTTTGTGGAGAAAACTGGGGCATTGATTAGGCTCCCTGGTTTTCTTTTTTGATCCATTGGTAGCCATTGTCTTGTACAATAAACCATAATTTTGTCATTGTTTTGATTTTTCAGTTGATTTTGGTTTCTTTTTTATTTGATTCCATCTGTTCAGATATATATATATATATATATATATATATATATATATATATATATATATATATATATATATATATATATATATATATATATAATAGCTCATATGCATAACCTATTTGTTTTCTCTATTTATATGTGAATAAGTAATCATAGCCTTCCAGTATATTAAGCCATTATAATATATAAGGACTAAGATGATGAGGCAGTTGTCTATTTCCTAAAAGTCCCAGTAGGGATTTATGGTCAGTTACTATAGTAAATTTATGACCATACAAATATTGATGAAATTTTCTTACTCCAAATAATATTGCAAGGGTTTCCTTGTCCAGATAGCTGTAATTTCTCTCTGCTTTGGATATGGTACATGAAGCATAGGCTAAGAGTTGTTCTCCTGACTGGGCTGGGTGACATAATACTACTCAAATACTAACTACTGATGCATCTATGGTCAGACTAATATCTGAATCACTATTGAAATGTACTAGTAATTTTTTTTAAGTCAACTGTGACTTTTTGTGCAAAAATGCTTCTTCTTCAGCATTTCTGATTCTTTTTCAGCAGAATGTATAAAGATCTAGCCACATAGGCTTTTCCTTGTAAAAAAATTTTCAAAATAGTTTAATAATTTGAGGAGTTTATAGGTTTTGGTGCCTCTCTATGGCTTTAGCCATTTGAGGGGCCAGAGATGTGCTATTTTCTGATATGATGTGGCCCAGAAATATAATTTCTCTAACCTTCCAAATACATTTTTAAGTGTTCAGCTTAACCCTAATTTTTTTTTACAAACATTGTATAAGTGATTTCTAAGTTCATTTTTATAATCACTGTCACAAGAATGTCATCAAAATATGGTATAATGTCATCCAGTCCACTAAGATGGATTTCAATTTTTGACTGAAAAATGCTAGAGGCTGATGTTATCCAAATCGGAGTCTTTTACATTTTTATAGCCCTATGTGTGTGACAAATTTTGGCTGGCTGCTTCTTCAGTAACTAATATCTGATGGAAGGCAATATTATAATCCAATTTTGTAAAATTTATTTGATCTCTGAAGTGATGCTATTATTTATCTAGCATTATGTATAAAAAACACATTTTTGCTAATCACTTTATTTACTGATACCCTGTAATCATCACATATGAATTTGGCCATTGGGTTTAGTTATAATTATTAGAAACAGATCTCACTGTGAGATCTAAAATGCCTCTTTAAACTAAACTGTCGATTTTTTTCTCAACTTTTTCTTTCTTTGCAAACACAACTTTTTGTGATTTACAGATTATAACTAGCACCTCCATGCTTATTTTTAACGATACAGGCATCATTTTAATTATCCCTGGCATTTCCTTAAACAAGCTAGTAAATTTATTTTTTATTTATTTTTTAATCTCAATATTTTTCATGAATGTAAGTTTAATTCCTAACTTTCTAAACTAGTCATGGCGATTAGGGAGTTGATGAGAGCAAATACTACATATGATAGTTTTACAACTTTACTCTCAAATTCTAAATACTGGGGCTTTAACTACACTCTTAATTTTCGTATCATTTTTTTAATTTTTTTAATTTTTTTAATTTTTGTACCATTTTTTGTACCATTTTAGTTATTACAGGGATTTTTTTACATTTTGACATTATGGTATACCAGTTGCAGACTGATGTCAGTGATATGCCATTTCCACTGTTGATCTCCATGGAGGTAGGCTGATTATACATTTTAATATTTAGCATTAATTTATCATCATCAGGTCTGAACATATTAGTAAAACTGCTTTTCTAGACCCTGAAGCATACAGTTACAATTAGTTATTTCGTTACTAGTTACATTAAATTATTTCTTGTGTATTATTTCCATAATGCCCTCTTTTTTGCAATTTTTACACTGATCATACCTGTGAAAGCAGTTACTGGGCTTGTGGCCATTTTTACTTCAGCAAAAGCAAATAAATGCCTTTTTGCTGTAATTAGTTCGATTATTTTCATTTGTAACTTTATGTTTTATAGGTTTACATGTTTTGCAGACTTCTGTTTGCTTTTTCCCACTACACAACTGTTATAACTTTTCCTGATACCATTAGTGAGAGACAATATATAGTTGCCATGCAACTAATAATGTAAGAGATTTCAGGTACCCTTTTAAATTTACTTACTATTTCCAGCTGTATGCTGACAGTTTGCCTCATGAATAGGTACAGTAACATTGATGGCTGTTTTGTGACCACTGGCCTCATGTCTGGACAGGTTCTAAAAATTCCAGTCTAATGTGAACTCACGTCACTGCTTTAACCATATAATTGACAACACTCATGTTGCAGTTTAGGTCTAATAGTGAATTGTTGTCTGACTTCCAACTAAACTGAGAATTTACAGCCAGATCCTCTACCATAATAAAAACAATTGGATTCACTGAATATCATCACCCATTGTCCTGTGTCTGCTATTGAATATATGCAATCTATTCATCTATCTATTGGCTTGTGGTAATGCATGCTCAATCTGAATAAGACAAGATGGAATCTGAATCAATCCATTAGTTGAAGATAGGTTGATATATAAAACATACATAAAGGTTTTCAACATAGTACAGTTGAGGATGAAGTAACATCTAAATTTTTTTTAATGTCTAATCTTTTGTTGCATGGCTAAGCCAATATTTTACTTAACTATAAGCTATAATTTTGTAAAAATCACTTTTCTTTCAATTTAGACAGATTCTAATTAACAAGAGGTAATCACTTATAGAAGATGAAAAATAAGGCAGATAATAAAATGCACTATTATTATATTCTACGATGCACTAAAGCAAAATTTTTTTTCTATTTCATTATTAAATGTATAAAACTGAATTATTTACATTCTGAAGGTTATATTAGATTAACTTTTATTCCTCACTGCCACTTTCTTGTTGCTCTATTTATTTTAAATTAAAAATTCCAGCAACTAATATATCCAAATTTCATTATAGTTTCCAGTAAAGGCAGAATTGTTAAGTATAAAAGTGAATCAAAACAATATACATTTGTGCTATAATAATTGACCATACATTAATGTTCAATGCATTTTCTCAAAATATGAAAATAAAGACTGATGATGATGATGAGTTAGAAGTTAACAACTACAAATATCTTGGTCAAATTATTACTATAGATGGAAATATAATGGATGAAATTAATCATAGAATTTAATTTGGTTGGAGTGCTTTTGGTAGAAATAACATAATATTAAAAAAATATGCCTGTGTTTGAAAAGGTTTTTAATAAGGGTGTTCTACCAGTTCTTATTTATAGACCTGAGACTTGAAAACTATCAAAAGAGCAATACAAAGACTTCAGCTACTTAATGAAGTATAGAACTGTATGTTAGAAATAAGAAGAGATTGAAAATGAAATACATAGGTGAGAGAACAAACAGGTATTATTGACATTATTGAAAAAAATTAAGAGATTGCAGGGGAGTTGCGCTGGACATATTGCCAGAAGAGATGATAATAGATAGATAGATAAAATTTTAAAAAAAATTTCAAAAGATTGTAAAACACTTAGAAAAAGACGACATGTGAGATGGATGAAATAAGGAAATGTACTGGAGTGATATGGAAAAAAAAGGGTAGAGAATGAAGAAGATGGATTGAAATTGGAAATACCTTCATCTTGCAGTGGATTGGTAATGGTTGAAAATGATGAAATTAAAACATTTAGTCACACTTAAATTTGAAAAAAAAAAATTAATTAATAATCTTTGTGGGGTTTTTTTTGTTTGACTAATTTTATTTTTTATATCATCCCCCCCCCCCCATTTTTCTGTTGTTTTTATTTTGTATGTAATTTACTTTTGTATTTATTTATTTTTTTTGCTATTTTTTGTTTAAAATTATTTTTGTGTATGTGTTTACATTTTTATTTTTTATATTTATTCATTATTGTAAATAATTGTTTTGTTGTAGGATAATCTCCACTTAATTAGTATATTATCTGCTTAAATTTTTTATTTAATAAAAAATTATTTAATATTCTCCCCTCACCTGTTATCTAATGATATAGTAATGATTGTTACTAATTTTCTTCTTTTCTGAGACAATGTAATATCTGGTAAAATGAAAATACAGAAAATGTAGTTTTTTTAATATTTAGCTTTATTACTGCCTAGCATGCTTTCAATATATTTTTACTATATCATATTCATAGTATATATTGATGTGATTAAATAGTTCTTTATATCAGTGTTTAATTAAATGTTCACATATTTAATTTTAATATGAAATTTAAATATTCAAATAGCCCATTTCTTTGAAATGGGTACACTTGTTTTTTTTTTTTTTGTTAATAGAAAAATAGTTACTAGCGATTGCACATGCTTTTTTGACTTTCTGCTTTTTAATCTCGCTATGTATAGTAATGAATATATTTTTGTTTTTTAATAAATTATAATACAATTATTTTTAATAATGTTTGACTTAAAAATAATTATTAAATATAAGCTTTTTTATAATGAAAGAAGAAATATTATTATTAAAAATTAAAGTTAATAATGTTTTTATTTTTTTGATATTTTGGAATAAAAAATTACATAAGCTATGTTATATATAATTTTATTTGGAATATGAGAAATGTAATGAACCATCAATAAAAATATATTTTAGATTACGAACATCAAAATTCAAAATTTATAAAACATTAAATTAATAATTTCTAAAACTATTTTTGATGTTTGACTTAAAAATAATTATTAAATATAAGTTTATTTTTATTATGAAAAAAAAAACAAAACAATATTAATAGTAAAAATGAAAGAGGTGATGGTCATGTGATGTTTATTGGCTTAAAAATGAAAGATACTAATGTTTTTATTTGTATATAAATTTGGAATAAAGAATTACATTAAATAAGCTATGTTATATATAATTTTATTTGGAATATTATGAGAAATGCAATGAACCATCAGTGAAAGTATATTTAGAATTAGCACATCAATAATTCAAAATTTATGAAGAAACATTAAACTAATAATTTTTAAAACCATTAAAATCCTATTTTTATCTTTATTAATGGTAATATTTTTTTAATTTTATTATAGTTTTTTGACAATAGTACATTTCAAAAACATAAAGTTGATTTTAATTTAAACTGAAGGTCTTGCAGAAATTGATTCTTAATTTAGTTATATAAAAATTGAATAAGGCAGCTTTGATATTCAAAAAGGCAAATAAGATAGTTTCATATAATCTTTACTACTCTAAATATACATGAATGCAAAATTTATTCATACCTTCATAAAGAGATATTTTATCATAATTGCATGATGAATGTAGTTCTAAATCCAAATCTATTATGTCAAACCAAACAAAGTATCCTTGATCAGCTGTTATCACCCAAGTGCAATCTAAATTATTAGCATAGTTACCAGGATATCCAGGAGATGAAAAATTTTGCAAATCATACAAAGCATTAAGTTGATAATAACAAACTGAAAAAATATTTCAAATATACAGATACATCAATATTAACTTGCACTCATGTAATATCAAATATGATTTTATTATATAATAAAACCAAACATGAGTTAACATAAAATTAAATATATCAATACTGAATATACAAATAAATATTAGCTATAGTCATAGTAAGTCTATAATTTCTAATAAGTTATAATTTACATGCTATTAGAGATTCATCTCAGACAATTATTCTATACATTTTAATCACCCCATATTCATTATCTAGTTTTTTAAAATAATAAGTTCATCCTTTTTACAATTGTGTATGCTTTCATGCTAGTATTATACAGTTTTACAATTCACGAGTTATCTTCTGGTTATCTTCTTAGTCATCTTTCCCTATTTACTTTATATTTTTGTAACTCCAGATATTTTAATAAAATTATCATATTTAAATTATACTTCATATTCAAAATTTGTGTAAAAATATTGCACTATAATCTTATCAACAAAAATTATTGCTGCTGTGATAATGTTACAAAACAAATAAAAACAATATTTATAATGTATTCAAAATGAATTGTGAAATTAAGGATTCTTTTTCATATAATGTAATTCATTTTATACATTCATTCTCTATCTATCAGTTTTATTTTGTTTGTCTTTGGATCTCAGGTATCATTATTCATATAATAATTTATTCAGATTTTACTCAAATATAAAGTATTTGTTCTATATATAGTCTTACTACTTTTAAGCTAATTTGTCAAAACATAGGAAGAAAAAATATAAAATTTTTTAAATATTTAGTCCACTTTTGATGCCTACTGTATTCTTATTTACCCTAAAACTTCATAGATAAGAACCTGATTTTATCAAAAATATTATATCATAATAAAGGGATGGAGGTTTTCTTTATTTATGAGGTGTCATATTTTGGCAGGTAATCATTGCCTTAATGATCTAACCCCAATTTTACCCTGACATATTTAGCAAGCATTTATGGTATATATTACACTCATGTCTTTGCAGAAAATTCTCCTATATCTTTCTAATAAGCTATATGGGTATCTCAAAGATTAATACCATTCAACTATTAAATCAGTTCTTCGGGATGATATTTTTATATCCTATTCTGAAATTTCAACACATCTTTCCCTACTGTGTCTTCAGCAGATATTATTATATTATTTCTGGATCAATAATATAATCCAATATTCTCATTAAATATTTTTCTATCCACATTTGAGATCATGTTACAATAAAAATATTCTACCTTTATCATTATAAATATATTTTTTTTATATAAATGATTTCATGATTTTTTTTTTACATTAACATTCATTCTTTTCTTATTCTCATATATAACATTACATTTAATAATATATTTATTATTATTTTCATAGAACCCTATACATTTTTATTTATCACCACTACCACACTCAATTTTTAAAAAAAATATATACCAGCTGAAATATAAAGTTAAAATCTTATACTTCACACACTTTTATGTTATAACTCATGTATACTGTCTTCATATCCTTAAACATTTTTTACAAAAATGAATAATAACCTTATATGCCAGATTGCATATAAAACTTATGTAATTATTTCTAACTATAATACCTAGCATTTATATTTCATATCAAACAAAACAAATATTAACAATAAATTTAAAATCCTGTTCTCTTTGTTTTTTAAGCCTATTTCAATTCCCTAGTTTAATACTATCATGGTAACCCAATGGAAGATCACCATTTCTTATGAGTTTTGGTACTTCTCATATCTTCTTTATGCTAGAAACACACAAAACATTTGTAAAATGAACACAACAGGAACTGGATGCATTCTTCCTTCATGACTAGTTTAAAGTTACATGTGTAATTATACTATTAAAAAACATTA
Organism: Epiperipatus broadwayi; assembly: GCA_028023455.1. Taxonomy (NCBI): domain Eukaryota; kingdom Metazoa; phylum Onychophora; class Udeonychophora; order Euonychophora; family Peripatidae; genus Epiperipatus; species Epiperipatus broadwayi. The sequence continues at coordinate 1,673,820 of JAQFVV010006246.1, read as the reverse complement.
AATAAATCTTCTCAATACAACTTCACATTGCAAAACTTTAAAATATGTTTAATTTATTCATCAATAGGTTTGCTTCACTTATTTCTTCCCTTTCCTAATACTTATTAATCTTGTGAAATTTAAGTACACATGAATAAGTTCATTTAACTTTCTGTCTTATAGTATATCAGGTTTGTGATTGATATTTACTATTAAAAAGTTAAATAGACTTTTTTGATTATCCTTACTATTTTACTATTCTTTCTTATAATATTATAAGATTTCACCTTCATTTAAAATATGAGAAATATTAATTCATGTTTTATCTGTCTTTTTTAATTTTTTTTTCATTATTAAATATATGCTAAATATTTTCTTCTTCAAAATCTTTCAAGCTATTTATCACATATCAATTGTTCAATTCAAACAGAATATTAATTTTTATTAGACTTACCACTCTCAACTAAGTCATTATTTTTAACATCGATAAAATACTTTTACAAGCATTGAAAATTTATTTCTAAAGATTTATAACTTATTTATCATTTTTAATATACAACTAATAAAAATATTTAATTTGACAGAAATAAACAAATGTTTTCTTATGTGAATGCAGATATATCTTTTTTTAAGGAAATGTAGTTATTTTTTCTTTTTCATGATCATCCCAAATAAGAATAACAACTTTAGTTTTTCTTCTAAAATTCTTTAGATATCATCTTAGTTATAAGCAGACAATAAGTATTGCAATTAGGTTGCTATAAAAAATTGGTTTGAACTCACTCCATGACATTAACAATTGCTATAAAATATAATATATCCTTAGATAACTTTTAAAATATTATTTTACCATTTAAAACTTTTAATATTTTAAAACTTTTATAATTTTTTACCAAGAAATGAAATTGAAACAGCTCTCTGCTTTGTATTTTTTTTGAATCTGTACCTTTTATTGTCAGTTTCTCTCTTTTTCTTAAAAACCCCAGGATAAAGTGCTATCAGAAAACTACTTACTTAAATCTCATTGGTCAATATGCCAAATCAACTATTACAACTTTCAAATAAATATTTGTCTATCTCTATTTAAAATAATTAAAATCAATAAATATTTTATAAATGAAATTAATTTAAATCATTCCTTTAAGATTAAAATATTAAGTATAATTATATTTGTAATATATAATATTATTAATTAAATTAAAATATAAAGTTTAATAATAAATATTTATATTTAAAAAATATTATTATTACTATAATTTTAAAATAAATTATTATCTAGTAATCTCTAATTGTTTCTTCTTTTATTTACTACAATTCTATATATTTAGCTTTTAAAGAAATATTGCAATAAAAATTAATTAAAGTCAAATTTATAAGTAATGATGTTTATTTATATTGACAACCAGGGTATTGAAATTATATAGTGGATTATAATATAAATTATTATAAATAAAGATGGTTATTAAATCTCTACAGAATTATATGTTTAATCTTTATATATTAAGTCATTTATCCTGTTATATCAAAATTTATAGCATTACTATTATCTCTATTTTAAATTTTGGAGCAATAATTTACATTTTATATTCTATTCCTACCATGGATAACTAATCAAAAGGTTACTATATAATATAATAACAGGATGGGGGTATATAAGATGGAGGCAAAAATCATCAAATAAACAAAATTTTAAAATGAAATATTAAAGTAATTTTTTTAAGATTTAAGTAGTGAGAATTATTAGAATAATGTTAAAAGTATATAAGAAAGTTATATTTAAGAAATCATGAGAGAATGAGAAATTTCTGTATGAGATCAGGCAGTCACTTCTCAGAGTAACTAAAAGCATAATTATAAATCCACCAGCATTATTAATAAGTATAAGTAAGTACTCCTATAAAGTAATACCATTCACCATTATGAATGATCAACAGTCAAAAATAAATCTATACAATAAATTAATAGTCCATCTTGTAGCTGGATTTAAACAATAAAAAATATTAATCAACAATCAATCTAGTGAGTGAATTGGAAATGGGTCTTCTGTAGACCTCAGGCTAACTATTGAGCTTTTGCCAGCTTGGACAATTATTTAAACATTAATTTGGATGCACAAACTAAGTGCTAATCTATCAAAATATATCATCAAAAAATCCAAACAATAATGCTAGGATATTAAAACATCCTGATCATCATCAATGCTCTATATTTAGTACCATTAATGTAGTAACTATCTATAAACTTAATTTATAATAAATATTAAATTAAATGAAATATAGTACAGGGACATTGAAGAATATACTCTTCACACCAACCCAGGAATTATGATCATCATCATCTTCTGGATGCTCATATACTAAATATAAACCCTTTATCCCATATAACTGTTATGCACAAATCTAGCTTAGGAAGCAAGAACTCTATAAATTATCACTGTGAGCCAGAGGGAAATAAATAAATAAATTAGCTTATTATAAATAATCTTAAGCAATTATGGGCTTTCCCTTCTTATAAGTAACTAATTTTATTGGGATCATCAAGAGAAAAAAACCTAAATCCTAGAATATAAGTTGTCATGATATAAGGTCACACAAACACACACTGCACTTCATGAAACAGGAATTGGATAGAATAAAGTAATTAAGACTAGAAAGAATATTTAAAAAAAAAACAATTATTTAATATCTAACTAATAACAACAAAATGACATAATTGTTGATAATTTCAAACCTATATTTTATCATAAAAAATAAATAAATATACAGTTTGATAAAATTATATTAGTCTATCAAGTAATTTTTATTTATGGATTAAGTTCCAATCCATTAGATTATTTGTTTAAAAATAACTAAGAATTTGTTAAATATTTTCAAAAATCAAAGGTAGCAATTTTTGATTCTATCAGGAGAAAATTAAGAGAGGAAAAAACATTATATTTATGAAATAACAACATATTTTCTATTAATAAGAATAGTGTGCAAATATAAAAATATGTATTTTTCTTTTTCAAAATAAATTGTTCATGAATCAATCATTACTTTTAGATTTTAATTTAATTCATTATTTACTTTTTATTTTTTAAAATATATAGATTCTTAAATGTCATTTTTACAAAAGAAATTATTTAAAATTTCATTTTCATTATATATAATGCTGCTCACCACTGTATATACATTTATCTGTGCTTATCTTTGTGAGTTGGTCTTGGTGAGACAGGTATAATCCAGGATTGTCATAATCAAGAAGATATAATTCAGGTAAAATGTTGGCATTCAATTAGTTCCCATGTGTCTAAGATTTGATGACCTTCAGGCCAGAAAACTGTTTTATCCACATTTAAGGCTTTAGAGACAAAGAAGTGGGTCTTTCTTCTAAGTTCCAAGCTCCAGTATGGTGAATCAGTAGCAGATGCCTTTTGTCTTGACTTCAGCTACATCTTCACAGGAGCTATCTGTATAGCTCTGTAAACCATCTCTGCCATTAGCTATTCTTACTGTCAGCTGCTTCTCAAAAATATTATTAGTCAATTCTTACCAAAACTAAAAACCAGATTGTTCTTTTCAAACCTATCCAGACTTTGAAGTGTCCAATCTGTCCACTGCTTCTCAAAATATTAAAACCAGACTGATCTAAACTGAAAACCAGATAGATCTGATATTTTTAACAGTCTTTTTATAAGTCATCCAGGTGATAAAAACATCTTAATTGAAAACATAGTTTTTTTCTGTCTAATCCTTGTCTTGATTAAAATCAATTTTAATCTTTTGAAATCACTTTTAATTACAAGGCACCTTTGGAAGCAACTTTGAAACTTTACCAAAGGTGTGATCTACATGTTTTTACTTCAATCCTTTGATAAATTAACAAAATGTTGGTATATCAATATTTAAATTTTTCAACACGGATGAACCCGCAAAATATGTCTTTTATATATATGCAATCCATGAAAATCTTTGTATCAACATATATATATATATATATATATATATATTCACACACAACTATGTTGCTGTGTCCATGTAACCCAACTGGTTACAATATATATATATATATATGATCAAGATAATAACAAAGTATTTAAAATGATTCTTACACATAGATATAGATATATACAGACTATTAATTTATATTTTTCTTCAGTATAATTCATTTCTTTGGCAAATAGTTAAAATGTTAATATAAAGTTGTTGACCTAATAACAGATCTCCATCAGTGTGCAGACTAATTGCTTAAATTCAAAATGATTACTGGATGTGTAAAATGTTCATTAAAAAGTAATCAATAATCCAGAAATCAATCAGAAAAATGTGTTTTTTACAATAAAATAAAATAAAATAATGCACTATATCTATTTTTTCCAAATGCATTTTTACTAAAAATATTAACCAGACTCATATGCTTTTTTTTGCAATTCAATTTGTTTATTAGCTGTAGCATATTCCATTTGGAATATGTCATTGCATTTAATATTAATATATATAAATTAAACTAAATGAATTATAAAAAAAATTGTATTTGCCAGGTATTGAAATGCTATATTAAAATATTTTTGTTGTATAAAAAATGTATTTAATAGTTTAAATAGTGTAATTATACAAACAAAATAAACAAAACTATTCCATGGTTCTATATGCTTTTGGGGAAATCAATTCAGTTCACAAATATTCTTTTAACCTGCAATGTCTAAAATAAGTATAATATTAATTTTTCTATTTACTTGTATCTTATTCTTTTATATACCTATGCTTTATGAAGTGGTTTTTATTTCTTTTTTTAATTTTGCTGAATGCATTTTTGATGATGAGTTCTATAATTATAGAACTCATGTTTTATATTGCTGTTGCTTTATTTATAATCCCTCTTAATGATGCATAATATATAAATCAGTTCAATTAAATATTTCATCTGTGTGATAATTAAATACTGTTTTCTCTTTTATTTATCAAATTTTTGTGGTTGGATATAAACCAAGCTTCTTTTACTTTTTTTTTCTGGTTATTGCATTCTATAGATACTAAGTTGGCCAAATGCCTATCTATCAGAGATATGACTGTGATGTCTCTCACAATCCTAAAACATGACACATTCTGAGTTGTCTTTAGTGCACTTCTATAAATATTTGGGCTGCTGGCTGCAAGATTAGTCGTTGATTCACCACAGTATACAACTGTGCTATCGAACTGCAATGTCTCTTCCTTTTGTAATATATCTTTTGTATTATTTATTATCATTTTGAGATTTATTAGTGTATGGAAAATCATGTTATATTTCGATTTGCAAATTTTTTTATTAATCAGTTTTGGAATATAAAGCATACTAATCCCTGGCTTTGCTTTATTTTTATTTTTATTCTCTCATCAGTATTTTTTGTTATAATCCTGTGTTAAATAGATTATGAAATATTCACCAGTTATTTTCTCTATCTGCTTCACATTTACAAAGCATTTGATTTCTATTAAGAAATTCTTCGAAATCTGCTAATGTGTGTGACATCATGTTTCAGATTACAAGTGAAGAGTTCCTTTTATCTGGAGTGGTTTTATTACCATTTTATAATCCAATCAATGTTTGTTCATTTGAATTCTCACATTTAGATTCATGTGATATTGGTTATAAACTTTCAAATTCCTTACTTTCATCTAATATTTTAAATTTTATGTGTCTATCTCTATATCTGTTTAGGTATATCTATATTGTATGAAATTAAATTAGTTTGAATTATCTCATACGATATACATTTTATGACCCTTTTTATTAATCTTCAGTAAATGAACCCTTTCTTTTTCTATTTTTAAGACTATTACTTATTGTACCTAATGCTTATAATAATAAAAATTTATTTCATTATAATATTGTAAGAAAGCAATCAAGTGATTCCAATTAGAAATTATTCTAAACAAAAGTAATATTTTTTCTCCATTTTTGTGATTTTATGGTTATATTTCTTAATTTTTTTTATCATCATCATCATCATCAACCATTATCAATCCACTGCAAGATGAAGGTATCTCCAAGTTTAATCCATCTTCTCCGATCTTTAGCTTCTCTTCTCCACAACACCCCTGTACATTTTCTTATTTCATCCATCCATCTCACATGTGGTCTCTTTCTGGGTCTTTTACAATCTCTTGGAATTCAGTTTAAAATTTCAATTTTCCATCTATTATCATCTCTTCTAGCAATATGTCCAGCCCAACTCCATTTCAATCTTTTAATTTTTTCAATAAGGTCAGTAACACCTGTTTGTTGTCTCACCCATACATTGCGTTTTCGATCCCTTCTTGTTACTCCCAACATACATCTCTCCATACTCCTTTGAGTGGTCTGAAGTCTCTGTATTGCTCTTCTATTAAGAGTCCAAGTCTCAGATCTATAAGTAAGAACTGGTAAAACACATTTGTTAAAAACCTTCCTTTTCAAACACATAGGCATATTTCTTTTTAGTATCAAGTTATTTCTACCAAAAGCACTCCAAACAAGTTTAATTCTATGATAAATTTCCTCCATTATGTTTCCATCTGTATTAATAATCTGACCAAGTATTTGTAACTGTTAACTTCTTCTAATTCATCATAATCAATCTTTATTTTCATATTTTGAGCAAATCGATTAAACATTACTTTAGTCTTTTTAACATTTATCTTTAGTCCTACTTTTCTACTTTCATCTGCTAACTCCTGCAACATTTCCTGCAGCTCTGAAGCATTATTTTCAAAAACAACTACATCATCTATGAAATCTAAATGACTTAAATACTCTCCATTTACTTTCACTCCTTTATTTTCCCATTTTAATCCACAAAATACTTCTTGCAGCACTGCTGTAAAAAGTTTTGGAGATATGGAGTCACCTTGTCTTACACCTTTCTCAATGTTGATTTTCCCAGTGTCATTATGTAATCTAATTGTTGCTGTTGCATTTTTATAAATATTCTTTAAAATATAACAATATCCTGGATCTATACCTTGATGATCTAATGTTTTAATCACTGAAGAAATGTTTATAGAATCAAATGCCTTTTTATAATCTACAAATCCTAAGCATAATGGCAACTCATATTCATTTGTCCTTTCTATAACTTCTCTCAATACCTGGATATGATCTACTGTACTAAAACCACTTTTAAATCCAGCTTGTTCTCATGGTTGGTGGAAATCCAATGTTCTCTGTAAACGAGTAGTAATTATCTTGGTAAAAATTTTATATAAAACTGATAAAAGGCTGATAGGTCTGTAATTTCTAATATCTTCTTTATCACCTTTTTTAAATATTAATATTATTACTGCATTCTTCCAATCTTCTGGTACATCTTTATCATTTAGACATTTTGTATATAACTTTGCTAAAATTGTTTCTATTTCTTCACCTGCTTCTTTTAATATATCAATTATAATTCCATCATTTCCTGGAGTCTTTCCTTTCTTCATACATTTAATTGCATGTCTCACTTCTTCATTTAAAATTCTGGGCAATTCGGAAGGTGTAATAGATATAGGAGGTACTTGTTCTATATTACTATATAATTCTTGATAAAAATCTTCTACCAATTTTATGATGTCATCTCTCTTTTTAATAATAATTCTATCTTTTTTTCTTATTGCAGATATAAATTTCCTACCAAAACCAAAATGTTGTTTAACATTCTTGAGACTTTTATTTTCTTCTACAGCTTTCCTTGCTATTTCACAGTTATACTTTCTTGTATCATTTTCAACTCTTTTCCATACCATTTTACAAAATTCGAGATATTCAATTCTTTTTAATACATCATTTTTGTATATCTTCATATTCCTTCTTTTCTTCATAAATTCTCTAGTCTCAGTAGAAATTTTATTAGTCAATTGCTGCTTTTTTCTACCAGCTATCTTTGTTGCAGTTTTTAAAAGTGTATCAGTTATTTTCATATTAATTTCATTCAAATCTGAATCATGTTCAAAATCTCTTAACACTTGAAACCTATTTGTAAGTTCTAATTTAAATTCATTAGAATGTTTCTGAAGATTAGGAATATCAAATTTAAATATTGTTTTTCTTAATAATTTTTGTCTCTCTAGTTTTACATTAACACGTAACTTACACCTTACTAATCGATGATCACTTCCTGTGTTAAATTTATTAAGAACATTACAATCTTGAAATATGTATTTCCTGTTAGTCAAAATATAATCCAATTTTGATGTACCTTCATTTGGATGCTTCCATGTCCATTTCCTTTTAACATTTTTCTCAAAAAATGAATTCATAATATAAAGTTTTTCTTTTTCTGCAAACTCCACAAGTCTATGTCCTCTCTCATTTCTATTACCATAACCAAAATTACCTACAGCAATTTCATCTTTCATTTATCTACCAATTCTAGCATTAAAGTCTCCCATAACAATTTTAAAATGTTGTTTACTCTGATCAAAAGCCTTTTGTACATCCATATAAAAATCTTCTACTACTTCATCACTATGAGAACTTGTTGGGGCATAAACCTGAATTATCTGCATTTGCTTATATTTAAAAAAAAATAAAATTTGGAATAATTACATTTAAAAAAATATTTTTTTAAGAGCAGTAAGAGATATTGGTTGTAGCATTTGTTACAATATCATGTTATACTTGTAGACATAATTAGAATTATCGAATGGTGAAATATTTATACATATCAGATCATTAAGAGTTATAATGAGATTTAGATAGCTGAAATATAGTATAAAAATGTCTTGCTTTTATGAAATTCTTATAATATTAGAGGAAATCAATAATGCATATTTTACTCTATATGAAGTAGTTATAATAAAAGCTATAAAAAGCTTTAGGTAGCTGAATTTGACACATATCATTTAAAAATTTTAATTGTAGAATATGTAGAATTAAAACAATAACATTATATACTGTAATAAAAAAGACTACTAAATATTGTAAAAAGTTTTAAATCACATTTAAATTATTCAGTAGTAGATTGCTTCTTGAAGTTCATAGTTTTAGACGATAATTATAGATGTACTTTAGTTAAGAAATTGTTATTTTTTTAATGAAAGTAGCCATTTTTAAGATTGTAGATAGTAAATTTATATTTATGTTTCTGTTGGCATTATGTAAATGTTTTAGTACTGGTTAGGTTTTAACATGATAGGTAATGCAACTTTTATCATGTCATTTTTTGCACAATTGACCTGCTTTATAAACATGATTTATTCCTTCAGTAAGATAGTTTCATTGAATAACTGCATATTATTCTCTTTTTTTCATTCTATTTTTCTGTGTAGAAATCTATACCATAAACATACTTTTTCTCTCATAAAAATTAAGACTGTGGCAAAAAAGTACATGTCAACAATTTATCTCATTCTGTTCAATATTTTTGAGTAATAATTGTCAGAAAATTATAAATTGAAGCAATCAGAATCTAACCGATCCTGATAGAAACTACTAGAAGCTCAATTCTGATTATGTAAAAACGTTATATATATATATATATATATATATATATATATATATATATATATATATATATATATATATATATATATATATATACACTTAACTTTGAAAAAATATACAAGATAAATTAATAGCCAATTAATAAGTTAATAACTAGTTCACTAAAACATTATTTTTAAAACAAATATTCTGTTGTAAAATCATAAATAATTAATGCAATTATAACATACCTTGGGAACTTTCTGAAGGAGGTGTGGAATTAAATGATACTTCAGTGGTACTAATATAAGCATTCCAGTTAAGCAAAAAACCATGACTATTTCTTAAATTATTAGACTTAAATATCACATATAATTGATTTCCTGTACTATGAATTGGCTCAGGAATTCTAGTCCCACAAAAATATCCAAGAGAATTATCATCTTGAGAATTTCCATCAAATATCTAAAAACAATCCAAATAAATTTTGATTTTTGCTCACAGAAAATTATATATAAAAGAAACTTCTTTGTTTTCAATCTCAAATAATTTTAACAATAAACATATAAGAGAGCAATATTAATAGATTCCAATAACTAAATTTTGTAGCTGTCATAAAAAATATCACTCTATGCATTTTATTAAATACTTAGTAAAATATCTTTAGTTGCAAATATAATTTTATAAAATTTAGACTTCATGTAACAAAAAGCATTTCATACATTATACTCTTATTAACATCAATGTTACCAATTTTTTATGCTTGTGATCATAAAAAGTAGTAAATATTTAATAACTTATTTTAAAAATTATTATAAATAACTTCAATAAATGAATTAAAGGTCTTAATTTTTATTATTATAATATTAAATCTTTAATTATTACTTACTATATGTGCTGAGTAGACACATTATTTGCTTTGAATAAATGACAATATTTCAATAATTATATTTTATTTGATCAACTGTTTAAGCTTAAATGTAATAATTTTTTTTTACAATCATATATTTTTCATAAAACTCTCAACTATTTAATAGACACATAAATATCTTAATTTATATCATGTCTACCTTTATTTATTTTTCTGTGATTTTTATTATAAATGTGATAACTTATTAAATGGATATTCTTCAGCATGTTCATGCTTTCATTTATTGTCCATAAAATTTTTAACCTTTCTTATTTTAAAGAGTCAGTCAAATGCTGTTCAAATCTTATACTGTTCCACCATTTCATATTTATAATATAGAATATATTGTGATAAAACGTTTTTATTTCAATATCTAAGTTAATTTTAAAATATTTAATGTTTGGCAAATCACAAGTTTAATTTCAGAAATTTTTTTTATATGTTTGTATTACATATGCGCACACATTGAATAAAGATCTGTTTTAATTAAGCATAGTTGATGTTATTTTAGTTTGTAAAAAAAAGAAACTTTGTAACTAAAATTATTGTAAATATGTTTAAAATGTATATTACAGGAACAATACTCAATCTGTAAAACTTTTATCAATTCATAATTATTTCATTACTTTCTTGTCAATTAAAATTCTTAGAATTTTTTATTTTTTATGAAGTCTTGTTTCTGGTTTTAATATTTTGTTTTCTGTAAACTTAAATTTATCTAATTAAAAAAATGTTGGGTAAATCTATTAAATGAAAATAATTATTGGCTTAATGAATTAATACATTTCTTGTAAATCTATTGAATGGAATTAATTATTGGCTTATCCAAGTTAAAAAAAATATAGCAGGTCATCACTTATTTTGTTAATTAAAAATTTTTGGTAAATGAGAATTAAAAACTTAATGTTATAAAAAGACCAACTCAGAGTGATAAAATTCTGCTTTTGTCATTGAGCCTGTTTCATCTTGGGATTATCTTTGCCTGCTTAGAATGATGTACCCAAAATTTTTACCAGTAGTTGTGTTAAAAACTATAAGCAGGTCAAGTGCTGGGAAACAAACTTCACTCTTTAGTATGTAGCCTACAGTCATCCTTCACTTGCTGAGAAACCATCAAGAGCTAGACACCACCAAAAATGCCATTTAATTAAATGCATTTCTCAATATGAAAGAAAAATATCAGGACATTATCTTTACAAGATTAAAAAAATCTGTAAATAAAGAGATGGAACTATTATCTCCATTCATACATATGTACATCTATATAACATTTAACTTCTCTGGAAAATAATATCTCCTTCACAACCTTTTCTCATACTTCATAAGTAGATTACCTTAAGACATTATCAATAGCCAGTAATAGATAAGTTCAATGAAGTAATTTTATATTTAGGTATTTATTTTTTTTATAAATTATTTTTTTATTAATGTTTATATGATTTAATCCTTAGATATCTGATATTGCATAATAGCTTTAAACTAGTTTGTTTCTTAAAGTTTAATATCCCCCCCCCCTCGTAAAAAGTTTTTTGAAAAAAAAAAATCATTTCCATGATTGTTTAATTACAATCCATGTTACTTTTCGAGGGGAAAAAATTATTAGAAAAAAAGAAAGTTTGAAAAAAAAAAAAAATTTTTTTTTCATATATTGTATAGTTTTTAATAATTAATTTGAAAACCTAATTAAATTCAATAGTAGTTTTGCTTGTTTACCGTTTGCATCATACACATCTGAAATTTAAAAAATGATATACATGTGTGTGCATGGTATATGATGGTTCTGGATATTTACCCACCACATGAATTTATTGTTTGACCCCCCCCCCTCTATTTTATTATATCCACTTGAGCTGCTTCATGGAGATTTATGCTTTGCATTGGATAAAGACATTTTCCTTCCCGTTATATATATATATGCTTTATAACATTTTAGTGTTTAAAAGACATATTTATTGTCATATTTTTATATTGGACTATTTTCATAATCTGAACATATGTATTGAATGTCTTTAGAAACATTTATTCTAAAGACATTCAATACATATATTAGCTGATGAAAATAGTCCAGTATAAAAATACAACTAGAACACCATCATTACAAACCTTCAGGAAAACACTAAATATTTATTGTCATTCTATATTTTTTAATAGCTGGATCTAATGCACAGCATATATGCTTATTGCCTGCATGTGTGAGCATCTATAGTAGATAAGAGCCATTTTATTATTGATTTTTTGGTTAATGGAAATGTGAAATACATAAGTGTTTTTATCTGGATAAATTGTAGAATCATTATCAAACTTTAGAGATTATCTAATATTACAAACTAAAAAATTTCAGGAAGCTATATTTAAACTATTATATACTTACATGAAAAGAGATAATCACTATTTAAATCATGTCATATTTAAATCCTACAATTGAACTGTATATTATGCTTGTTAAATTGTTAATGAACATTGTTTTATTGATTGTTACATTTGTCCAGTCTTTTGTTTATTGTTCTATTCTGCCAATTGTAATTTGCCACAAATCTAAAATTTCCACAATATAGAGGTGATTTTAGATATCTGAGTGATGGTACAATTGTGGTAGGCATTTATACTTGTATCCTCATCAGTAAACTATAAAATTTCTAGCTAAAGGCCTAATGATTCTCTCTAGTGATAGATATTATGTGCCTATTGTCCATTATAATACAGATAATGTTTAAATGATCAAGACACTACAATCATTTTTAATCAAGACTCAGAAAATTTAGAATATTGGTTAGATTTAACTTTTAAAATTTATTTTTTATTCGAGAAATTACAAAATAAAATACAGAAGAAAAAAAGAGTAGACAACTAAATGTTGTCAGATTAGTTAAAAAAGTTCAAATTATAATACATTTATATACTTTTGTTTATCTGATCACGATTCATTCTTAAGTTTTTTTTAAAAATGTATTAAATAATAGCATATATAAAGACTGTTCCTGAATATTAAAATATAATGAAATGCTATTTTCTTTTCAGTACTATGTCTCTAAAACTTCACCTTCTGTTTTTAAATAAATTTATAAAATAAAAATCAGCAGAGGTTTGACATCATTGGATACATATATAACTACATGGAGCATGGTCTTATTATTGATACTATAGCCTAATTCATAAACTGGGAATTTTATTTATATACATATAATACTTTTGTAAAAATTATTAATTTTCAAATATACAATTTCTTTATTTATTTTTCTTAATTTTTTTTATTATACATGTAACAGTTTCATAACAATAACTACATTTCTCAAAAATATCAATAAACTTTCCTATAAAACTAATATTATAAATTAATAATTTGTACATTACATAGACATACCTCAATAAAATCAGCATTACAATCATCACTATCTTCTATGTCTAAGGCAATAAATGCAAGCACAATGACTTTACTTGAACTCACTGTAATTAACCAGAAGTAATCTGCAAAATTTGGATAGTTTTTAGGATACAGAGGTGAGGCTATCTGACCACTATCTCCTGTCAATTCTTCACCAGATGCTAGTCAAAAATAATAATAATTTATAATGTAATATTTTGTCTTTTATAAACAATTATTTTATTTACATATAAACTGTCATTTCACTAAATGAGCTTTCAATGTTACTACAACTATTAGTAATGTGAAATTAAAATTATGCAACAAATTACATATTAAGCACTTTATATTTGAAGATTACATTTACTTTATGCTGTTTTTATATCTTCACTCTGTTTAAATTACAACTGGAGTAACTAAGTTTTTTAATTGCAGATGTAATATGCAATCTATTTATTTATGCTATGATTGCTTCCGTTTTGCATTTCTATTGTTTCCCATTAATTCTCTAAATATTTTTGAAGTATAATAAAGCCTTATTGTATTAATCTCACTTCCAATGTTTTCTCATACCTCCATACATTCTTTTTGATTCTGGGTTTAAAAAATTAGTATTTCTCAATCTGTCATTTAAGACATCTGCTAATGCCAAATGTTGGACCTGGCAAAGTAATTTACTATAGGAATTATATTTATATATAAATATAAATTATTACATTTTGGGCTACACCATATATTATTTTCTATTACATGCCAATATTTTGATGGACTAGCATCCACCATTATCAAGGTTAACTTAATGGCAGATGCTAGTCCATTGAAATATTGGTATGTAATGGAAAATAATACACGGTGCAGCCCAAAAAGTTATAATTTATCTACATCATACAACTGTGAAAACATTAAATATAATATTATATATATATATATATATATTAGAATAATATTATTGAAATAGTTAATTACTTGTAAAGTGATATGAAGTTTCAGTGATGAAATGAAAGATTACATTTAAATTTTAAAATTTTATGCCAATGAATATTTATCACAGCTCCCCATACAGAGCATCAATGCTTTTATATATAAGCAAATTATAATTAGCTTCTCTATTTATATAATAACCCTCCTGAAATACCTTTCAAATTTTTTTTATCTCTAAAATCTCACTTGGAAACATAAAAATTCTTTTTTTGACTAAAATTAGTAAATAGAAATTTACTAATATTTTTTTTAAAAAAGTTACAATATCATTCTCATGACAAAAAAAAAGATCCACTCTCAATTCTTCTTTATTTTTTTTAATTATATCAACGTTTTGATTGATTTAAATTAGCATGTGATTACTTTTCATTTCTATACAAATCAATGAAGAATAATGAATTCAGACAATGACACAATGCAACATGAACACCAAGAAAGCTACCTCAATTTACACATTATAAGCTACCACAACCTTCAATATAAAATAATAATGCAAAACTATCCAAAATTTCATCAACTAATGTTTAACCTATAACTAAACAGTGACAAAAGAAACATACCAATGCCAGATACTCTAACTTAGAGAGTGAAAAAATAAAAGAATTTACTGTTCACAACTAGCCTATGGATAAAATAAAGAGAAAAATGATAAATTCATGGAATAAAGAGACCTACCATAAGGAACCAGTCAGATATATTAATTGGAAATTTGAAATCGATCAACCAATTGATAAACTGTCATAGGAATGCCTAAAACCAAAAATACATTGATAAACAAGATTTTTGGACATAAATGCTTACAGTGAGAAATTTGGTAAGACTGTTTTGATATATATGTATAATGCTATAAAATAATAGCTTATTAAATTATAAACTAACATTTATTTAATTGCAAATCTTACCATTATATTATATTATTATGTTTTAATTTATTTATTTTTTGCTCTAAAATGAATAATATATTTGTATTATGTTAGTAAAGTATATGTATATTTTTTGAAATTATTTGATTATTATTTCTAATATGCTAATTATTAAAACATCAATCAGGTTTGGAAGGAGGGGAGATAAAAAAATAATGAGAACCAATGATCTTACATACAAATTTAGAAATTTTGAAAAATCAATAATAGGGAGAGTCAAAACATTTCCTATTTGTTAGTAACGTCTGAAATAAGTATTGTTGAGTTCAAAATTTTAGCCTTTGTTTCAATTGCTATTTTCACATTTTCTCACTTCAATAAGAGATTTAAATTAAATAACTAAATTGTGCAATATTGTGTTTAAGTCTAATGTGTTTGCAAATGAGATTGTCATTATTTAAAAAATAAAGACTTGAACCCGAGTTCCTAATTACTCCTCAAAAAAGTTGTGAAGTGGTGCCTTAATGGACTTTGTTTCAGTGAACCAATCCAATAAAATTTAAATAAAAATGCCAATATCTGAATTCTTTTAAACAGCATTCATGATTTATATGTAGTGATATATGTAAAGTTATGGAAGATGTATGTAAGATATTTGAATAAACAATGACGAGCAGAAAATTTTATTGTCCTTTAGGCTTACAAACTGCCAAAGTCCTTTAGTATACTGATCACCAAACTCTGGATTAGAGTTCAGTTAAGACTTCTTACAATATATTTAAGCATTGGCTAAATTATTAAGCCTAAACATTGGGAAGCAATAGCAGGCTTTAGTATGAGCTTCAAATCTATTATCATTGCAATATTTATATTTTTCCAAATTATTTTTATTCAAATTCTGAAGAATGCATATTAAAATATGGATTAGGTAATAAGTTCAATTTTTTGGAAGGACAAAAACAATAACAGTTACATGTGTAAATACATAAAAATGTGGTATTCATCTGAACTATTAAAGGGTTATCACAAATGTATTATTTCTAAAAAAAACCAAAAACAATAATTAGCATAACTAAAATTTATAGGATACTGGTTCAGAAAATTTGTAACTATTATTTTAATACTGTGTAAAACAATTTTTTTAAAAAAGAAAATTTATACATAACCTTGACATGATTGAAACTCTATCTTAGAAAGAAATCTGTACATAAACACTAAATTAAACACATTTACAATTTTCCAAAAAAGAAAATAAATTATTTTTTTACTTCAGTATTTCATAATTTTCCAATTGCGATAAACTTATTACTGAGCATCTTACTTTGCTACCTTAATTTAACATTTTAAAATATGCTGGGACGAATAAATAGACACTTTCATTTTTAATTTGTATGACATCAAAAAGTTCAGTGCATCCCAGTGATCATTTATTATTTTGATTAGAATAAATGTAGTCATCATTATAAAGTAAATATGTGATAGTTTTTCTTTTTTTTTAAATAAAATTTTATGTCACCATTTTTCCAACGATCTCATGTATGCATTTTTTTGCAAGATCACAAAGTTAGAATAAGTATCTCCAGATGAATATGACTGTACTATTTACCTTTTTAAAATTGTTACAGTTCAAGTTTGATCATTCATTTCATAATAGAGTTAAAAACTGTTTATATTAAATGCTTTTATTGAGTGAGCAATGAAAAAAAAAGTTGTTTCTTCAACCACAATTGGAGTTTTTAGGTTTAACTTAAAATAAAAGCATGGGGAGATCTAAAAATTAATTAAGCCCATCTCTTGTGATAAAAAATAGGCATTGACTTAATTAAATTGTGACCCCCTCCCCCACCAATGCTTTTATTTCAAGTTAAACCTAAAAACTTCAATTGTGGTTAGAAAAAACAATTATTTTATTTCTTTTTACTGCATAGACAATAAAATCACTTAATATAAAAAAATATGTTTATTATTTTTAAGTTTTTAGTATTGACACAGTAAATAAAAATGTAAAACTATATTGCACTTTAAATTGACTGGACA
Source organism: Epiperipatus broadwayi (assembly GCA_028023455.1). Classification (NCBI taxonomy): domain Eukaryota; kingdom Metazoa; phylum Onychophora; class Udeonychophora; order Euonychophora; family Peripatidae; genus Epiperipatus; species Epiperipatus broadwayi. The sequence continues at coordinate 1,656,281 of JAQFVV010006246.1, read as the reverse complement.
TTTATATTTGATATATATCACTAGACATTTCTGTATTAAGTTAAAATGTATATCCCTTATGTATGTATCATATTTAGTGTGTGTACATAATACATATATTGTAAATGAACTTCACATAATATAAATAATTTTATTTTAAATCAATATCACACATATGGTATTTGTATGTCACTAGATATTTCTGCAGTAAGTTAATATATATATATTGTAACCATAAATTTTGATGTGGCCAACTATAGCCATTGAAGGCCATTGCCCTCTCAACTACCTCTCGTGTATGAACACGTTGCAGCATCAGAAATTGTAACCATTTGATTGTGTGGTCCCAACTACGTAACGTAAGTGCACTAAGAATTGTAACCTTGATCACTGATCAACTCTCACTCAATTATTGTCAGCTATTAAGAGCTGTAACCAAAAGCATATCATGCTATCTATTTTATGCACCAAAGACCACAATCAACATCTGGAGCAACTTACCATACACCAAACCAATGATCTAACATAAACTTTTATGATTTAATTTAATCGCAGCCAGGGTGTACCGCGAAGACCTATCATACTAGTATGATAAATACATTAAACAAATTATAAGTGCAATGTTATTACTTTTAAACCTTAATTTGTGATTTTATTGTATGAGACCCGACGGCCGACCATGTACAAGATGGCGTAATTTGTAGAACTACATAAGATTATGAAATTTTAAACCATCTATATGATTTTTAATACAAATGCTAGTCCAGGTAAAGCTTTGCAATAAATAAACATAAATACTTGGGTTCTTTTTTTTTATAGTTTACTATATTATTGAGATTCTTATTATTGACAAATGATAATTTAAAAACGTTAAGTAAATACATTCAATCATGTTATTATTTGGGAAATCTGTTTACAAGTTTAATAATTAATTTGTATTGTATACTGAAATCAAATACGCAAAGCCAAAAATGATGGAAAAGGTAAATGGGATTTTATTGTACCTCACACATCATAAACTACCAAAGACGAGAAGCATTCAAATGTTTTATCAAAATATTACCAAACTCTTATATCATGTTGACTATAATATGTACTTCAATGTATGCTCTATAATGTATGCTCTATCCAAAGTTTATGATTTCTGATTTTGTGAATGACACATAGCAACGGCACAATAAGTTTAATTATAAATCCACTTTTATTTACAAATTTATGAAAATTAATAATTAATTCCAATATTATAATAAAAAATAATAAATAAACAAATAAAATAAATAAATTATAAGTCCATTGACTTTCTTCAATAACTTCTCATAGGTACAGTTTTAAAATCTAGTCCTACCTTATATCAATCTAATATAATGAATATTGATGAGATTATACGATATTCAGCATCAACTTATGAAATATTTAACATCATTTCCAGATCCATTAAATCCCTACCGTAAACTCATAACAATATAACAAATATTATATCTGTAGGATATTAGCTATAATGTAATCATGAAATAAAGTGAAAATGTAAACTTACATTCCGGTAAACAATAATCAACCAACAGTTAACCATTATTTAGTAACTTGAATAGAATGTCCTGCTCCAATTTAATGATCTAACTTATAAATTATGCGTACAAATGAAGAAGATGATTTAGCAGATTAACTAAAATACTTTGCCCAACTTATATCTGTGAAGTAAAACATATTCCCGTGGATGTATTCATCTACACATGGGAATTAAATAACACTAAACACTTTGGTGGATTTATACACCATCATAAAGTAATACGTATAATCACACAATTCCGTGGATTAACCACCAGCGCAGGAATGTGTAAAATACAAAAATAGCAATTAAAATAATCTGCGGATTAACCACCAGCACAGATTAAAGCCCTTTAACATTCTTAAACAACATTACTATTTACTTCACATTAAAGTGCAAAATCATCCCCCTCAGTTCTTCTGACTATTCAGAATACACTAACACTTTAGCAAATGTGGGTTCTTGCATAATAAAATGCTAAGCTAATCAGGACGACTAATGTACTACTTCTTTTGCTTAAACTAAAATGTGTAATATAATACAAGTAATATTAGTATAAGACTATAAATCTGGAAAGACCAACAAAATACCTCACAAAGATTGATACATTTCACGAATTCATTTAATACTTTTCAAGCTGTTTCACAAGCGCTATTCTCTTAAATAAATATTGTATTCAACCCCTATTGATTTAAACTTAATAAAATATACTTAGGAACTTCATATGCAAGTTCCGATAATGATAAACGTAAAGTAATGCATTATGCATCTAACATAAACTTTAACAAGTGTGTGTGTGATATAAATTAAATGTAAAGCATTTTACAGTTCAATACATGAATTATAACAGGTGTGTGTCACAACTCGGATTGTATAACATTTTATAACTCCAAATGTGCTCCGTGGGATCCATGTACGATGTGTCGAACAATAAATCTATGAAACAATAATTATAACTATAATTCAATTCCATACATGCAATTTTATCCGTTGTATTGGTTATTATAATCACTATCAGATTAACAATTTTACGAGGCTCCTAAGACATGGAACAACTTCACCATATGAAACGCAGAATTTAAATGAAAATGTTTTTCATTAAGTTATTAATCCCTACATTTCTCTATTAAAATGTTCCAATTTTATTACATCCATGCGAATTATTTATCCATCCACGTTTAAATATAGGAATATTAATTATAGCACTTAATTCAATCGTTCTAATATGACGATAAAATTAGAAATAGCTTTGATTAATTATTTGAAGAGTATTTATTATCCAAATGTTAAACAAATTAATTAGCAAATATATTACTGGCTTTGTAGAATTAAATATCAATCAATACTATATTTTTATTAGAATTAGAAACGGAAATATTTAAAATATGTTGATAACTTTAACATTTACTTTAATTTAAATTTCTTTTTCTTTAAAAAGCAAATTTTCATATTCATAACTTCTGTAATTAAAATACTTTTTAATGTTTCCAAATTGTAAAATAATAAACATTTTAAAACATACCAATTCTTGCAATTTTCTTTTAAACTGGAAAGCTCCGACATTTCAAAAATGTAATATTGGGAATTATTACTGGTGATTCCGATTCACTTGGTCAGCCGACTTGAACAGACTTTTATTTTTAGCAAGGCATCTTCTAATTAAATACCACGATGTTATTTACGTTTATAGCAAACTTTGTGGTAGTCCGATTACTTATTTTTTTTACTTTAAAATAAGCTTGGCAAATTTACACTACTTGCCTTTACCATTTTTCTTTCATTCTCCCTCCAAAAGCAAACTATCAGACAATCGTCTCTTAAATTCGCACTCTTTTCTTTTATTACATTGAGACGCCTACGCAATTACTGTATTTATTTTTAATATTTAATTTTAATTGAACAAATGGTTTTTTGTTAAATTGAATAAAATAATAATTTTAAGATCATTTTTAGACAAATAAAACAAAATATTGTTTTTTAATAATATTTTACTAAATTTTAATGTGTTGTTAAATTTTTAAAAAGTTAAGCATTTTGATATGCGTTAGCATATGGAAAAAAGCAAATTTAAATTTATTAAAATAATATAAGAGAGTAGTCTGTTCAAAGTGCAAATCAAGCCAACCAAATCACCAAAAAGAAGAAAGAGAAATTTTTATATCAGTTACATCAATGAATATATTTTATGCTAAAATATATGGTTACAATATATATATATTGTAACAATATATAAATATGTCGTTACATTTATTTAAAATAAAAACTTAAAAGTTCGCAAATAAAAGGAAAAAACTAAATGCTAAAATTAAAATGTTTGTTAAACATATATATATTCGCACGGATGCTAAAATTTAAAAATATTTTTTTCATAAACAAGAAAAAAAAAAGTATTTGAACGTATTTTTTTAAATAAAAAAATACAAGATTGAAATATAAAAATATTTTAATAAAAAAATAACGTAAGTTAAAATAAAAACAGGTATTAATTAATTCCTGTAATCTGTAAATGGAAATGATTGTTTATTAATTATCTAAAAGCTGTTTAATTAAAAAGTCAGATGAAAAGTTAGATAAGAGAAGAAATAGAAATTAGCTTGACCAATAGAAGCACTAAGCCTTGGCTCGGACCCTAATGAAAGTGATAGACTAGTGACGTTTTGTTCATTGAATCCTTGTGGATAATATAAAAAGGTAAAAACAGTTTTTTTTCGGACAGTTCCAGCGTTGTGTGTTTGAGAGGTGGTAGGATGCACATACCACACTCTCTATTTAAAAAGGAAAAATGAAAAGACTGTGATACCAGAACAGAACCAGCTAATGCTACCTCCAAAATATCAGACCGGTCTTCCAGGAAAGTCTCCGTGGGAATTGCCAACGGGAACAGGGACTATTCTACCATAAGCTATATGAAATGAACAATTGTTAAAATCAATTAAGAACTTTCGTCAAGTTTTACAAATTGATAAACAAGCCAACTGAAATGTTAAAACGGACCTTTATCTGACTTTTGTAAGTTTTTAAATCAAATTAATAATGTTTAATTTTATATGTTTTCCGATTGATAAACATCATTTCCATTTTTTTTTTCTTATTGTAAAGATTATTTAAATGTATGAAATTTAAGTTGTTTATAGACGCTTGCATGGATTCGTTTGCGGTTAATTATTTTTGGTTTTCATATTTGATCAAAATATATAGACATTCGATAAATAATGATACCTTACGGTGAGTATCTAAAATGTATTTATTCGGATGTCTTTTAAGTTATTGGTGACAACGCAATTATCTTATGGTGAATACTATTGGGTTACTTATAAGTTTCCCTCTGCGATTGTCGGTATCAATAATTTTGTATTTTGATCGTTTATGTTTATTTTGAAATGTTTTTGACCGTGGAATCTACGTAATCGATCTATACCCAACATTTTTAAACAAATCTGTGCGAACGTATTTAAATGTTAAAATTAAGTCGGGCGTGAATGGCTATATAGTTTTGTAAAGTTGTATTAAGGGAGGGTAATCTTAGGTTATTCATTTCATAGTTGAATTGGTTCAATGGATTGGATATATTTGTGTAATTAGTAGATGTAGTATGAGGTCCGCTACGGGCAGGATTATAGATATACGCCACACACCCTCTGTTTCCCTATGGATGGGTTTGTAAGTTGGCAGAAGACCGCAGTCCATTCCTATGGAGTTTTTTGTTTATTGTTCTACTTGCCAATAGATGTCACATTCCTGTTGGTGGAGAGTCAATGTCTTCTCTATTTCTACTTATTGTTCAGATGTACATTCCTGACAATATAGTATTTTGTGTTGTCGTATCATGCTACATTGAATACATGAATGTATCAGATGGATTGGCGCCAATTTGGTTGCGAAATTTGTTGCCTAAGGTTAAATCAGGGAAGAATATTTTCTTTTCAAATGCAGATCTATGTAGTCTATTCATACTTGACTATCTAAATAATAATTAAACTCATTGAAATTAGTTAAATGTAAAATTAAAAGTTAATATAAAAATCTAAAATGTTAAACTTATTCCTCAAAATTTAAATATTATTTTATATGTGCGTAAATAAATATTTTTATATGTTAATTTCTGGCAGTGGCTTTTACTCTTTGATATTTAAGATATAAATTAAGATATAGATTTTTATCTCTGCATCTCCACTGAGCTAGTGACTTGGGCTAACGATCGGAATATTTAAATAAAGTGGAATCTTAACAGCGCGTATCTGCCTACTCTATAAATTTTTCTAGGCTCAAATGCCTAGATGGCGCCCTTGTAGTGCAGATATTGTTTTTGCAGTTAGATTCGATCTTCACTTACATTCCGATTGGTACAATATATATATATAATTCAAACATATATATATATACTCTTAAGTTATATGAATTTCTATTTTATACTCTTAATGCATACATTATACTTAGTATGTATATATAATTATATACACACAATAAATCAATAACAATGTTTTCTATTTAAACTGCAAGATTTATTTTTATTTTAAAAGTTGTTTTTTAAAAAAAATTCTAAGAAAAAAATTTGCAATATTTTTTAACTTTTTGAGATTGTTTTAAATAATGCTGCAATGAAACGATCTGGAATTATCAAACTTTGCCAATAAATATCTACACAATCATATTAACAGGTAATAGGTGTCTGCATTAACATTGATTAACACATTAATAAATTTATTTTTTTAATGTTGATTCAGAATATTTGTTTGCCTGATCATCTTCAGAAAAAATATTTTTTCCTTTATATTGTTATCATGTTGATAAATGATATTTTAAAGAATTGCTTCATAATATTTATTACTTCTAATAATAAAATATATTACTGAATGTTCAAGAACCACAGTTCCATCCTTGGAACTAATTTTGACAGAAGTGAAAGACAATCAAATATCACAATGCTTTTTACTAACCAAATATGATGTAATAAAAACCACGACAACATTATTTTAGCTGGGATCATAAATTAAAAATTCTCATGTTTTTTTTAAAGCTTATTAATGTAAAAATTTAAGAAGAATGGCAATAAAAGCAAATATTCATATTGTCTCAAAAGTCACATTTGTCCATCTTGAAATACAGAAAGCGAATTTTTATATAATCAGTGGTTAAAATATATTTGGATCACCACAGTTCTTATACTAATTAAATTAATGAAAGATGTGTAATTAATAATTTATAATTAATAAAGTTTGTTTCAATTCTAATGAATTTAAAACATATATTTCTGATTTCTTTGGACTATCAAGCTATTAATTAGATTTAAATTATAAATAAAAGAAACAAAATTTATTTATAATTAATAATTTAAAGATATTTTCGACCAGCTTTTTTTCTATAGATAGACCAAATTATTGTTCAAGTTTTGAAAGAAAAGTATTTATTTTTTTAAATAATAAACAAAACAAAAAGGTCACTTTACTTTGCTACTAATAAAAAGTTGTTGTTTTTCCACACTGTTAATTTCAATTATTATTGAACTTTAAATTAAGAGATACATTTAATGTAGAAAGTTTCGGAATACTAACATTTTAAATGTCAGACTTTTTTTTTTTTGTCTTCATTCAAATTTAATTTTGATATATAAATAAAAAAGTGAATTATTTTACGACAGAGATTTTTAAAACTTAGAAAAAAAGCCCGCAAAAATTAATTAAATAAAAAAATGTTTTTAAAGTTATAAATGATTAAATTTTGGTCAGGTTTTAATAAATTGTTTTTTCTCTTCACTAATAAAAATTGTAATTATAAATATGCGATTTTTTTTAGCATGCTTTAGTGAATATTACAATTACAGCTTCACTAACGCAAGCGAAAAAAATCGCATATTTATAATTAGGTTTTAACTATAAAATTTGAACTTCAAAATACAATGTACATAATACATATTTATATTACAAATTGAAACTGCCTAAAATTTTGGATTATATTAATAGCAGCAAAACTATGTAAGCAGTCTATAAACTTTTCATTTTATCACAATAGAATTTATAATAATTTTTATTTTATTCGTTTTCATTTTAAAAAATTTTAACAGCAAACTGTTTATTCTAATCAAATGCTGCTATTAATTGTAATTTTGAGTAACTCATAGTTACTACATATTTGTGTTTATCAAATCTATATACTAGACTATCCCTATCAATATCAGAGTAGTTTCTGGTTAACAACTTTTCATCAGTGAAAAGCTTTTCCTTGAATCTAATATACTTGGGTATTTTGGAACTTTATTCAATAGCCATTTTTTATCTTTTATTTTCAAGCTACAATACTGAAACTCAAAAGTAGCCTATTTGCTTGTATTATTACATACTTTTGGCATCAGTTCAGCAACTATTAATTTTGATGTTTATAATTTTGTAACATATATAGATATTATTTTCCATAGCTGGGAATGGAATAAAGCCTCATTATGTGACTCTTGCATATATGTTTTTCAGAAACAAAATCTCTTTTACTCCACTGCTACCATCTATTATAGATTTGAATAATTAATAGATATTAAATTAAATCAATATTTAATCGTCACTGCATGAAACATGGATTAAGTTTAAAAGATTGAGGTGTATTAGATACCCATGTAAGCATCTCATTAATAAAGACTGTGTCACAGAAGCTATTTTGGAAAAATGAATAAAGTAACACTTTTTATAAATTAATAATCAACAATCTTTGCTCTTAAAAAGTATTATGTAAGCTGAAATGAATAAAAAAAAGCACATCAAACACCTAACTTATTCAACAAGACAAAAGCATTTCTGTAACGCTATCTAGTGTAAACTATAAAATTCTCATTCTTAGTAATTGAATCCTTATCCTTAAACTGGTCTGAGAATGGGGATTTCAAATACTAAGATAGAAATTCTATACATATCTGGTAGTCATTGATTATTTTAGTTTACATTGCATGGCAGTAAATGGAGAGCTGCTTAAATCGGGGTTACATAATATTTTTAAAATGATCATTATTGTTATTGAAAAAATATGTGGGAAAAAAATTCTTACATAGTGTGAACTCTATCCTAAATCCATGAGAAGAAGTTTCTTCATCAGATTTAAATTTAATCCAAAACTTATTTGCATAATCTAAAATATTTGGGATCTCATTGCCACAATAACGACCCACAACTCTGCCTAATGAATTAAATTCTCTCACTTCCACATAGTCAAGATTGCAAAATTCTTCATATTGAATGTCAAAGGCACTATTTAAATAAACAGAATTTATAAATTAATATTACATATATACTAATAAATGTAATAGGTGTTATACTTTATCAATGAGTAATAACTATCTTCTGAAATCAGATTTCTGGTTGATATTTTTAATCTTTTGGAGTTTAAATATATTTATATTATATCAAGTATGATAATATTAAATAGTGCTATCACACTTAATATCAATTAGTCAATTAAAATGGCTGAGCACTTTCAGGAAACAGTACTTCTCATAATCATAGCCAGTTCTGACTCGTTCGTTGAAATTATTCTATCAGTATAATATGCAAACTCTATGCAAATGAGTCAATTAGACCATCTTTTTGATATAGCAAAACATGCTTCTTTATAATTAATGGCGAAAGAGTCCTCTGCTATGAAGTAAGCCTCCTTTACCTTACACTTAACATAATTTGCATAGAGTTTGCATATTATACTGATAGAATGATTTCAACAAACGAATCAGAACTGGCTATGATTATGAGAAGTACAGTTTCCTGAAAGCACTCAGCCATTTTAATTGATACTAATTATAAAGCTTTACATTATAAGTGTGATAGCACTATTTATTATTATCATAATTTGGACAAGTGTAAAGTCATAAATTTATAAGTTATTATATCAAGTAATATAAGGAAAATGTTATGATCCTTATATGTAAGCATGAAGACTGGTTTAAAGTTTTGATACTGAGAGTGATAGACCAGATCCATAATCCATGAATTACAAAATCCAGAATCTGCTACTCTACCACTGCAATAATTAAGATCTGCAAATTTCAATGAAAAATTTAGACTTTTGATTAGATATATTTTAATTTTATGAATAATATCAATAAATAAAAATAATATGTACAATATGTATAAAATTTTGAAGAAAACTATTTTCAAAATAACTTTTCTTTTCTTATGTGTCATAGCATCGGCTAGGAAGTGAACCCATTAACCTGGGATACTTGCTTGTAAGACAGCTGTGCTGACCTCTCAATCACCAACAAAATAATTTTATAATTATATATTTAAATATATACTGAAAAAAAAGTCAGTTTTATAAAGAAAAACAAATATATAAAGATTTATTTGAACATAAGGAAATTATATTCAATATCAGTCCAATATTATAACTAGAAATGAAACAAAAGTATAGTTCACATAGGTAATTTCATTCTATGTTTAAGAATTGTTAAGCAACAAATACATTTACGCTTTAGATTCATAAAAAAAATTATGAATGTATCTGTAAATAATTCATATTATTAAATATAAAATACAATAAACTATTAAAAGAATCTCTATTCTTCATAACTCAATAATAAATCTGCAGTGTTCAAGATCAAGCAAGGAATATATATGTGTGTGCAACAATAAATGTATAATAATTGTGTAGAATAAAAATAAGAACTTTGTACAATAGTTATGTAAAATACTTGTGTGCAATAATATATATATATGTAAAATAAATAAAATATCCGTTAATTAAAAAAAAACAATATTGTAATTATAATTGAAATAATATTTTTAATTATATATATATATGCACACATAATGATTATATAAATAGCTGTTATTATTGAATTTATGCACAAACATAGATTGACTGTCACAACACTTTGTTTAGGAAGAAAAAAAAACTTCTACAAAGGAACATGGATGCATTCTCACTCAAAACAATGGTATTTAATAGATTAAATTATTGTTAGGAGTCAGAATACATGAGTTCATATTATATGAGCCTTATAAGTTCAGACTGTTGGACAAATCATAGATTAGTACATTCTGAGATTAAATTGAATGATAGTTGCATTAAAAGCCAGATATTATTCCAATCATATTCACAAGAAAATTGATACATATTCTTTAGAAAAATCTACTATATATATTAATTCAAATTTGCATGCATTTGTTTACCTGTATAGTGAAGTGGTTTCTTTCTTTGTTATAACCTAAAGCTGAGTGCACTTTCAACAGCTTTAGATCTTCAGAACTGTCATATTATTAAAGCATGGAATTCATTTAAAGAATGTATCATGGATACAAATAAATTTATTTTGGCATTCTTAAAAAGAAGAATCATGATTGGTTTTTCAACAATGATCATATTATTAATGATTTAATTAAAAAGAAACACGAGACATTCTCTCCTTGGCAAAATAATAGCATAAGTTTAACTACTGCTAAAAAGGCTTTGTTACTCAATGTGATTTTAGAAAATGCCTTAAATTGTTTTTATTGATTTGATCAAGACACTTAATTCAATTAATGGCATTGTTTGAAATTAGTTAATTGCCCATCAAATTTTTTTCATATACAGATTATACATGATGGAATGAGAACAAATGTTATTACTACAGGTAAAAATATCTAAAATACATGAAATGAAAACTGGTGTTAAACAAGAATTTATACTTGCTCCACTGTTGTTTTCAATTTTTATGACAGCTAACTTTAGAATTGTTTATAGATTGCTTAATTAGACAGTAATCAAAATACGATACATGTTTGATGGTGTAATTTTTAATTTAAATCAGTTAGAAGCACAAACAATAACTTAATCTTTTCAGATTTTGGATTTACAATATGCTGATGATTGTGCTATTTTTTCTAGTTCAAAAACAATTTACAGAATGCTCATAATACTTTGAATGCAACTTATAAGTATTTCAGGTTATAAATTAATGTTAAAAAAAATCAGTTTTTTATCAGCAAGTGATGGAAGAAAAATCTTCAGCAATGTTTAGTTTGGATGGTTATCAACTTGAGAATGTATACGGTTTAAATACTTTAGTAATTTTATAAGGAGAAATGTGAAGTTAGATATTGACATCTAACAGAGACTCCAAAGTGTTGCTGCTGCTTTTAACATGTTAAAAGATGGGATGTGTCATCATAAAGAAATAACTGTGGAAACTAAATTAGCTATACATAAAGCTGTTATTTTATCTAACTTATTGTATGCATAAGAAACTTGGACTAATATAAAAACATTAGAAAGTTTCATTTTCATTTAAGGATGCTCAAAAAAATTTTTTAAATACAATGGCAAAATAGTCAAATCAATCAATATGTTTTCCAGCTGAGTGGATGGATTGAATCAATTGAGTCCACTATTGTAAATTGCATTTTCAATGGTTTGGATATATAAAACAAATAAAAAATAGAATAGTTTCTGATGAACTTCAACATAATTTTCATAGGAGAAATTGACCCCATCTTAGTTATAAGGGCTATCTCAAAGACATTCTAAAAAAGTCCAATGACAATAGTTTCCATTAGTAAAATATGATAAAGAATAAAATGCATCATAGAGATACAATTAGTCATGATGTTGAATTATTTCAGAAAAAAAATGTCTCTATTGAGAAAAGTAAAAGACATCATTGTAAAACATCAAGTAAACAAAAAAATCGATCAGCACATTCTATATGAGGAAGTATTTGTGGTTCACAGATTGGTTTGTATAGTCATTGCAAAACTTATTTTTAAAGTAGTTTGTCTCTTCCTATCAGTTTCCTTTTTCTTTTTGGGAATTGGAATGACCATGTTCATTTTTGTATGGCTATTTATTATTATTATTATTACATGATAGAATGAGAGAAATTGTTATTACTACACAGGTGGAACACCTGAGATGTGTGAAATAAAAACTGGCATTAAACAAGAATGTGACTTCTTTGAACATTGTTTTTAATTTTTGTAACAGTGACTTTGAAATTTTTTATAGGTAAATTAATGAAATAGATTCAAGATATGGAGGTTTGATGGTGAAATTTTTAATTAGAACATATTTGACAATTTGAATATAACATTTTTGTTTAATAATTAATGTTCAAAAAATTCAATTTCTTTATCAGTCAGTGACAGAAAAAAAATCTTCAGCAATTTTTAGCTTGAATAGTTATCAACTTGGAAATATAAACTAATTAGAAAAGTTTCATTTAAAAATGATGCTTCATAAAATTTTAAAAATGGAATGGCAAGAGTGTAAAATCTATCAATATGTTTTAACTTCATTGACTTGAATAAGTTAAATAAATAAATAATGCAAACTTTTCTAAAATGGTGTTTTACAGTGAATTTTCATGAGAGAAGTAGGTCCCATTTATACTACAAGGATTATGTCAATGACATTTTAAAAAGGTGCAATGTTGATTATTTTCATTAAAAAGATATAGCAGAGAATAAAATATATTGCAGAGTTACAATTAGACATGGTAATAAAGTAGTTCAGAAGTTTTCTGATAAAGAAAATTTAAAAAAGAACCATTCCAAAGTATCAAAGAACAAAATGTTCTATATGTTAATAGTTTGCATAGTCATTGTAAAACCAATGTATAGACAATATTTTATTTTTCGTGGAGTTGGAAAGATTATATTCATTATGTATAAATTTATCCAAAATGCCAACAACTAACCAGAACAAATCATCAGCTGATACCCTAAAAACTAAATTATCCAATCTTACACCAAGTATGTGCATTAAAGATCATAAAAAGCAAATGATAGCTATATCAAAATAGAGTAAACAGTATAATGCCAAATGTATCCAAACAAAATCTGAATATCAGTTACCGTGAACATCATAAGTGATTAGAACTTTCTAGTAATAAAAAGAGTAGGTCATACTCATAGATATCATAAACATATATGCCTACCACCTATCAGAAACATCATGCAATGAATCTATTAATACAGTGATTCAACAACCAGTGTCTTCCCCAATCAAAAGTAAAAATGTGGCCCAAACACAAGACAGACTAGCCTAAGAAGCACCAATAAATCCAGAACCTTTAATGAGAAAAATAGTATAAGGCACCAGTCTTTACCAAATCATATTTTTTCTATTTTTTTATCAAATAGGATGGAATGTAATGAACTCATTTGAATAAAAATGTCTAGTTCAGATTTATCAGATAACCAATAAGGATACTAATTAGTCGAAAATTTCTGGGTGTGAAAATTAAAATAAATACAATTGAAAGAACTTTTCTCAATGCATTTCAAAATAGTTTTATGTTATAGTAGGAATAAAATCTGTATTTGGTATTATATAGATGGTGACTAGATAATTGATAATAAATTAGTAAGTATAAATGATAATGAGCAACCACTGTACTTATTAATGCAATAGTATTTGATGCCTATAGAATCTTACACAAATATTTCACTATGATCATCATTTTGGGTTTATCTAGAACTCATTTAACACACAGATAATGTAAAAACTTATATTATTGAAAATATTATTGAAGAAGAGCATTTTACATATAATAATATGGTTAACTATCTGTATGTATTATGTAATAGCTTTCCAATCTACCACTTTAGTATTATAATTTTTTTATATAATCTAAATAACAGAAGGTAACAAACACTCTTATTTATATTATGTCAACTTCCTATGTAAATAATGTTATTTGATAAATATCTATTTTTTATTTCAAAATCACAGCAATGTAACAAAAGCAAAATTATGAGCATAAACAAAGGACACTGCATGATTGTAAGTATATAATAAAAATGGGGTGAATCACTGCTTAACATTTCTAATACTAAAAGAATTTATATTTAGTAATTTTCTGCCAACCAGATCGCCTTCTAATTATTATTTTTAGTTGGTCATTACATCCAATTTATAAAAATGCAAATAGTGTATTTTATGAATTAAGTTCTCAAATTTAATTTATATTCAAACTTAACAAATGTTATTCTTTTTACAAATGCAATTATAATACTCCAGTGCATTAATTTTCTTTTCAACAATTTTAACATTTGAATACTAATATTTGAAAATAGTGAGCAGAATAGCTTTTGTCTCAATTTCTTTCATTTTCCATACCAAATAGAAAAAAATATTATTCAATTATTTTAAGACTTATATAATTTAGTGCATTGACAGGATCAGAAACTGAAAATCCATTGATTATGGCTCAGCCTACTATTTTTGATGTTCAAGCATTCTGTAAAGTTCCAATTAATAAACTACACAATTATTTTTTTAGTTATTTTAATTTGATTTAATTATTTTAAATCGACTCCAAAATAATTACTGAAAGATTCTAGAATTAAAGAGAACCATTTTTTCATATTTATAAAATACTTTATGGCTTGGTTACACTAGCTTGATTTATACTTATTAATTATTATGGAACCATTTTCACCTCATTAAATATAATATATGCATATTCATACAGATCCAGCTCTCTACATATTTAAGTAAAACATTCAGTAAATTGTTGCTTGATGACTTTTTTTAATAAATGCACATTACTATTAGCCAATGTAAAAGATGTGATTATTTTAATAACTGAAAATACGCAATATGATATATTGGAAAAACATTATCACAGTATGAAACAATTAAAGTGATGGAATTCTTTTATAAGTTTGGTTTACATAAAAAGGGGACTGCCTTATTTAAATATATACATATTAATGCATCTGCACATGTATGTACTTTGTGAAATTTCTACTTTCTGAAAATCTTATTGAGAGGTTTTTAATTGCTAATATACAAAGTCATAACTGAACAATTTAAATATAAAACTGTATACTGTGTACAACAGTTTCTCCTTCTGACAAGTCCATTTATGTAGATACTGAATGCAAAATGAAACTGATCACATGATAGTAAAGTGAGCAGTTATTCTGATAGTATCCTGTTTATCACCGATGTCAACAGACAATTGGTGATCAAATTATTTTTTAATAAAATATTTATAGATTTGCTAATTTATTTTTAATTTCAGAATTTAAAAAATATTATAATCTGTTAGCATTTAATAAAATGAACCATAAATATGCATCTTATTAATAATCATGGATTTAAGTTTAAGGTACAATATTTTGAAGAAAGAAGAATGTTTTGATGTTCATTTATCAATTTTACAATTGTTTTCACATATTATTTTATGTTGTGATAATTTTATTTATATATGTAAAAAAAATTACTTGAATGAAATTTTTTTTTCATATCTAAAAATATCATGTATTTAGTTCATGTTGGTGTTAAAGCATATACTTTAATATGAATTAGATTTTGACAAAAATTAAACTAACCCTGACACCAAGCTGGAGTCAATAATTGACTAAAAGTGTAAATAATGTAATGCATCATGTAGACTCTTTCATTAATCAATTGTTTTCCATTTTTAAAAAGCTTTTACTATATAAAACTGAATATGGGTTAGCATAAATATAAACCAAGTTCAATGCAAATCTAAACTTTGGTGGAAAAGCTTGAAACATCAACTATATTCACATCAATTAATCATAAATTAAAGAATAAAAAATATTATATACATAATATAATTTTAGTTCACAAGAAATATTTTTTTAAAATTAAAATTTAAATGTCATAATAGATTGGGCTAACTATATTCATTATATTTGTTGAATATTGAGACACAATTATAAACACGTCTCTAGTTTTTAAGATTCTTTATATGGCAATTCCAATTTTAAAGTTGAATGAATAAAAATGTATTTTTTTATGGATCTTTCTCAGATAACTCCAATCAAGTGAATGTGACATCAAACTCTTACAAACTATTTAATTGCATTATCCTAGCAAAGCAATATGTTTAATTTGCTGATTTGATTTATCATTTATTTATAATACATATTCAACTAATATGACAACACTATTATTCTTATTTGGCCAATAACATGAATTGATTATTATTATTAAATTTCCAAATGTTTTATAGTAAAATAGGAAAAAAAAGCTAAAAATCGCTGTCTAAAAAATAGAACATAAGTTACAAATGTAAAACAGGTAAAAAAAATTATGTAAATAGACTGTGATATAATGATTGTTGACAAGGAATATTACAAAAATAAATAGTTTATATGAAATTGTTAAAAACTAAAAAAAATATTTATTATCTGTTTCTAAAAAATGAAACATTTCTTGAAAACAAATTACCTGAATGAAAGTTGAATTTTGTTTCCAGGTGAGGCTGATATCGTCCAAACACATTCAGAAAGAGGAGGGTAATTATTAGGATAGTTAGGACTTAAAATAGAACCAAAAATTTCCTGTATGTCACCACCACAATCTAAAAATTATTAAGCAGTATACATAGAGTACACATACATATATAAATACTATATTTGAATATAATAATCATGATTTATGAAGTATAAATAATAAATGCAAGAAAATAATAAATTATATCAAGTAATTATTTTTTTAATTCTTTTCTCAGTTAGGAATAAAACCAAAAACATTTAGATCTAGTGATAACATTATGATATATTATTTCTCTTAATTTAATGATAAATTTACATTTTTTTAATATAATATAATACAATTATTGTTTCCTAATTGAAACCCAGGTGTAATTAATTAATTTGGTATAGTTAAATTCCAATATCATGAGGAGTTTTAATTATTTAGAAATAAATATTGTATATAGATTGCTCATTGAATGAATAAGTACAAAATCAATTATTTGTTATCCATATGCATTAATAAGAGATTCATAATAAATATCAAATCTAATTATTATGTAAAAAATTAAATGAAAGAGAATTCCATATATGAAATTGTATGTGTGGTTTCTTTAATTATTTATATCAGAGTTGCTATTATTGTTTTTATGTGCCATACAATGATAATTAAAAACACTTATATAATCAGTAATATTTTTATATAGGATTATTTCCATCATCTAATATGTGTATTGAATGTCTTTAGAAAAATTTAACTTTATTTAAATATTCCAAATACATTCAACTGTTAGTAATAGTACATCAAACAGGTTAGTCTCCCCTCTTCTTCAGGTGTTGCTGGCCTGACCAGTGATAGTACTAGCATGGGATTCAAACCTGGGTCCTTAGATTCTTGAGTTTTGAATTTTACGGTAACACTCTAACCAACTGAGCCATCCTGCCAAAGACAACAAACTGTAGTAATTTCATATACTTATCTATGAGGTTCCTCCTGATTTCTCCACTTTTTTCTAAGAGCAAAGTTGATTAGTGGTTTCCATACATTATATATAGTCACACTGGGTTGGCTTATGGGACTTTTTACCATTGTCATGTGAGCAGCTTCTTTAAATTTT
The DNA here is from genome assembly GCA_028023455.1 of Epiperipatus broadwayi. Lineage (NCBI taxonomy): Eukaryota > Metazoa > Onychophora > Udeonychophora > Euonychophora > Peripatidae > Epiperipatus > Epiperipatus broadwayi. Next base: position 1,638,447 of record JAQFVV010006246.1, on the reverse strand, counting down.
CTTCTTTGTACCTTTTCTTCTCTATCCAATAGTTAATTTTTTCTAAAGTCATTCAATACATATATTAATTATATGAATGGAAATAGTCCATTATCAAAATACAACTAAAACACCATCATCACAAACTTTCAGGAAAACACAGCTTCTTATATCGTTCATAAAATGTAAAAAAAATTTTTCTGCCATAGAATTTCCTTTGATAGTTATATCTATATATTTTTATTAATACAAGGATAAAATTTTGAATAATAGATTTTGTAGGATAAATATTTAAGAATTTATTAAAAATCGAGATATTGTTGCATTAACAATTAACGCCTCTTTTAGGATGACATGTTTAAGTTGTAAAATGTGTTCTAAGGGAGATTTCAAATAGTTGACATTGATTCAAAACTATTATCTACTGAGATTTATGTTAATAAAATCTGTAGTATTCAGTTCAATCTCTTCCTAAGGAAACCTACAGCTTATACATTGGTTCTATGATCTTTATTTTTTTCAACTTTACATAAACTTAATTACAATTAATTACTTTTTTTTTCAACTAACTTCTTAACTAATTTTTTTTTTTAGAGTAGAAAATAGAAATTACAATTTTATATATCTATTAAAACTATTGTTATCTCCCCCAAATAAAAAAACAAAATATAACACTTAAAATATAAAACAAATCTTAATTCCTTTAAAGCTCTATTTCTTTTTCTTTTCTCTCCCCTTTTTAAACCTAACTTTAAAAAGACACCAATTTACTTTATTTGATTAATCTGCATAATCTAATTGTCTTTGAAAGTAATGTAATATTTTATTAATTCATTCAAACATTCAATACTATAATTATATGTAAAGTACTTTCTTTTCCCTTATATTTTTTCCTCTCTTTATTATGTTTTCTTCAAAACATATTATTTTATTAGTATTCTTATTACAGTAATTTAAAACTACGTTTTTTATTTTATCCTGTTTCAACTCACTATTTAAAATTATTCTATCATGTATGATACCATATGAGTGACCATGAATTATATATGAAATATCGATTTCAATATTATGTTTGTTTACTTTTTAATTTTTTTATTATTACTAATTTTTTTTGTATGTATTTTCATATATAGTCCTACATATTTTTTCACTGATAAAAGTAATTGCTTATAATTACAGTGTTTTGATAAAAAATTCAACTTATAAACATCACATGATCCTAAGATCTAGGTGCAGTGCTCTCAGATTCAAGGTTCCTCACTGATGAAGGGCACAAGCCAGAAACTAGTCTGGGGATATTGGATGAGTAGGCACTAGATGGGGATTGTATGCACAAGCCTTCTGGCATTCATTGATTACTCTGGCTTGCACTGAGTGGCAATACTGTATGGAGAGTTTTGGCTGTTTTAAATTCAACTTATGTGATTTAAATCTTGATTAAATTTACAAATTGCCTGAAAGATTTTTTTGCCTTACTATTTTAGCATAATCAACTGCCTGGTTTGATTAGTAACATGTTATTGAAAAACTTTTTTTGTCACTCTCATATGGCATGTCAATAAAATAGAGCAAATTAATATTTTCTCAGCCATTAAATAAAAATAAATAAGATAGTTTGAAGTCATACACATGGAATGACCCATCAAATAATCATAAAAAATGTTAATCAGATTTTATATATACATAGAATACTCTAATTAAATGAGTACTTGTGTGTATTATAATACTTACTTGTTAAAGATCTACCATAAATAGCTCTAAATCCACCCCGTTTTTGACTTGAACCAGAAATAAAACGAACATAAAGAAATCGACCATGAGATATAATAGGTGCTGGTATTAAGTACCCACAATATTTTCCAATTTCTGGAGCTAATTCATTATTACCATCAAGAACCAGAACATAATCAGTGCAATTATCTTCAAGATTCATGGTCTTAAATTGTAAATCAACAACTTCTCCTAAAAAAATATATTAATAACATTTACTGTAACTATGTACTCAACATGGAGAATATATATATATATATATATATATATATATTCTATATATATATATATATATATATATATATACATATATATATATATATATATATATATATATATATATATGTTTGACATACTATGTGTCTCTCTATAAATAATAACCCTAAAAATAATAAATAGTGGTAATTAACTATTATATACAGTCTTTCAATCCATGAAAGTACTTCTGCAGCTAGAAAATCTAATATATAATAGTTAATTACTGTTATATTTATTATTTTTATTGTTATTATAAAAGTTTTTAATTAATGAAAACATTTTATTTATGTATATATATATATATATATATATATATATATATACATAAATATAAATATATATATATATATATATATATTGTAACTTTACAGTTTACTGTAAATTGGTTAAATTTGAAAACTAAAAATTTTATTGGCTTGGATTAATTCAATTTTTATAGTTAAGCTAATGTATTTATCATTTTCATTGATTGCAAAGAATAAAACATAATCATGGTCTTATTTAAATAGTCTCTCATATCAATGTTTAAAAAAATTATAGTATTATAAAGCATTTTGAATAGCTTTACAAGCTGATTTTAATCTCTAAATTTGTATAAAGATGCATATGCTATCATTGCTATTCTTATTAAGTAATAAAATTATTGATTGTATAAATTAAAAGAACTGCTACATGCATATAAATGATTGGTTGTTTCTTGTTCTTTATATAAGAAAGTGCCTGTAAAAATTTTGACAGTTCTGGGATTTTTGTTTTGATTTTAAAATGAAATGAATCTTTTAGAATTTTTTAACATTATTTTGCTGATTTAAGGAATTTTTTTTTCAAAAAATTATTGTAAAAATATAAATTATTTTAGAAGAATGATTCAGAATTTAATAGAAAATTTTTTGTAAATTTTTTTTCTGGATAAAAATCCTACTACATCTCAAATTTGAGGGTAAACTTTGTTCCAAATTTTGGATCCCTAAAAAGAAAATGCATCTTAGGCATCTTATATTCGAAGTAATATGGTATCTGCCTAGTGGGGCTGCTTAAGCTTTCAACTTTTGATAGTATTAAACCATTATTCTATATCAGAATTCAATAAACTGAACTTGATTTTTATATTTGCAAATGAAAAAAAAATTTTTAATTCATATTTAAACTTCACAAATATTAAAAAATGACTTTGTAATGATAGCAAAGATGCTTTTGTCATTGAACAATTGATGTCAGAAAATAAACAAAATCTTTTTTTAATTAAAAGTTGTATTTACAATGTGAACAAAAAATATTAATCTGTGGTAAATTTATCAAATTCTGCTTTAAATTTTTTTTTCTAATTTTTAGAATATCTCAAGTTATCATATCATATTTGCAGTGACATATTAGCCATCATTTTCATAAGGTGAGGGTTTTCTAGATCAATATTATGCTAAAAGTAATTACCTTCTATTTTTAAAAATAAAACATATATGTAAAAAATAACAGTGTAATAACGTATACTTTTGATTTTTAATAATTATTACATGCTTATTACATAAAAAATCATAATAAACTTTGCAAAAAAAAAGTTTTTACTTAATGCAAAGTTTATCTAAAGTAATCTTGCAAATGTCCATGAAACAGATTACAAAGAACAATGTACATCAAAGAGGTGGAGGCAGGCAGAATTAAAATATTTTGGCTTTGCTGAAGTTCAGTTATACTGGTGTTTTCAGATTTTTTCTTCAACCAAAAAATCAAAATACAAAACTACATGACTTAACTAATTTAAAAAAATAAAAAATTAGCAAAGTATCAAACAAACAAAATTTTAATTTAACACAATTAAAGATTTTTCTGAATTTCTCTGCCTAAAAAACCATCAAGATGATTGATAAAAGAATAAAAATTGAAACAATAATCATTTGTAGAAATTTTACATAGCTTTTAGTTTCATAGTTGAGTTGATGATCTTTGGTAGATAGTTAACAGAAATTCATTAAAATAGTAGGAATGTAATCAATCCAAAAGAATAATATTTTAGCCAGCTATTTTTTCAGGAGTGATGTTAATGTATATGTAAGTAGATGCTAGTCTTCATAAAATAATTTTCTTATTTTCTTCTTCAACTGTTAGAACTTAGCATGTCTTCTGTATTCTAATGCTTACATTATTATTCAATTCTCTAACTCCATTTCAGTTCAAAACATCAAATATCTTAAAATTGATTTATAATTTTTTATTTAGATAAATTTCACTATGAAAAGTATAAAGATTATTTAAATAAAAGCAAGTTGATAATTATTCTTAGAAATTAAAACAGTTTATTTTTACAAAGATAAGTTAAAACAATGCATATTTGATTATGCTTAATTATAATAATTAGGAAAATATCACAATTCATTTTTTTAAAGATACAAAATTGCTTATATTAAAAAAATATATATAATTCAACTTTATATAAATTATTCCATATGAAAAATTCATTATTACATATACTAAAAGTATTTACTCTAATCATCATTATCAAATAAATATAATCATTATCACCAAAATCATATTGTTCCAATATATAAATATACATACATACATCTCCACAATTAAATCACTAGTTAAAAGCGATTTTAAAAAAAAAAAAATTAACGATGGTTTAATTTTATTTGAATAGTAATTTAATTGTGAATTGGCATGCATAATTTATCATATTGACTAATTTAGCTTTTGACATTTAATATTAATATTTTATAATATATATATACACATATGCGTGTGTGTGCACATGCAAAAGAAAATGAATTTTAAAAAATACTTTAAAAATTCATTCCAAAAGATATTTCTATTAATAAAAAATATGTAGCATGCATTAAAACTGAATAAAACAAAACTTTGTCAAAAGAAAAAAACCTACCAGATGACTGACTATCGATTATCCATGAACAATTTGAGTTTTCTTCGTAATAATCAGGATAATTTGGAGAGACAATTTCTCCATCAATAGAAGCATCCAATTTACCTCCACATCCTAAAATAAATTATATATATACATACATTTCATAATTATAAATTGTAATGACATATAGCATGTTGAAGAGGAAATAACTGATGAGAATATACAGGCTTTAGCAGAGCTAACTCATGCTGAATTTCAATATTATGTAACGAAATCGAATGGGTTGTTAAATGCAAAGATAAAAATAATAGTTTCACATTAAACAGCTATCGGTAAGCCAAATTGTATAATTAAAAATATAAAATAGCTCTTTAATAATTAGTAATGAATATGGAATGGCAATTGATCAAGCTCCATTAGCATATTCAAATTTTTGAAAGGCATAAAAGATTTATTTGAGAAGAAATCAAATTAATCAAATGTAAAAATCATGTGGATTTAATTAGTATTATCAAATCCCAAAAATGGATTCCTTTTTTTTTTATAGCAATTTTGAGTAAAATCAGTTTTACTTATTTTAAAAATAATGTTAGTCATCCCATGATGATAGTACAATCTAGATTCCTAAATTGACTAATTCTATATTAAGATTTAATATTTTTGACACCTTTGCTTAATTTTATTAGTCCTTAAGTATGAGTATGGAATCAATCATAGTGACTGCACTTTTGTATATTATATGTACAGAAAAAGAATATATTCAAGAGAAAAAAAAACGGCTGACCAAAAATAAGTTAATAACATTAATCTAATGATTAAATAATTAGAAACATTAAATAATATGATAAAATAAGGAATTTCAACTTAAGTTTCTATGCATATCATTTACATCTTTTTTAAAATAAGAATTCACAATTAATTATTTAATTTAAAAAGTTCTAAAAAAATTATCATAAATGCAGATTGATCAGATGTATATTAACATATAAATCTATATTTGTTTGCTCATGAATTATAAAAAGGTAATTAATGAAATAATAACACTTCTGTCATAAAAAACTTTTATAAACTCATCTAAATGTTCTTGTATTAATTATATATATATATATTGAAGTGGTAAATCTGTAGTACATATTTAGCTTCACTGCCTGATGACATTACAGATCTTTAAAGTAGGATTTGAACCAATTTATGTTTATTTGGTCATCCAGGAATGTTAGGCACACACATACACATACAATTTTCACCATGTTTATTCAAAATGGTTATGTTTACCCAGTTGTGTTATTATTTTAACTTAAGTATATTTTATTTCCAAGCTTGTAAATTCCTTTCACTTAGATAATTGTGTATGTGCGTATATGTATTACAGATACGAAAATAAATACGATTAATGTAAAGCTAAAGCAATGCCAGAAAGTTCTAGAAAGTATTATTACAATTTAAAAAATGTCATTTTCATTTAACTATTTCAAGTCAAACTAACAAAAATCATATTCTTAAAGCTATTTTCAATTTTAGGAAGTACATTTAAATAACGCTTTCTGGAATATATTTGTTTACATCTTCCAATTTTGCCAAATTTTAAGTATAGGGGAGTAAAAGTTCTAGGCACATGAAAAATGAGTTTAGATCACCCTATCATCTTGTGTTTGATTAGAGAGTGAAACAGAATGAATTCTGAGTAAAGCAAGCATTTGCCCTTCCTGATCTTAGATTGCCTCGTACTGCCTTTCCGCCATGTCATTGTCACTTGAGAACTGTTCTGTTTAAATGTGAAAGAACAATTGGAAGATGCCTACCATTATTTGGTTAATATTGTGTTTTGTTCACCATGCTTTCACATCTAAATTTCATATACATTATTCTAAATGGCCACTATAACTTCTAAAGGTAATCCATTTTGCTGATGAATGAATTCTTTATATTCCTTGTTTTATTCCTAAATTCTAATTATATTCATAATGAAATCTTTTATTTATATGTTAACTGACTATAAGCTCAGTTATCGTCATTGTTAAATTTATGATTTTCTCTCTAAAGTTTTAAAATCTCGTTCTATCAACGCTAGCACAGAATTATGTATTTTAAATCTATCATTAGGTTTTAAGTTTTAGGCTTTAGTTATCTTATTTTCATGTGGCACACTTATTTTAAATATGTATTTTATTGAATCTAGCAAACTTATATCATTTCAGCCACCGTTCCAATATTTTGGAATATTTAAATAGTTAAATGTAAAATTTCTTATTGAATGCAGTTCACTCAATTGAACATTTTGAAATAAATGCTTAATGGCAGATTGTTTAAAATGTAATATTATGGGATAATATAAACTTTTTGTTGTTGACACTATTGATTTAAATGCATTTTATGTTCTCTATATAAATCTGATTATTAATCTATTTTAATAATTATTTATTGCTTTCATGCCATTGACTGTTAACTTGCTTATAATACACTATCGTTAAGAATACTTTGGGCTTGTTAAATAGAAAAAAATAATATTTCCCCTCTTCTATATTTTACATCCTAACTTGCTAAAGTTATAGATACATTGCTGAGTGGGTTAATATCTTGTCATGGTGTTACACATGATATTATTACTTTATTTAAGTTTAAATTATTGCATTAGTCATTTAAGACTTAAGCGATATTCGCATTGCTTACTTATGATAGTATTTTAAAGAATTTGTATTTTGCTTTATCATATCTATTCCTATGGAAGTCCCAGATTTTCTTCATGTAACTTGTCTAAGAATGAGGTTTGGTAGCATCGACTTCAGGAGAAATGTTAAATTGTTAAGGCTCTATATGGGAAACATCGACAAGTTTGAACCATAGCATTCTTACCACTCATCTCTTCAAGTATCATCTTGTTAAATACAAGCAGAATCTTATATATGATAAAGCCTTTCAGTCCAAAGGCATATCTGAACTCCACTTTTAACAGTATCATTGCAGTCAGCACTGCGAGTTCTCTTTCTTATGTGTATTTCCTGTATTATCCATAAGACATGGTGCAGTGATGTTGGTCACAGTAAAACTCATTTAAGCTAACCCTTTCCTCATTTGTACAGGCCCAGATGTGCTCATGAATGATAAATTTTTAACTGTCATATCAAGAGTAAACCTCTCTTTTGAGGTGAATTTATAGATGTCTTTTATCATTACTTTAACATAATGATCATAGCATGAATAACATTAATCTATTGTTATTTGTAGATCATTAGCATACTACATCAGTTGACTATATGCAAAGTTTTAACCATATGAAATATGTGCTATGTTTCTGATGTAAATTAAATTGTTTATGTTCATTAAATTATTATTGTTGATAATTATTTATGTGTTGGTCTTACTGAATCTCATTCATTAAATCTCACTTGTTCCTTATAATAATATTAAAATTTACAAATTATAACTGATTACTTTAAATGAACATTATCCCTGGGTTGTTTTGTCCTTGCTCATTCTGGATGAATACTATATTATAATTCATGTTTCTTTTGCAATGCTATCTGTGTGCAATTCATTTAAATTTATAGATTTTTCCTTCACATAAGATATTTGATTGAGCCAAGATTTAATATTATTTATTTATAATAATTACCCTATAGATCTCATGTTTCTCCACTGTGTCTGCAGGACCAGAATGAATAAAATTTCATCTGTTATCATCAGAAGTGTTGTTCATAATGATATAGTTTTAGAAAAGAGCAAATAGAGCAGAATCCATGATTGCTCCTGACCTGGGTATCTCGGGCATGAGTGGATTTAGGGTACTTTTGCTTAGATTCTAAACCTTGTTAAATGAGCATACAATTCTGACTGGTATAATATATATATATACTTTTTAAGTGTAAATACACATTTCATAAAGTTTGTCACTTGCAGTAGAAGGAATTGTTGGATTCACTTTTCCAATTATGATTTTTTTTTGTTACTAGTTTTATTTGTATTCTTGGATGATTTGATGTAAAGATGTTTAATTTCTATGAATTTCCTTTTTATAATTATTTATATACTTGTAAAATAATATAGGCGCTATTGCACCTGAACGCAAAGGTAATTTATATTTAAAACAAAATAAAAGACTGATAGTTGTTATTCCAGAAAAGCAGCTCTTTATGGCTATTTCAAATTTCAGGATAAGTTGCATAATGATGATTTAGCAACAGAAAAAATAGTGACGAATAACCCAAAGAAACTTGCCAAACTGCTTATATTATTTAAAGCCTTAACAATATTAATGCATTCCATTTTTTGTTTATAGTAAGAACATAATAATAATTATAATCTTTCATATAGTTGTTCCTTCAGTGTCTTATGATAAATTTAAAATCTTTTTTTTTTTTCAATTCCAATTAACTACTCATTTGGTTTCTTAAACAGTATTCCAACTGGCTATTTTCTTTTTTTTTAATTGTTCTAGTGCTTTTTGTCAATTTTTTGGTAAATAACATGATCTCTTGCTATATCTGCTTACAGATTGACTGATACAAAAATTATTTTTTGACTTCAATTAATTTTTTCAGTTAACCACTTTTATAGATGAATTTTCTTTAATTAATTTTTTACAATTAATTACTTGAATATTGAATAAAATATTATTTAAGAAAATGAAGCAGAATTTTTATTTTTTGTAAGCATAATATTACACCAATTACAACATAAATATATTGTGACAGGTACTTTTGGAATGACTATGCATAAGGTGGTTGTAACTAAAGCTATAACTTATCACATGTATATAGACTGATATTTTTGTATTAATTTAAGCTATATTTTATCTCTATTACAATAATCAATCAAGTACATATTATATAAACGTACTGTTAAATGAATAATGATGGTATGTGCATATATTTTTTTTACCCACACAGAAAAATAATGTTATATGTACCATCATTGTTTTTATATTTTTATTTTTAATGATCACAATTTTCTAATATGCATTTTGGTTAATTTGTTTACATGCTGAAATATATATATATATAAGGATAATTAAAAATAATTGCAAATTGTCCACCACATCTATTTTTGTTATATTTGTCAGATATTTTTTCTGTTAATAAAGTTAAGGCAAGGGTAGGTTATTATTGTTTGACCAAATGTTAATTTTACTAATAGATTGGAATGGTCATCCTGCTTTATGTTTTATTTTTTAAGAACAAGAAAATATTAAGTAATTAGATGCGAGGCAGAGAAAATCTGGTGATTTTATTTCAGATTTGCTTTTTAGTTTTAATCTTTTGTAAGGAAAAAATAGAAAAACTTTCCTCTTGTGTTAAAATTGATGTAAATGAAATTCCTCAATCAACAAAGGTGGTCAGAGTGACAGCTAAAGATTAAAATAAGAGATAAGAAATGGTCACATGTAATAAGTTAAATGCATTATTCCAATCATTTAACCATGAATTTAGAGTTGGCTGATTTAGTAGTAATAGGGGGGGGAGGCTAATTAAATTCATATAGGGGAGGCTAATTAAATTCATATAGTAATGAGTGTGCTATAAAAGCTGTTCAACAGGTGCCAGATGGGGTTAGATAGATCGCTTATATTATTTTGAGCTGCTATGAAATATTGTGGTTGCTATGTTGTGTTTTTTAGTCTGCTGTTCTGGTCCCTGCTGCTAAAGCATCTAGGAAGACCTGCTGATGATAATATTTGTAATCTGTAAGCTACTGGAGCCATTTTATTAAGGCTGAATCTAAGGAGATGCTGATCATCCAATATTAAAGAAATTAGTAAAAAAGAAACTGAGCTGAGCCTGGCTTCAAATGAATCCCACCATAATTATTTGAATAAGTTGCAGTTTGCTGACATTGTACTAAAGAAGAGAAATGTCGGTAAAAACCCTGAAGAAAAGGTGAAAATGACTAAAGTAGTCAGCATGATAAAGATGGAATAGTCTCCCCACATTAGTGCACCAATCTGACTTCTTTTTATGTGCCCACCATGTAGCCACTAATGCCAGCTGATGATATTGAACATATACATCCTGCTGAAATGATCCTCACTGCCCTGTTATCAAGTTTTGTTGGCCACTCAGAAGCCTCAAAGTTTGGATGAAGAAATCTGAAAATGCTGGATGGTATTTTTTTATTCATTTATTATTTTATTTGATTATTTTCTATATGCTTCAGTAAAGATGAATTCTATTGATATACATTGTGTTGCACTACTGTAACAGTCAGGTTTATGCATTTGCTCAACAGACAGAGAGTCCGAGCAAGAGAACCAAAAGCTAACCAAGTCAGGATAATAATATCCTACATTTGATCATACCTCAACTTTATAACTTGTGCTTCCAAATCAACCCATTGTGAATGACATGCCTGAGATTACACTCAATATCTCTTGATTCATGTTCCAGCAAAAGCAAAGCAGTAAAACATGAGACACCCCCCAAATATATTATATAACTTAACTAGTGATTCATAATGTAATGAGCAAGAATGGAGACTGAGATAAATTTATATTTCATAAAATTTAATATAACAAGTTTTAAAGCAAAATAAATTGGGTATATTTTGCTCACGCATAGGTGAGTGAATACTCAGGTTACAAAGACTATAATACAACAATTTATATAGTGCTCACATGCAGGTGACTCAAGGTGACAAATAATATAATAAAGCAAATTATATAGTGCTCGCATGCAGGTGAAAGGTTTTTGGGGTTACAAAATGTTTAATTTGTCTCTGAATTTAATATGCTTATACCATCTTCTATGTCATAACCCATGCTATGTTTTATATAGTGGAAATCAGTAATAGTTAGAGTGATCAATTCTGGTAACTGATGAAGATTATATTATTATTTTTACTAAGTTTAAACCCAACTAAAATGCTATTCGCATGATATTTTATATAACTGCTACACAGATAAATGCATAAACTCAGATTTCAAATCAGACCAAAGCTGAAGTTACTTTCTATGGAAGCTGAACTGGGGTGTGGCAGTCAAACATCAGAGTGTTATAACTATAGTATCAGAATAAGTGTGCCTTGAATGTATGCTTAATTGAGGTTTATTACCTAGTAATCAGTTCCCCAGACTGGCTACTTGCTATAATATGAAGAGGCCTTTTTATTCAAGTGAGCAGAACAGTGGCTTACAAGCCCTTTGGAATGCTTTGGTTCCTTTAAATACAAATAAATGTCACAGTTGTCTAAACCTTCAAGGCATGACTAGACATGGAAATGACCCTGATGTAGGCCATTATAGGTATAGCAAGGAGAGATGTATATTTATTTATGCTAACTAGTAACACATTCGCAATGCTAATTTCATATATTCATAAATTAATTACACCAAAATCTTAGCTTCTTTCTGCACTACTACCACTGGTCAGTTCATAAATGAGATTATTAAGTCACATGATAAAGGCGATAATACGAATCTGATTTAAGGATCTCTGCATAACTTCTTAATCTCTAATTAAATGGAGTTATAGCAAAATTTAAAGATTTACTAGAACTTGAAACATTAATTATATGTTGTATAATTTACATCTAATATCAAACGAACTGATTTCTAAATAATCTACGTTAAATATGAATTCTTAAATAGATCACATAAAATATTGATTCTTAAATAACTTACTCAAATATTAATTTAAAATAACTCGTTAAATATCCATTTCAAATAACTTACGCAAAATATGTGTTTTAAATAACTTGCGCAAAATATACATTTTAAATAACTTATTTTGTGCATTATAAGTAACTGATTCACTCTAGCATAAATAATAGTTTGGTTTCAGAAAGGAGTTTTGCCTATATTTCTTTATATTACAATAATCTGACATAATGGAAAGGTGTTTACTCACCCCTCCGATAATTATTAAAACCCACAAACTTAATTAATAAACATGAACTTAAAACTAAAGATAGATGGCATAACAACAAATTGCATAAAATGATCAATAAAGTTATAATTTAGAAATGAAGAATTTATTTGAAATGGTTTTATAGAAACTAAATATTTTATGCTTACCTAAAATATTTATGATCAAGCAAAAATTTTGAGAGTGCTCTAAGCTTTAAAGTAAATTTAATATAAACAGTTTAGTTTAACATTTAAATAGTATAATTAAATATGAGATTTGCTTAGATAGCTAGCTTTTAATTTAGAATGGTTTAGTAATAAATTAATGTATTCTGCAGAATGATTTACCAGTAATCTTGGTAGAAAGTCTTTCAAGGCATTCTTTACTGTGCATCTTCTCTCTTTCAAATCAGCTGTGGTTTTTCTAGGTTTAAGTCTGGATGTAGCTTCATAAATTTACTTCAGGGGTGGTTTTCCTCCATCACTGTGGTCAGGAAGTATTTCAGGTGTAACTTCTCCATTACTGGGCTAGGGTTGAGGTTGATGTTTTCTTTCATTCTGTAGCTCTGGTCCTGGGAAAATAGACAGCTGTCTATTGTCCCTAGCCCACGGTCCTCATCTGAACAGCTTGAGTAATGCCTTAGTAGAATTCAGTTTGCTAAAGGAATGCAGGAACAGCTTTTTAATTATTTTTGCGGCACTGGTCTTTTAGAAAATATGTATCAGCAGCAACAACAACATTTGATAGCTACTACAGACCTTTTTTATATTCTATTTTTGACAGTAGGTCCCTCCCCCTTTTACTTTTACAATGTCACTTGTTTACTGGTTCGGACTTTGCCTTGAACCAAATTTCCACTTAGTAAAATATTTGCTATAGTTAAATCTGATCTTAAAAGCTCTATACCCTAGAGTTTTCCAATTTGCATCATAGCTACATCCAGAATTAAAGATCTATTCCCTAGAGTTTTGCAATAGCACTTAGTATGAATTTATGCCTGACTGAATTTTCTAATTTGGTTTTTTTTTACTATAGTTTTAATTTTAAATGGGTCAAGTTTCAGCCAAAGATTATTTTTAGATGAAATGTTAAAACTTGTAAACAGATTACAGCTTAAAACATCACATGACCACTACCTCTTATGCTTGTGTATAACTGTTGTTAAAACCAGCAAAACTCACTATATATATTGCCACACACAGCAAGTTAGAGTAATCAATGGATGCTAAAAGTATTGTGCATAAAATCTCCATCTACTGCCTGGAGATATTGGATGAGCAGGTACTAAATGGGGATTTTATGTACAAGCCTTCTGGCATCCATTGATTACTCTAGCTTGCTGTGTATGTCAATATATATAGTGAGTTTTGCCTGTTTTTAGATTACAGCTTGTGTAATTTTAAACAAACAACAAAACTTGAAAATTATTTAAAATGAATATTAAACCTAAATGAATATTTTTATAAATTTAAACTTATTAGTTTTAACAAACGTAAATGAATATGCGCATATATAAATATTTATGACTATATTTTTATATTATAGTTAACAAGGCGATTATACACACACATACTCGGCAATATTACAAGCACACTCAAAGTTTTAAATTAAACAAATACATGCAATCACTCATGACTATATTTTTATATTATAGTTAACAAGGCGATTATACACACACATACTCGGCAATATTACAAGCACACTCAAAGTTTTAAATTAAACAAATACATGCAATCTGAGTGAAACGAAATACACTATTATAGAATATAATAGGTGAAACAGATCTAACTGTTTTACTACATGTATGTCAAGTTATTGATCCACCAAGTGTTGGACTGTGTTACGTTAAATCATCTTCCCTCATTAATTTTAAAATGCTTAGATGTACGTATGTATGTGTGTGGGTTTTTTTTGTTTATTACTGCCAATAACACATATATGCATATAATAAATGAAATTTATATTGATTTAAAGAAAAGCATTTTCCTTTGTCTCTGTATTCATTTGATATTTATACAAACACACACTTCCCAAATGTTTAGTTAAGAAGTAGGAAAGACACACAGATAGGCATACATGTATATCCTTTGTCTCTGTATTCATTTGATATTTATACAAACACACACTTCCCAAATGTTTAGTTAAGAAGTAGGAAAGACACACAGATAGGCATACATGTATATCCATTTTTTTGATATATGAAATAAAAGTAATGCTGAATATGTGTATGTGTATGGGTGGAAACTTAGACCACTTCATTCAAGGGCATCTGTATGGAAACAGGGAGGGGAGCGCTACAAGAAAATTGGATCCATATTACTCATAGGTCTTTCTCTGATTATAATACTGGGGTTAATAAAAATGTATTTTATTCATGTATATAAATGATGGTGGTTTATTTGGGAAAATAAATGTTTTTCTTTTTAAATCATTTTTTTATGAGAGTTTCATTTATTTTTTTCTCTCTCGCAAATGAGACTATATACATTTTGTGATCATAGCATAATCCACAAGTTAACTGAGATAAAGAGATATGGGGCACTATTTTTATCAGGTTATTAAAAGTTTGTTGTCATGCCAATATCTTTCTTTACTTATTTGTTTTATATGCTTTGTTGGTAGGTGTATATCATTTCAGAAGGAATTCTCCTCTTCCAGAAGTGGCATGTAAAGGCCAGGTTCAAATCCTGCCTTTAAAGGTATGTAATGACCAACATCCTGATATCAATAAACATGGTAGTGGAGTTTTCATAAGAGAAAGATCTAAAAACATAACTAGCTTTTGTTTGATTTCTCTCATCTAAAAATTCAATTAGTTAATGGCAAGTCATTAAGTTTAGAGTTTATTATTGAGTTTATAAGGATGCCATACTTCAGATGTGCAACAGCAACTTCATATTTGGTTCTATGCACATGGTAAGAATTTGCAGGGCAGGCACTAACCAGTACAGAATGAGTTGTCACCAAACATGTAAAGACTGAATTAATGTGTCCAAGATAGCAAAAATTAAGCATCTAATGTAAAACTAAAAAATCAGAAAAAGTTTTTTAAAAAAAAATTTACATATAGAAATTTAAAACTTTGAATAAAAAACTTGGTTGGAGTGAGAAATGAGATGGTGTGTAAATATATAAATAGCATACAAGTGTAAAATGGGTGGACTTCCATTTTTTTTTTTTGTTAATTTTATTTTGTTATTCAAAAAAGAGAAGAAAGAGAGCAAAAAGGAGATCTTGGCAGATGGAGTTTTTTTTTTTTTTTGTTATTTTAGTAGATATTAAAGTTGTCTTTATATTTTATGTTTCTTTTTGATGTTTAATGATAGATATAGGTGAGAAAATATAGACTAGCTGGAGATAGTTTATAAGAGATTGAAACATGATGAACAGAATCGGCAGGAGTTAGGTTTTAGGGTGCACCGCATATTCAGATAGAGAAATAAATTAGATGAATAAAAATAGTTTGCAGATTTTTTTCTGTAGTAATAGTAAAGAGTAAAAACATAAAATTACAAGAAAGCAGTTTAAGGTCATTTAATAAGTTGTAAATGTTGACAAGATCACACTCTAAAAAATGAAGCAAGAACATATATATTATAAGTGAAATGGATGACACTGCATATAAAAAAGCAGTGGAGAAAAGTTAGCCATAAATGCAGGAAAGTGAGATGGCAATGTGTAGCAGTCAACAAATAGAGGAAAAATCCCAAAGGAAATAATAAGGGATTGGTAGAAATGATGAAAACCTAATGAAATATGTCACAGAAGATGGATGATATAAAGAAAGATATGACAAATGGGATGGCATAAAATATAAATAATATGTCACAGAAGATAAGATGATATATAAGGATAGGTCAGACAATTTGCCATAAAATATGGATAATATGTCACAAAAGATGAATGAGATATAGGATAGGTCTGATAATTTGGCACAAATTATGGATAATATATCACAAAAGATGAATTACATGAGGAGTGATATAGCAAAGGATATGTCACAAAAGCTGAATGATATGAAGAATGCTATATTACAAGATATGGAAGCAACACTTCAAAATATGAAGGAGATAATGAGGAAAAATGAGGAGAGATGCAGGGACCTCTATGAATGCATTAGTAATAGGGTGGAAAAAGTCAGGCTCAAGTAGTAATTAATGGAGGTAAAGTATGAGGACCTGCAACAATATATCAACTAATTGAAAAGAAACAAAGCTGCGATTGCATATTTGATAGAAAATGACAGTAAGATAGAGGGTGTACAACAGATGGTCAGCAATATCAAACAATATATGCCTGAACCCCTGGTCATCAATGCCATTACAGAAGAGCAGATTGCAATGATGGATGAAGTAGAGATCCAAGTGAGAGCATAAAAAAAGAAATGAAGGAAGTATGGCTTAACAAAGATAAACAGAATAGAAAATGCCAGATTAAGGGTGAAATTTATGAGTCAAGTTGGGAGCAGAGAGATCATGGTGTAGAAAAAGAAAATAATTGTCAGGGCAGTTCTTGGAAGAACAAATAAGAAATAGAGGATAGGTCACATCAGTCTAATGTAAACCAGTTCCTAAAAATCAGAGTTTTTCAGGGTCAAACTGGAGAGGCTCCCATAGAACACATTAATAGTCTGGAAAAATACCTTCAGATAAGCCAGGTAATTGAACCAAGCAATCTGCCATTGTGTGCAGTTACTTCCAAAGAGATGCACAGTCATGGTGGGAATTCTTATTTTACCACTCTGCAACATTTGATGGCCATAAAGAAGCCCTGTTAAGAAATGTCTGGAGTGAAGAGTGGCAAAAGATTATCCTGCATCAACTAATGCAGAAGAAGTACAAGGCAAATGGAGATGAAAATTATTCCAAGCTCTTTAGACAGCAGGTGGCCAAACTTAGAATTTTAAATGCATATCATACATTGAAAGGTCAGATTGTTAAGATAATTCATCACAATCGGTCAGATTGTTAAGATAATTCACCACAATCAGCCCTTTAGGATTGAACAGATATTACTAACTGCTAATGTAAATGCTATAGAACCAGTAGCTGAGGTTTTAAATGCTGTGGACAGCAGGGCTGACCATCAGACAAAGCCATAGAGGGAATAGGCATTAATACCATGAACTGGGGTAAAAATAGACATAAAAAACCTCATTGAAAGGGAAGGGCCAGACCAGGAGCTTTAGTCCAGTGTCAAACATCTCCCCCAAGAAAAGTATGGGTGGGGATCTGGTGTAAAGAGTGAAAGGGAAAGGCCATGACACCTTCACCAACACCACAATACAGTCAGGATAATGATATCCACAAGAAGGGAAATGGAGGAGGAGCCTTTTTAGGTTGTTCCTCATCCATGGGCTCCCTGAATGTTCGGAGGAACTATAATAAAGAGATAGAGAATGAAATTTTGAACCTTGTGTGCTCATAGGAGGATAAGGCCAGACTATGCTCCACAGAGCTGCTCTAAAATAAAAGTGATGACCACACAAATGTAGAAAAGATAAATAATCACCACTATACATATTTTGTGCTGAACCAGCACTCATCAGTTGGTCCAGATTATTATCTCCCTCACACACATATAATCAGTGCTCAGTTTATATTAAGATAGCAGATCTTTAAATTTTAATGGCCAGGCATTAAATATTGGCATCAGAATGGGATTTGGGATTCTATCATCAGATTTTCAATGGTATTGATGGCTGAAGAGTTGGAGGTTGGAGTAGATTGAAGGCTGTCCAGTAATATATAAAGATTTGCTATCTTAAAATAAACTGAGCACTGAGTATATATGTGTGTAGGTGATAATAATCTAGACCAACTGATGAGTGCTGGTTCAGCACAAAATATGTATATTAGTGATTATTTATCTTTTCTACATGTGTGGTGATGTATATCAGTAGTATGAGATAATGTGGATAATTGAATATTGCTTGAGACTCTGAGTTCAAATCTATCTTTTCTTGAAATAAGAATTTAAAATTAATTATCAAACTTATAGGAGTTACTCTAGGAGGAGATTCATTTAACACAGACTGACTTTTTATATTATGAAAATTAATTTTAAAACAGAAAGATAAATACATACAAAATAGCATTAATATAAATATTTATATTTCTTTAATCATGACATGTTTAAAGATAATTAATGAAAGCAGTGTATCAATAAAAAGCTTTCTATGCTTACCTAACTTACTTACCATCCCCATTACAATATATATATATATATATTGTAATGGGGATGGGGGGGGTAATAAAATGATGTGGGGTATGGAAAAATCATAATCACTCCCATGTCAACAATATAAAATCAATAATTAACATACGTATATATAAGTAAGATCAAGAGAATCTCTGAGATCATTGAGAGATCAGGCAGCTAACTCAGAAGAGCAACTAAAAGACTATACATCAATCATATATCAACCAGCATTATAAATAAAAGTAATTATAAGTAATACTAATACTCAAAATAAATAATCACTCTATCATCATGAATGATCCACAATAAAATAAATCAGTATGAAATTAGTACAATAAATCAACAGTTAACCTTGTGACTGAATTGGAAATGGGTCTTCTGTAGACCAGGCTAACTACTGAGCCTTTGCCAACTTGGGCAATTATTTAAACATAACTTGGATGCATCAGCTCAGTGCCATCTATTAAAATACACAATAATCAGAAATTGAAACAATAATGCTGGGAAATTAAAACATGCTGATCATCATCAATGCTCAGGCCACTTGTACTGTCCAACTATAAACTCAATTCCTAATAAGGCTAAACTAAATAAAAGATAGTGCATGTGCTTTAAAGAATATAATCTTATGCACCAACCAGGATGATGACTGATCATCACTGGATGCCCCAAAAGCACTAATATACACATCCCCATTTATATATTCATCCCATGCATGAATCTAGCTTAGAGAACATAAGCTCTATTATTGTATGTGACCAAAAGATGATGGAAACAATTTTTCACAATTAAATAAGTTTATTAATAACAATAGAAAAACGAATTAAGGTCTTATAAGAGTTCTGATTTTGAAAAGTATGCATAATTATATACACACTAAAATTTTTACATTGATTTACATGGATAAAATCCATACAGCACACAGGCATGTGGCTTGATACAAAATAAACATGTTTGAATTGACATTTAATTTAAAAAAAAAATATAAATTTTTTTACATAATAAGTGTCTATCTGGCAACCACTGTTATTTACAATACAATTGACATATATACGCACACACATGTGCATGTGCGCAAACTTTTTGAACACATTTGACTTGCTTCAAAATAATTATCAAAATCTTAAATTATATAAAATACAATAAATGATTAAAGTTTCAGTTAAATGAAATACATTTTACATACTAGATTTACTGAAACACATATATATAATTTGCACAGACATGTGAAACATTAATTTATCTACATAACATTTGTATTTATCACAATAAAATTATGAAAGATTATTTTCACAATTTAATCTCTTTGCTGAATATAGTCTTTTTGTTTAAATAAAAACTATCAAATTTTTGACAGTTAATTGATTTAAAATGTCTTTCCTTTTCCTAGTCTAAAAAATTTTTGGAAATCTTTTTCTTGACTATTAATTATAACTTTGTATTTATTTTTGTAAATTATAAATATAACTTTAAACAGTTTTTCCTTTTTTAATAAACGATTTTAAACTAATATCATTTTATCAAATAAAAAAATATAAATTTTAAGATGTGTTTCTGCTTGATGAGTTAATGCTGATGAAGTAGGCAAGGTGAGATAGCAAAAGTGAATACATGAACTGCAACTCCCCATGCCATGATAAGCAGACAGCCAATCTGGACTTTCAAGTACTCAATGCCCCATGATGTCACGAGAAAATACCTCATGTTTAAGCACTGCCCCTTCTAAGTACCTAGACCAATCATCCTGAAAGAGTAGTATCCAGAAAAAAAAAATTTGGCACTAAGCCAACCCTGCTCAGTTTCTGTGAGTCTTAGGGGCTTATTCATTTAGTCTATTTATGAGACCAAGGCCTATTCCTGAGGCCTGTATATATTCACCACTGGACTACTCTGGAAGCTCAACATCTAGGTATAGACAGTGCCGAGTTTATACTTCGGAGCATCATGAACACACTGCATCCAGACAGCTGCGCTTAACTATACACCCACAATAAACATAAAAAGTACAAATTCATGCATCACTTTCAAAATGTCATTTTACTAAAGAAATTATTTAAAATTTCATTATCATATATAACTACTTGCCACAGCTGTATATATGTTTATCTGTGCTTCTTCCCTTTAGATACATCAGCATATATATAATTGCTTCCTCAACAGTTCCCTGGTAAGTTTGGTTTTAGGGATCATCAGGAAAAAGTATAATCCATGTATAATGTTGGTCTGTAGTTGGTCTCCCATCTGTGTAGAACTGTTCCAGGCAAGCAGCTGTCTTGGTTTGATAGATTTTAGACCAGCAACTGTCATCTCCCTGTTTAAGGCTATGAATTTCAGCATAAAAAAGTGGATCATTTTTTCCATGTAAATTCAAACTAGCTATTCTGCAAATTCTATGGTCAGCAAAAACTAACTGCTGCACTTCATCAAGTTGCAACAAAATATTGTAACCAACTTTTCAGCTGACCATTTCTTACAAAAACCTATTAACCAGACTGGAGCTAATTTTGTTATCAGCTCTTTTATAGAATCATCTAAGGTGATAATAACACCTTGATTGAAAAGTTTTTATTTTTATCTCTCTAATCCCTTTGTAAACATACATGTTTTAATTAATTAAAAAAATTTCAGAAACAAGTATTGCATTTTTATATTTCACAATCATCATCATCATCATCATCATCATCATAATAATAATAATTCAATTCTTTATTTATTTAATGTACATATCAACAGCATTTAGCCAATTATAGATTGCACAGTAATGTAATTATTAGATACAAATCTAAATACGCATTAAAAAAAATTATAATAATAAAATAAATAATACCAATAAAATAGAAAAACAAAAAAATGCACAAATAAATAAAAAGGCAATATATCAAATGAAATCAAGGATAATATTTTTTTACGAGGACTTTATTGAAATGTTTAAAATCCAAATTAAAAACATCATCATTACCAAAATCTTTATTGTAAGTTCTAGATAAACGAAATAAAGGAGAAAATCTTAATACATCAGATTTACAAATTTTCAGTTCAAAAACATTGTGAGTATGAGTGTTATAATTCTCTTTCTTAATACCTAAGTTAGAAAGCAAATTAGATACAGAAATATTCTGGGAGATGAATTTATGAAGAAGTTTAAGATCTCTTGTTTTTCATCTCAGCAGTAAATCAACATAGTGTTCACTACCTAAACTATTTAATTTTGCAAATTTGTCAAAAACAGACTGAATTCTTATGATATCTGTTCTGTTATGAGGATTCCATATAATTGAACCATACTCCAATATGGGAAGAACTAAAGATATAAAAAGTTTAATCTTTGTAAATTTATTAAATGCTTTTCCATATCTGTAAATAGCTCCTACAATTTTAAGAGATTTATTCACCATAAAATTAATGTGATTATGAAAAGATCCATTATTGGAAAATATTATTCCTAGATCTTTTTGATGATCATTTGTTATAATTTTAGAGTCCCCAATATAGTAGGAAAAACTTAAGACTTCAGATTTTCTAGAGTAAGAGACAATGGAGCACTTATCCATATTTATATCTATATAATTATATTCACACCAATTCAAGAAATTATCTATATCACTTTGAAGTAAAAAACAGTCATTAATAGAATAAATATGCCTAAAATTTTTGCAATCATCTGCATAACATAGAAGATGTGAAAATTTAATGCATGTTTTTAGGTCATCGATGTATACATTAAATAATAAAGGTGCAAGAACACTGCCATGAGGCACCCCAGTGAAGCAATAATATGGTAATGACAATTTATTATTAAACCTCACACAAGACATTCTATTCTTAAGAAAAGAGTCAAACCAATTAATTAATAATTTGGAAAAACATAACCTACAAAGCTTCTGAAGAAGAATTTTATGATTAACTCTATCAAAAGCCTTGGACATATCAAAATAAACAACATCTAACCTAGATTGATTCTCAATTGAGTTTGAAATGTGATCAAAAATAGTTAGCAAATTTGTTTCAATGGACCTATTAGGCAAAAATCCATGCTGCTCTGGTGCCAAAACCTTAGAGACCTCCAAGATAATTTTATTATATAATTCAAGCAACAGTGTGTAGAATTGAAATAGGCCTATAGTCACTTAACAAATTTCTAGATCCTTTTTTAAAAATAAGAACAACTTTAGCAATTTTAAGTGATGTAGGAAAAGTACCATTTGTCAAAGAGCAATTAAAAATATGCAAAAGAGGAGAAGCAATGTATTCAGCACATCCTTTATAAATGAAAGCTGGAATATTGTCAAGGCCCACACTAGAATGTAATTTAAGCTGCCCAATAGCAAAAATAACATCAGATTCAATAAATGAATCAAAAGTTATCTTTTCTTCAACTAGATCATTATTTTCAGTTAAATCAGTAAAAGAATTAGATTGTTTAAAAAGCTCTGAGAAATAATGAGAAAAATCATCAGCGACTAGATTAGAATTATTACCCTGTAATTTTTTTTTTGTAATACCTGAATCCTTAACTAAAGACCAAAATTGCAAAGGATTGTCAGAAATATGACTTTCAGTATTTTGTATAAATTTTTGAAAATCTTTATGATATATAACCTTTGACAATCTTCTATAATTAATAAAATTGTTATAATAATTTACGTTCTTAGTTTTCCAATATTTACGATGGTGAAATGATTTCCTTTTAATAATTTCTTTAAGAGAAACTGAAAACCAGAGAGGAAAATGGTTAGTTAAAAAAATTTTCTTAGGAATGTATTTGTCAATTAGTTCACTAAATGATTGTTCAAAAAACTTCATACAGAAATCTACATCAGATGAAGAATACAAATTTTCCCAGTTAAAATTAGATAATTGCAAACAAAGACCCAAATAATTTCCTTTTCTGTAGTTTCTTTTCATAGTTTTAAAGGAACAGTGTCTATTAAATTTAATATTAATATAAAATTCTAAGGGAGGATGATGCAAATCAATAGAAAAAGGAAGAGAAGAAGTAGTGAAACATTCAATTGTAGGAAAATTACTGAGAATATAATCCAATGTGTGATAATTAAAATTGGTGCATGGATTAAGTTGTTTTAAATTCAACAAATTGCAAAACTGAATCATTCTCAATGCTTTAGGTGAAAAAGAGACAGAATCTATGATAGTAGTACCTGAATATAAATCTGGAATATTTAAATCCCCGGTAATAATAACATTATCATAGCCAATCAGAAAATCTTCAAGTGATGTCAAAAAATAATCAAACTCCAACAACGACAGAGTGGGTTTGAGGTAAACATTACCTAAAATAAATTTAAAATTGTGATTTAAAGTAATTTCACACCATGTAGATTCACAAAAAGAAGAAGAAAAATAAAGTTCTTTATAAAAAAGATCTTTATGAAGAGCAATCAGAGTACCACCACCTCGAGAAATATTATCCATAGATCTGTCAGTTCGCAAAATACTGAATCTATCATCAAGAAAAGAAAAATCAGGAAATTGTTGATTTAACCATGTTTCTGTAAGTAAAATAAGATCAAAATGTTCAGTTTCAAAAAATTGTTTAATTTGAACACATTTAGTCCTCATACCGCTGACATTCATGTAAAAACAAGAAAGGCCTACCATGTTACCCGCAAAGATAAAAAGAAAAAGATAAAGAAAAAATAATAAATAAATAAAAATAAAATGGATAGTAAAACAAAATAAATTGCATAAATTCTCTTAAAACCTTAGAGACCTGGCGAGAGATCCATAAAAAAAAGAAATGGAAGCACCGCAAGACCATAAATTAGAGGATATTATTTCATTATGTTTATGTGCAGATACAGAAATATAAAAACAAGAAGACTTAGAATTCTTCATATTAACTTTACGACAAACAATACTAGTTTGTAAATTATTTTTAAGAAATACTGTAATATCTTTTGAATTGAGATTTACTGGCATATTAGAAAGAAAATATCTATTATAAGTTATATTAGTATTAGAATAACCATCAGCAATATTAAATTTATTAAATCCATCAGATATATTAATTTTTTTTGACCTTAAAAAAATCATTTTTACTAGAAGATAAAGAGGAGTATCCAGAGTGATTTATCCGATAGTTACTATTTGAATGAAAGTCATGTAAATGTGATCTATAAGCTGGAATGGATTTGGGAGCAATATCTGGATAATTAAGAATTTTATGTCTAATAGACCTAGAATAAACATTAGAAAAATTAGATTTATTAAATCCATCAGAAATATTAATTTTTCTAGTTCTTAAAAAGTCATTTTTACTAGAAGATAAAGAGGAGTATCCAGAATGATTTATCTGATAGTTATTATTTGAATTAAAGTTAAGTGAATGTGATCTATAGGCAGGAATCAATTTGGGAGAAATATCAGGATAATTAAGAATTTTATGACTAATAGACTTTACAGAAGATAAATTAACAGGAAAACCTCCATTATATCTTTTGTCCATAAAAGAAGCACTCTGTAAATTATGAGTTGGAATGAATTTAGGAACTACAGTGGATAATTTAGAATTTTAGATTTCACAGACTGTAAAGAAGATAAAGTAACAGGAAAATCTCCATTATCTCTTTTCCCCATAAAAAAAATTTGGTGATTTAAATTTACCATGAGAAAAAAAACCAGAATCAGAAAAGCAATCACTAATGGAATTTACCTCAAGCCAGGATGAGTTATAAAAACATCTACTTTTAAATTTGGAATGAGGCAAATTCCTACATACATTATTATTATTATTATTATTATTATTATTATTATTATTATTATTATTATTATTATTATTATTATTATTATTATTATTATTATTATTATTATTATTATTATTATTATTATTATTATTATTATTATTATTATTATTATTATTATTATTATTATTATTATTATTATTATTATTATTATTATTATTATTATTATTATTATTATTATTATTATTATTATTATTATTATTATTATTATTATTATTATTATTATTATTATTATTATTATTATTATTATTATTATTATTATTATTATTATTATTATTATTATTATTATTATTATTATTATTATTATTATTATTATTATTATTATTATTATTATTATTATTATTATTATTATTATTATTATTATTATTATTATTATTATTATTATTATTATTATTATTATTATTATTATTATTATTATTATTATTATTATTATTATTATTATTATTATTATTATTATTATTATTATTATTATTATTATTATTATTATTATTATTATTATTATTATTATTATTATTATTATTATTTAGCTGCAGTTTCTAAAGTCATTCCAGCTCATAATTTACAGAGTGCTTCTTTTATGGATAAAAGATATAATGGAGGTCTTTCTGTTAATGTATCTTCCCTAAAGTCTATTAGTCATAAAATTCTTAATTATCCAGATACTGCTCCCAAATTTACTCCAGCTTATAGATCACATTCACTTAACTTTCATTCAAATAGTAACTATCGGATGAATCATTCTGGATACTCTTCTTTATCTTCTAATAAAAATGATTTTTCAAGAACTAAAAAAATTAATATATCTGATGGATTTAATAAATCTAATTTTGGTAATGTTTATTCTAAGTCTATTAGACATAAAATTCTTAATTATCCAGATTTTGCTCCCAAATTCATTCCAGCTTATAGTTCACATTCACTTGACTTTCATTCAAATAGTAACTATCGGATAAATCATTCTGGATACTCCTCTTTATCTTCTAATAAAAATGATTTTTCAAGAACTAAAAAAATTAATATATCTGATGGATTTAATAAATCTAATTTTGGTAATGTTTATTCTAATACTAATATAACTTATAATAGATATTTTCTTTCTAATATGCCAGTAAATCTCAGTTCAAAAGATATTACAGTATTTCTTGAAAATAATTTACAAACTAGCATTGTTTGTCATAAAGTTAATATGAATAATTCTAAGTCTTCTTGCTTTTATGTTTCTGTTTCTGCACATAAACATAATGAAATAATATCCCCCAATTTATGGCCTTGCGGTGCTTCCATTTCTTTTTTTTATGGATCTCTGGCTAGTTCTCTAAGGTTTTAAGAGAATTTATTTTGTTTTACTATCTATTTTATTTTATTTTATTTATTTATTTTTATTTATTTATTCTTTCTTTATCACTTTTTTTTCTCTTTTTGGTTTTGTTTGTGTTGTTTCCATTATCTTTGTGGGTAACATGGTAGGACTTTCTTGTTTTTACATGAATGTCAGAGGTATGAGGACTAAATGTGTTCAAATTAAACAATTTTTTGAAACAGAACATTTTGATCTTATTTTACTTACAGAAACTTGGTTAAATCAACAATTTCCTGATTGTTCTTTTCTTGATGATAGATTCAGTATTTTGCGAACTGACAGATCTATGGATAATATTTCTCGAGGTGGTGGTACTCTGATTGCTCTTCATAAAGATGTTTTTTATAAAGAACTTTCTTTTTCTTCTTCTTTTTGTGAATCTACATGGTGTGAAATTACTTTAAATCACAATTTTAAATTTATTTTAGGTAATGTTTATCTCAAACCCACTTTGTCATTGTTGGAGTTTGATTATTTTTTGACATCACTTGAAGATTTTCTGATTGGCTATGATAATGTTATTATTACTGGGGATTTAAATATTCCAGATTTATATCAGGGTAGAATTGCTACACACTTTTCTGTTTTGTCTTCTAAGGCTTCTAGAATGTTAAAGTTCTGTAAATTTTTAGGACTCAAGCAATATAACCCATTTGTTAATTCCTTTCATCGTACTTTGGATTATATTTTACGTAATTCAACAGTAGTTAGTAATTTTCAAGTTGTCTCTGTTAATTTTCCTATTGATGCTCATCATCCACCTTTTGAGTTTTATATTAATGTTTGTCACTCAAACATTAATTTTTCTAATATTTCAAGAAAGGATTATGGGAAGGGTAATTATTTTGATTTTTGTAGAAACTTTTCTAAAGTTAATTGGAATTTTTTGTATTCTTTTAATGATGTAAATCATTGCTTGGATGAGTTTTTAAAGATTCTTAATGGTTTTATTGATTTGTATATTCCCAATAAGCGACCTTTTTATAAGGGTTTTCCTCGTTGGTTTTCATGCGATCTTATTAAAATTATTAAAAGGAAGTCTTATCATCGTAGACTTTATTTTAAAACACAGAATATCTTTTTTTATAATAATTTTATTAATTTCAGAAGATTGGTGAAGCATGTTTATAAAAGAGATTTGAAGAATTATATTAGAAGAATTGAGGTTAATATTTCATCTAACCCTAAAGAATTTTGGGATTTCATTAAAAAGTCTGGTTTGGGTAGAAAAAAGGTTCAAGCTACTCATGGTTTCACTTTAAGTGCAAATGACTTTTCAAAACATTTTGCTGATGTATATTCATCACATGATGCAATATCTTCAAATATTGCATTATTTTGTAATTCTTCAACTGTTCATTGTATGATTGACCATATTTCTAAGGATGATGTTGTTATGGCTATTAAGCGACTTAAAATTCATTCTAGTTTAGGAATTGATAATATTCCTTCATTTATTTACAAAGGGCTAGCTGAATTTATTGCAGTTCCTCTTGCATTTATTTTTAATTTATCACTGAATTCTTGTGTTTTTCCTAATGTGCTTAAGTGTGCCAAAATGGTCCCAATTTTTAAGAATGGTTCACGTGATTGTCTTAATAACTATAGACCTATTTCTGTTTTACATACTATTGCTAGAATTTTTGAGAGGTGTGTTTATAATAAAATTATTTTAGATGTTAGTAAACTCATTTCTTCTTCACAGCATGGTTTTATACCTAATAGATCCGTAGAAACTAATTTGTTAACAATTTATGATCATATAGCTCATGCAATTGAGGACCAGCAGAGACTTGATGTTGTTTATTTTGATTTATCAAAAGCTTTTGATAAAGTAGACCACAGTATTCTTCTTCGCAAATTATATCAAATGGGTTTTTCTACTAAGCTTGTTTATTGGTTTCAATCCTTTCTTCATGGTCGTACTGCATATATTAAATTTAATAATACTATTTCATCTAAGTTTAAATGTAATTTTGGAGTTCCTCAGGGTAGTATTTTAGCACCTATGCTTTTTAACATTTATATGAATGACCTTAAGGATTGCTTAAAATCTTCTTATCTTTTGTGCTATGCAGATGACTGTAAAATCTTTAGAAGAATCACATCTGTGTTTGATTGCACTCTTCTTCAAAAGGATATAGATAATTTTAGTGCTTGGTGTGATTTAAATAATATGATTGTTAATTTCAGTAAATGTTCCTTAGTCTCGTATTCTAAAAAATCTGAAGTTTTGCATTTTTCTTATTTTATTAATTGTCACAAAATTATTTCTGTTGAATCCCAAAAAGATTTGGGAGTTATATTTTCTAGTAATGGATCCTTTCTTCCTCATTTGGAAATGATTATTGGTAAAGCTTTAAAAATTATAGGTACTATTCTAAGGTTTGGTCATCATTTCAGTGGTGATACAAAATTTAAATTATTTTTATCATTGGTTCTTCCCATCATTGAATATTGTTCAGTCATTTGGAATCCTAGCTCTAAACAGGGATGTAACTTATTACAATCAGTGAGTAATAAGTTTTTTAAATATGTTTCTTTGGGAAATAAAACTGTTGTTCATCTTTCTTCTAGAAGACAATATAGAGATCTTAAATATCTTTATAAACTTGTTAATAAAATAGTTCTTTTATCTGACACAATTTCTACTGTTGTAATTAGATCTCATGTGCATGATACTCGGTCTGCTTCTGTTTGTTACATTAAAACTTGTCATTCCAATGTTCTTAGATTTTCTCCTTTATTTAGACTGCCATATTTATATAATCAGATTTGTAGTAATAATAATTACTTCAATTTAGATTATAATCAATTTTGTTATGTTATTAAATTTAAATGTCATATTTGATTGGTTTAACTTGATTTTGTTTATATATATATGTTAAATTGTTTTATTATTATTATTTTGTTACGCGCTTTATATTTATCCCTTTTATTTATTTGTTATTATTAATGTTTTAATAAGAATTGTTTATATGCTGATATTTAATTTTACTTTAGATTTTTAAATGTGTTAATTATCTTTTATTGAAATATGGCACATAATTATATTAATAATTTGTCATTTAAACTCATTTATGTATTTATATATTTGTTATGGTGCAATACTGTAATTGGCTTTATGCTGTAGTTTTGTACGGTAAATAAATGAATTGAATTATTATTATTATTATTATTATTATTATTATTATTATTATTATTATTATTATTATTATTATTATTATTATTATTATTATTATTATTATTATTATTATTATTATTATTATTATTATTATTATTATTATTATTATTATTATTATTATTATTATTATTATTATTATTATTATTATTATTATTATTATTATTATTATTATTATTATTATTATTATTATTATTATTATTATTATTATTATTATTATTATTATTATTATTATTATTATTATTATTATTATTATTATTATTATTATTATTATTATTATTATTATTATTATTATTATTATTATTATTATTATTATTATTATTATTATTATTATTATTATTATTATTATTATTATTATTATTATTATTATTATTATTATTATTATTATTATTATTATTATTATTATTATGTTTCAAAGGATAAACTTTATTAGTGTTCTAAAAGGTTACACAAGTTACATTTGACAACATATTTCTTATATATAAATTGTTTTCACAAAACTGCATATGTACAATGATTTGATCAGTACCTGTATGCTTTATCAAACTAGAAGTATCTAAGAGAAAAAAAACAGTTCAATAAAGTCAATGATATTCACTCAATCATACGATTATATTCAATTAGATATACTTCAATTAAACTAAAGCAGGAATGCGTCTAGTTTGTGTCAGTTGACTTTAGAACTGGCACAAGGATCCATGTTAAATATAGTTTTTTTTGTGTGCTTTTATATAAGTTCTTGTATATTCCAGGTGTCAATGTACTTAGTTTGTTCTGTAATCTTCCTGTCTCTTTCACGTATGGTTTTCAGCTTATTTCTGAACGTGTTTGGATGTCTTCTGGGATTATGATTGTATATGAAATTACACCTTGTACACCATAAGGCATAGAGTAAAAATGTACAGATTCTTATTTCAGCAAAGACACCCCTTTTAAAAGAGTCAAAAAGGGTTATCATATTGATTTTTTTATCTTTGAGTGAAGTGCTAATGATTTCACGAATGTTTTCTAGACTTGAGCATGAGAAGAAAAGGTGGTTTTGTGTCTCCGAGTCCCTATGGCAAAGATTACATATATTATCTATATCTTTATAGTTTCTTTGATATCTCAAAAAGTATTGTGTAGGAAGCGAGTCCAGATTTATCTTTAGGAGAAAGTCAAAATATTTTGGTTCAAGTGACCATAGTTTGAATTTGCGACATAATTGTTTATTATTAATATGAAGTGGTGTTTGTACATCATCTTGATTTGGATGTAGAAGTTGATAAACTTCCCAATATTTATATTTGGCTTGTGGTGGTTTAAAGTTAAGAGTGTGGATTGTTAATAATGGTGTAAGTAGTGTGTTCAGATATCCTTGAAGAGGAGGTGGTCTATCTGTAGGAGTAATCTTGGCAGAAATTTCTAAATATGGGAATTTTTGTGCACATGTAGATATTATGTTCAATGTTTTTTGTATTCTGAAGACATGTATTGAGTGAAGGCCAAGGCCATTTTGTGAAAGGGGTTTTCTTAGGCGTTTTATTGATATTGAGATAATCTTTTTTCCCCAGAATAATTTCCTGCATAAGGAGTCTATCTTATTTGTAAATGCTTTGGTATAAATGATTGTTGGAGTAAAATAAGTTTTTTTTTTATTATTATTATTATTATTATTATTATTATTATTATTATTATTATTATTATTATTATTATTATTATTATTATTATTATTATTATTATTATTATTATTATTATTATTATTATTATTATTATTATTATTATTATTATTATTATTATTATTATTATTATTATTATTATTATTATTATTATTATTATTATTATTATTATTATTATTATTATTATTATTATTATTATTATTATTATTATTATTATTATTATTATTATTATTATTATTATTATTATTATTATTATTATTATTATTATTATTATTATTATTATTATTATTATTATTATTATTATTATTATTATTATTATTATTATTATTATTATTATTATTATTATTATTATTATTATTATTATTATTATTATTATTATTATTATTATTATTATTATTATTATTATTATTATTATTATTATTATTATTATTATTATTATTATTATTATTATTATTATTATTATTATTATTATTATTATTATTATTATTATTATTATTATTATTATTATTATTATTATTATTATTATTATTATTATTATTATTATTATTATTATTATTATTATTATTATTATTATTATTATTATTATTATTATAATTGGCTTAATGCTGTAGTTTTGTACGGTAAATAAATTGAATTGAATTGAATTGAATTATTATTATTATTATTATTATTATTATTATTATTATTATTATTAGCTTTCAAAAAGGCATTTTATTGATTCTATAAAAGGTTACATTAAAAGTGGTTTACATAATTTTGTTATATACATTGATTTATTCTGTTACATAAAAAATGAATATTTGAATGATATAGTTCAATTTATGGCTTCTTGAGTTGTTTGAACTTTTGTGACTTGAATGAATCCTTAAAAAATCATAATAGTTGATGTATAAGTTGCTTTTTTGATCTTTTTGCTGTTTATAGCTTGTATGCATATAATTAAAAATCTGAGAAGCTATTGAAAAAGTTTTTCTCTAGTATTTTTTGTCAGGTATTTAGTGTTGTGTTATAGCATTGATTGTTCTTTTAGTAGTGACCATGTTGCAGCATATAAGTGGGGGTTTGTTATGATTTTATCTCGATTCCTTATTTGTGTTAATTTGTTGCAAAATGTAGCTGGATGCCGCCTGGTGTTATTTCCTATTATAAAAGTGCACCTTTAAAAGTAGCTGCTCTAATGTTTGGTATTGATTTTGTTTTGTATGCAGCAATTATATTTTCAATTGATGCGTTAGGTTTTCTGTAGGTGTCAAAAATTATTTTTCTTATGTGTTCGAGTGCTGTACATTGGTATAGCATGTGTTGTAAGGTTTCTTCTGATCGATGGTACAGTCTGCAAAAAGGATCTATTTTGAAGTACATTCTCTTGTGATGCAGAAAATAGGTTGTGGGCATGGCAACAAGATTTAATTTCAAAATAAAATCAAAAAATTTTGGTTCCAGAGCCCATTTTTTAAATTCTTTTAGTAATCTTTTGTTGTTTATCCCTAACAATGGTGCTACATCATTAATGTTATTTATTTCATTTGTGAGATCATAGATATTCCAATATGAATATTTATGTTTATATTGTTCAGGTATGTTTACCGTAGTTTTAAATTCATAAATAATTGTTGATATGTATGATTGAGTTGGAGGTGGACGATCAGTTAGGATGATTTGCACAAGGTGTTTTAGTTTTGTGAATTGCTGTAAAGTGGTAATTATGAGATTCCTTTGTTTTTGGATGTGAAATATGTTAATATTGTGTAAACCTAGTCCATTTTTAATGAGTGGTTGATTGAGCCTTCTTGTTGAAATTGCTACTGTTTTTTTGGACCATAGTAGTTGATTGCAGATGGTTTTTATTTTTGATTTAAAAACTTTTGAAAAAGATATAATCGGTAAATAATAAACTATTTTTGTTATGATGAGCTGGTTTATCAGTTGTACTTTGGAATATATGGATAAATATGTTTTTGATAATGAGTTTACTATTTGTTTGGCCTCCTCCTTTAGTTTATTTTGTATGTGGCATCTCATTCCTGTAAGTCCCATATGGAAAGGAAAACCAAGAAAAGAAGTTGGTTTTGATTGGTATGTGTTTGTGCACAGCTTTCCTGTAAATAGTGACCATGCTGATGTTTTTGTGGGATTGAATTTCAATTTATATTGCTTAGTATAGTCTTCAAGAATATTTTGTAGCTGGGCGAGTTGTTTTTTTGATGATAGGAAAACAGTAACATCATCCATATATGCTAAGCATGGTATATGTTCTGTAGTGCCTGGTATCTGTATTCCAGTAAAAGATTGTTCTATTTTTTGAATGAGAGGGTTAATGTATAGTATGAATAGTAATGAGCTGAGAGGTGATCCTTGAGATATTGATTGTGTAGGAGTAAATGATGGGGAGTTTCTTCCACTGATGGTTATATGGATTTCACAATTTAGAAGTAAGTTTGCTATTAGATATAGATGAGTTTTGGGTATATCAGTGTTATTGAGCATTTCTAGAAGTATAGGTATATCTATTGAATCAAATGCTGCCTCAATATCTAATTGTACAGCTATGGGGCCATATTTTTTTTGTTTTCTTATTGATGCTAGGATTGTTTTAAAGAATAGAGCTGCTTGTATTGTTGATAAATTTTTTTTTGCAAATTGGTATTTTGAAATAAGCATTGTTATGTGTGGCTCAATTTCTTGCTTTATGATTTTTTCTATGATTTTAATCGGTAATGGCCCCATGGATATAGGTCGTATATTAGTTAGTGAGGGAGTAATGTGTTTTGTTTTGTTGAAAGGAACAATTGCAATTGGGTACACTCCTTCCATGTACTGTATTTTTTGTGTTAAATAGTTTGCTAAATTGCATAAATATTTTGCAGTGAATTGACTCATGTGTTTTAAGACAAAAGCTGGAATTCCAGGGCTACCTGGGTGGCATGCATTTGGGATACTGTCTATTTTTTCTATAAAGACATTTGTGGTAAAAGGTGTTTTTGTTTCTGTTGGGCCAAATAAATCTGGTTTAAATGTTTGAAATTGTCTTGTTTGAAGTTTTTGCTTGAAATATTGGTATATGGGCAAAATCATATTGTGACCTGCAAATGTTCCTTGATTTGTGTGTATTGCCATTGGCACCTTGATAGTTTGTGGCCTTCCAAGTGCCCATCTAATGTATTCCCTTGTCCAAGTGTGTGGTTTTGTAAGACATAGTTTGCTTTTTTTAATTTTGAGGTAGCTTTTAAGGGTGTCACATGCATTATTGTATGCATGTGCAAGTTTGAATATGTATTTTTGTGTTTGCTTTGAAGGGTTAATCATGGTTAATCGTTTGTGAATTTCATCTGCTAGTGCCAGTACTTTTGATGGTGGTGGTTGCTTCATTACTATATGATTGATATTAAATGAAATAATGTTTATAAATGCTATATATTGTTGTATAGAATTGAGTTTTATATTTTTAAGCTTGTTTATCATGATGTAGGTTTCAGAAAAAATAAATTCAGGTGTGTTTACTGGTAATAGAACTCTAATTGTTCTTGTGAATGGAAGGGTTGATGGTTGGATATCATTGAAGTTAATTGTTATTGTCTGTGCTGAGTGATCTGAGAAAGCTGATGGCATAAGTTTTATTGTTACTAGATGGTGAAGCATTGGTGAGTAGAAACATAAATCAATTAGTGAAGAGAATCGGCCATTGTGAAAGGAAATTGCATTTTCTGGAAGGAATCCTTGTGCATTCATGAGTGGTATGGATATTTTATGAATCCATCGTTCTGTGAATTCTTTGTATGTTGTGTTAAAATCACCTATTAGTATTGTTGGATTTGCTGTGTTTGCTAGCATGGAATTGATGTTTGCTAGTATGGTATTGATTCTGATGTGTTGTATTGGCATGTAGATAAATATTATATTAATAATTATAATTTTATGTTGAAAAGTTGTAATAAGCATATTAGAATCAATATATATTATTTTAAATGTAGTGAAAAAACATTTTGGGGTAATTAGGATAGCAGTACCTGCTGAGGGAGATGATGAATCTCTTGAGCAGGCACAAAATCCTTCTTTACTTAGATATTTAGCTGGTTCTGTTTTTGATCCAGTGTAGATTTTTGTTTCCAGTAATCCAAGTATGTGTGGTTGTGTATTTCTGATCCATTGTTTAAGTTTATGAATTTTTGTAGTTGAGTTCAGGCCTCTTACATTAATTGCTGCAATTTTTAATTTCATTATGTTTAAGTATTGTTCGTGGTTGTGTGTTAGTTATTTGGGTAGCTATTTGTGGTTGATCTTGGGCATCTTGATAATTTAGTTCTAAATCCTCATCTGATGTGCTGCTTGTGTCATCTAGCTGTAAGTAACTAGAATTGTCATATTGTTCTGTTTTGACTTTTTTGACCCTTTTGTTTTTTTTTGGTGGTCTTCCAGGTAGTCTTCTTTTCTGCTTTTGATTAGTTGGTGTACTTAGTGATGAATTTGTGCTGAGATCTTCCATTATTTCTTGAGATGTATTATTTCTGATTGCAAGTTTTGTTAGGGCTATTTTTTCATTATTTATACACGTATTATTTGTTGTCACTTGTTTATCTGGTATTTGATTTTTGCTTTTATTTTTTTTAATTGATATGTCTAAAAGCATATCGGTGCTATTATAATTTTCATTAGTATCATTTTTATTAGTTATTTCAAGTTTATTTGTAGTTTTATCTAGTTGGTTTGATGTTTTTGTTTCTTCAAGTTGAATTTCATTATTATTATTTTTGTTGGCCTGTTTTGCATTACAGTTGATTGCTAAGTGTCCTCGATCCTTGCATGCAAAACATTGTGGTCTTAGTCCCCTTATATAAAGAGTTAATACTGCATCTTGATCTATTATTTGAGTGGGTATGTTTTCTGGGTCAATATTATCATTTAATTTTACTTTAAAATTAAATATGTGTTTTTGATAATACCTGTGATATAATTTTGTAAACTTGGATCTACTATTATTAGGGCGTAGTTTTGAAGTGTTTTAACCAGAGTTTGAAATCTTGTTTTTTGGTGTTCTATAGCTATGTATCTATTGTTGGGATGTTCTCCAATATTTTCGATACTATCCCACAAATTTTTTTTTGTTAACTCATCATATAATAATTCTCTCGGAAATTTATAGAGCGTTAGGTTTTTGTCTGTAACCGCTAGAACTATTGATTTTATTGAAAAGAATTTTTTGAATGTATTAAAAAGTTTTTTAGGAATAGTGTTGTTAAAGTTAGTATTAATTAACTGTAATTCTTCTTCGTTCCATAGGTTGGTAGGGGGGGGTTCTGTAATATCGCTATTTACTAGATTTAAATCATCAATATCTGTTGAGTTTACTTTTCTAAAGCGGCTAGTCTGTTTTTTTTCTATAACGTGCTGTTTATTGTTTAATTTCGCAGCGTTGGCATAGGTTAATTTAAAATTGTTGGATTTGCTTTTTTTTTCACTGTCTGATTCAATATTTTTTTCTAAAGACGCCATGGCGTTCTATTTTCTGTAAAAGTTATATTTCTATTAAAAATATAATTTTACTTACTTTTTTTGGCATGAAAAAAACTCAGCTGTTTGGAAATGCTATTCTTTTTTATTTAAATGTTTTTAAAATAAAAAAAATCGCTTTGTAGGTTAAAAACTTTTAAACTTAATTGAGAGTTTTAGTTAGCTTGTTCTTTTCCGAGTAGGAGCAGGACCGCATATATTATTATTATTATTATTATTATTATTATTATTATTATTATTATTATTATTATTATTATTATTATTATTATTATTATTATTATTAATTTCATCATTAACTAAATTAACTTCAGGAACACAATCATCTAATTTGATATTTTCACCAAGATCTTCGAGGCAATAGGCTGAAGATGAACATACAATGTTACCATCTTCAATAGCAGTGAAATGATCTCTAGCAATGGAAGAACTAAAAATTTGATCAGGATATTCAGAAGATGATAACATGCATTTAGTGCCAATATCATTAGTATTAACATTTTTACCAAGATCTTCAATAGCAGAGGAATAATCTCCAGGAATAGAACTAAAAATTTGATCAGGATATTCAGAAAATGATAACATGCATTGAGTACCAATATTAATAGTATTAATAAGTTTATCTTTGATCCCTGAAGAATTTCTACAATGATGAGACATTTTAATTATTAAATTATATATAAAAGAAATTGGAAGAGATAAAATCATTTCAAAAGAAAAATTACTAGAATCATGAATAACACTGTCAATTAAACTATCTATATTCTCAACATTATTCATTTCAAAAGAAAAATTACTAGAACCATGAATAACTCTGTCAATTAAACTATCTATATTCTCAAAATTATTAGCAGAGTCAAATTCATTAACAGCAAAGTTTCCAATATTATTTCCAATCTTAGGAAACAAGTCAATATTATTAGTGGATAAATCCATAGCAACATCTATATTAGAAACAGCTTTATTATTGTCAAACTCATTTATAGCAAACTTTCCAAAACTATAATTTCCAATCTTAGGAAATAAGTCAATATTATTAGGGGATAAATCAGCATCAACATTAGAAAGATCATCTAATAATAAAACAGTTTTATATTTGTCACATTCATTTACAGGAGAGCTTACAACATTATTATTTCCATTATCAATTTTATCTTTGCCAAATTCATTTTCAGCATAATTATTCCCACTATTCCCATTATTAACATTATTAAAAGATAAATCAACATCTGCATTAGAAAGATACTGTAAGGACAAAAAATCTTTATTTTTATCAAATTCATTTACAATAGAATTTCTAACACAATTATCTCCACCAATTTCATCATCCATATAATTAGTTGACCTAACTATCTCAAACTCATCATCTAAAACAGGATTATCAGCAATATTATCTGCCAAAAAAAATCTTAGACATATTATTACACTCTATACATTTATAGAATCCAGAACCAATCGTATGAAAAACATCAGCATCAACTTTACTTAATCTAAGACAAGAGGTATGAAACTTCCCCTGACATTGACCATAACAATTGATACAGTTAATAGGATCCAATATAACAATAGAACAGACTTTACAAACAGATGAAACTGAGCTAGAATCAGAGATTATATCAGTATCAGATAAAACAAAAAGAGATGAATTCATCGTAGAAATTTGGGAGACATAAGAATTCAAAATAACCGAAACCTTCTTATAATAAGAGCTACAGTATTCACATAAAAATTCAGAGGTATTATTAATAGAATCAATGGAAGTATCTTTATTAAATAAATTATAACATACTATATGGTATCTAAGGCCACAAAAACCCAAGCATTTTAAAAATTTTTGTCTACCAAAAATATCAGACAAACACAAACCACAAGGAAATTTAAAAGGTGCCATCTAACATAAAACTAACAAACCAAAAAAAAAAAAAAAATTAGATACAGGATAATAAATAAATCCCTTCTAAGTATACAATTAAATCCCTACAACTAAAAATTATAAAGTAAATAAATACATTATAGTAAAATAATTTAATTATAAAACAAACAATGATAATATCTGTTACTTAACAAAAAAAAAAAAAATTAACAAATTTGGAAAAGAAAAAAAAACATATTCAATGGTACTATATATATAAAAACAAATAATGTCCAAAATAAAATTATTAAAAATATCAAAATCACTATGTCTTAATTATTTATGAAATAACATTTTATATCGATTGAAAATAAATAAATAAATAAATAAATAATAATAATAATAATAATAAAATAATAATAATAATAATAATAATAATAATAATAATAATAATAATAATAATAATAATAATAATAATAATAATAATAATAATAAAAAATAAAAAAAATAAAAAAAATAATAATATAATAATAATAATAATAATAATAATAAATAATAAAAAATAAAAAAAAATAAAATAAATAATAATAATAATAAAATAATAAAAAATAATAAAATAATAAATAATAATAATAATATAATAATAATAATAATAATAATAATAATAATAATAATAAAATAATAATAATAATAATAATATAATAAATAATAATAATAATAATAATAAAAATAATAATAATAATAATAATAATAATAATAATAATAATAATAATAATAATAATATAATAATAATAATAATAATAATAATAATAATAATAATATATAATAATAATAATAATAATAATAATAATAATAATAATAATAATAATAATAATAATAATAATAATAATAATAATAATAATAATAATAATAATAATAATAATAATAATAATAATAATAATAATAATAATAATAATAATAATAATAATAATAATAATAATAATAATAATAATAATAATAATAATAATAATAATAATAATAATAATAATAATAATAATAATAATAATAATAATAATAATAATAATAATAATAATAATAATAATAATAGTAATAATTTTTTTTTATTTCAATGAATGTAGAAAATATCTACTATAATTTTTGTCTGTGTTTATTTCTAGTTTTCCTTTCAACTTTATGTATATATTTGTGCACACACACTATATTAGTGTGTTTTATGGAATCCAACTCGTTACTATATATATATATATGTTTCTTTTGAGCATATGTATATGTTTCTTAAAGTTTATTTTTGCAATAGAATAACTTAATGGACCCATTTGCTCAATTATGAAATTTTCTTTGCAATTGCTTTATTTAAAATCTTGGATGACATGATGAAAATTAAAATTTAACTTCTGTGACATCCCTGTCTGTAATTATTTGCAATGCAACATTCATCTTCAGTCTGATAGTTCTTATTTTAGTGGACAATTCTTTTAGGCTTCTTGAAGTTTCATGAGATGAAATATTTCAATCATTTGGCTACAGAAAAATTAAAAACAAATGATGCAAAATGGTCTTGCCTGGCTGAGCATCAAGCATCAATAATAGTAATAAATTTCATTTTAGATTATAGGAGAATTATAAAAACATTTGCGATTTTTCATATAACTGCTCCTTCAATATCTAATTTTAAATCAGTATGTTTATATATAAGAACTTTTACAATTAATTATTATCTGATTTCTCAATTAGTGCCTCAAATTAAACCATTATCTAAGTTTGAAAGCAATGTACATCAGGATTTTTATTTAGTTTTTTGACTATACTAATCTTTTTTCTCATATTTTTGATAACATATCTTTTTACCAAATCTGATAATAGATTTTCTGTCACTTGAATAAATACAACTTTTGAATTAATCACTTGTTTATATCAATGTTTTTAAATTTTATTTTTTTTAAAAAAAGGGCTACCATTTTATTATTTTTTATATAATCATATTATTATGATATACATACAAATTGACAAAAAATATAAACTTTTAAATAATTTGTTCTTTGAATTATGATATCATTAATTTTCAACTAATATTTAATAGATATATTGTTTAAAGAATGCATTGCATTTATAGAACATAGCGGTAATGAGAATGAATCATCTCAATTTATTAAATCATTATCATCAAAACTACCATTCAATTATTAGAATATTATCATGAATTACTTTCATGGCTATTGTTTTTTATATCAAATTCACATTACCTACATTCATATTTACACTATTAACTCTATTGTCACTCTAGCATCTAAATCAGTGATTAACATATTTTAATAATAATTACTATCAAATTGTAAGCAACAGTAATCATTGATCTACCTGGTAATACTATTTTTATATTAATGGATATAATCATATACTTATAAAAAATGACATACCAGTTGTAATATGAAATGGAATTTCCACTAGCAATGGAAATTTTATGTAAATTAAACATACTTTTGTTAATTTTTTTATGAAAAAAATCATAGGTTATGACAGAGAGATTAAACATATGTCTTATAATTTACATATCTAGTCAGGAAAAGATATTTGAATTCAAAGTCTGAATTGTTTGAAATGTAAGATATTAGTTTGGATGCCATAAACTGAAATAATAACAATAACAATTGCTTTAAGAATAATATTTTTGTTAACAAATAAATAAAAAGTTGTTTATTTATATACCAAAAGCATTTATTACTACAATAAGTATGAAAGTTTTTATATTTTAAAATTTTCCAAAAATGATTTTATAAAGTAGATATTATGTGGCAATAGTACAAAACTACTATCTTACCGTAATTTCTTAAGACCGCTCATAAAACATGGATCAGTTCTTATTAATTTTTTGCTTAAACATTAAATTTCATGTCAGCTATTAAAGAGCTGATTATAAACACTAGTTTAAATAAGTAATCTTTTCTATAATAGAGTAACACTTCATCAAGATATATCATTATCATCTTTTTTTCATGCTGCTCTAAAGCAACATTTATTTCTTTGATGATGACAATTTTCCTACTTCATTTTGATCATTTTCTTATTTTTCCACATCAACAAAATAATTAAAAGTGCATTCAAAACCAAATTTATTAAGCAATCTGCAGATGTAATTTGACTTAATTCATTAACTACAACAACTGATGCTTGGTCCACAATTCGTTAAACCTGATATGTATAAAAACTCATGATGCTGATCAAGCTATTTTTTCTATTAGATAAAGATTAAAAATTGCTGAATGATAGTAAAATGGGGAAAAAAACCTTTTCATGTATCTTTTTTTTTAAAAAAAATAAGATAGAATATTAAAAATCTTATCAAGTTTTATAACTTTTTAAATTTTTGATCATTTTCTAGCTGTGCATAAGAGACCCTAACAAACATGTTAGCAATAGTATCAAAAATATTAAAAATGAAGCTGCATGATGACTTAAATGTTTCAAATAATAGTATTTTCAAAATAAAAAAAATAAAATATTTTTTTTTTCTCCAGCTATTTCATTGAGTTAAACTAAAATGATATAAAACTAACCTTTTTTAAAACTTGCTTTAAATCCATATGAATTATCTTTATAATCTGTCACCATGTGAATAAAAAGCTCATTGCTTGTTGATCTTACAGTTGGTGGATTTGGCAATGCATTTCCACAATGCTTAAGAAGAAGAGGACTAGTCT
Source organism: Epiperipatus broadwayi (assembly GCA_028023455.1). NCBI lineage: Eukaryota > Metazoa > Onychophora > Udeonychophora > Euonychophora > Peripatidae > Epiperipatus > Epiperipatus broadwayi. Next base: position 1,595,529 of record JAQFVV010006246.1, on the reverse strand, counting down.
CATCTGGTCCATCATACACCTAAGAATGCAAAAGTGAGTAATTAAATTAATGTAATTATGTATGCCAACTATAATAAAGTATTATATTTTAATTTATAAACAGAAGCACTAATATAAATATTGTCAAATAATAATTTATCTTTAGACATGATTTCTAAAGAAAAAGACTGTTGAAAAAGTAAACTATCTCATGTTTATGAAGATTTGACCTTATCTTCATGTTATGCAAAATATTTTCGCTATCATAAAGCAATGCAAACTTTTCAGAATATTAACTGAAGTTACTTACAGTAAGAGGTTTTAATGTTATGTATTAAGCAAAGATGCAAAGAAAGATGAGTTATGATTTAATATTTTATTAAAAGGAGTGGAGAATGAGGAGGAAATAATTTCTTTAATAAATAATGCATTGATAAATAGTTATATGGACTATTAAAAGCCTAGTGTATTTCATTACTTTTCAATTTTATTTTAAAAAAAAATCCAATCACATTCTTGATCCATTACATTAGAGAGAATAATTTCATTACTTAATTCAGCTGTGTAATGTTTCACTTGCATTTAATATAAATCTTAAAAATGATAAACAAACTTTCTATTTACACTATGTAAAAATTGGTTTAATCACTCTTACCTTTTTTTGACTATTTTCTCCTCAAATGTTTTCAGAAATGGTTGTTTTTGTGATTGAAAGATTTGATTACCTTCTAATAGACTGTTGCATTTAAGTAAAATAGCGAGAAAAAAAAAACAACAACACTTATCACCATCATATATTACTTAGTAAAATAGTATTTAAATCTATTGCATGAAGTAGCAACAGAATTTTAAAAAGCCTTTTGAATATTTTCAGATAGCAGTTATAGTGCAATTATAATATTTAGACCAATAAAATTAGCTTTCTGTCAATGTTACAAATGTTCAATGCAAACTTTTTTAAACAATATTAGTTCTTAGTGAGATGAAGGGTTTATTACTTTAAAATTAACAAAAAATTAGCATTAAGTTTTGCCTTTATTAATTTTTAGAGACTATTAGTATAAGTAATGGACTTTATTATCATTATGACAATTTTAAACAACCTAGCAAGATAAAAAAAAAATAGAATTCAGTAACTGAAAATAAAACATAATAAACACATTACATTTTTAACAAATATTCTATCCACATATCTAAAAGATTAAAGCTTTGTTTATATAAGTTTTTAATTGCAAATGAATTATAAATGTAATTGTAAACTCTAAAATATTAAAGCAGTATGTTTGTGCTGATACTTATTTGTTATATTGGTCAGCCAAAATATTAATGGACCACACTGGGACTTGACTTAATTCATGGGATGGCATATAATGCTTTGGTACTAATTAAACAACCATCTTATTTCTCCTTATGTTATTGGCTTTATTTCTTTTATTAAAAATATCATAATATATACAAATATTGAGAGCATATTAAATGACAATCAAATACAAACCCATACATTTTTACATATTAGGATATTCCCCGCACATAGTTTAAGTTAGGTATAAACTTTTGACATCATCAAAATATTTAAATAATACATGAACAATAGAAAATAGCAAACATTTATAATAAAATATAAATTTAGCACATAATACTGAGAATGTAATTTTATACAGTTTCTAAAAGATTAAAGCTTTGTCTATCTAAGTTTTTAATTACAAGTAAATTATAAATGTAGTTGTAAACTTCAAAATTTTGAAGCAGTAAGTTTGTGCTGAAACTTGTTTGATATATTGAAAGCCACAATATTAATGATCCACAATGGGATTTGGATTAATATATGGGATGGCATAATGCTTTGATACTAATTAAGTAATCGTCTCATCCCTCTTTACGTTACTAGATTTATTTCTTTTATTAAAAGTATCATAGTGCATATATATATATTAAGGACATACTATCTGAGAGTTAAATAGAAACTCACACACTTTTATAAGTTACAGTATTCCTAGCATACAGTTCAAGTTAGGTATAATCTTTTGTGATCACCAAAATATTTAAATAAGTACATGAACAATAGGAAATAGCAAAAAATGTAAATAAAATATGAATTTAATAAACAGAATTAATAAGATAAATGATTCAACAAGTTTTAGTTAATAAATTAAAAATAATTTAGTTTTTAAAAAAGATAATAAAAAACTTTAAATATTTAAAAAGATAGCTCTTAAATAATATAATTTAAAATAAATAATTATGCCATCGCAATTTCACATACACTTTGGAGCTAGAAAATAACTCGAAAGCAATTAACTTCTTTGTCTTCTCATTTGAGTTAAAAGCGTTGGTAGCCGAGAGGTCAGTGCAGCCTCCTTGCAAGCAAGCTGTTGCTTGCAGACGGTTGTCGCGAGTTCGCTTCCCAGCTGATGCTTTAACATATGGAAAAAAAATTAGCTTGATGTAAGATCGCCATAAGCTATAAATATAATTGCTAAGGCATTTTTTAAAAAAAATGGTATTAAATATTATTGAGATACAGTCTTGATATGTATGTAAAAATAATAATTAAAATTATAGATAATTCATTCAAATTAATCAAAGCAATTTTTACTTTATCTAAAGAATTAAAATAGATACCCTATTTTTCTCTTTAGATGTAAATAAAAATGAAATCAACCGCAATTTTTCTGCTTGAAATATTTGATTCTTGTTTTAAAAACATAGATTTCAGAAAACCTATTTTTTTTGTTTTCTTCCGATTTAAATAAATTTTTCTGGAGAAATTGGATAAGAAATTAAAGCAAATATTTTTTTATAAAATAGATTTTGTAGATATCAATATAAAATCGAAGAAATTATAAAAGAAATTAGTTAACGGCAAATTTGGAACTGTTTCCTTAGCAAGCCATCCTAAAATCAAATTTTATAAAAAATACCGTCAATCTTAGTATTATCATAAAAAAACACCTTTTTTATGAAATCAGGCAAAACTCTCTATACGTATTGCCACTCAGCGCAAGCCAGAGTGATCAATGGATGCCAGAAGGCTTGTGCATAAAATCACCATCCAGTGCCTACTCATCCAACATCCCCAGACTAGTTTTTGGCCTATGGCCCCCATCAGTGAGAAGCCTCGGATCTGAGAGCACTGCACCTAGATCTTAGGATCTAATACAATCATTTAGCAGATACCTTTTATCTCTACTTAATTACAAAACTATGATTCTTAAATTGAAAACACTATAATATTTTCAATCCAAGTTCATTAGCTTATATAGACATATATGTCTGAACTCAGTTCAGTACCTATACAATTTGGTGTCTTTGGTTCTTTAATGACCATAGCCACCGCTATCCTATTACACAGGATTATTTTTAGGACAATAAACATCACATGTTCACCACTTCTTATGCTTGCTTATAACTTATTGAAACAGGTAAAACTATCTGTATGTATTGCCACTCAGTGCAAGCTAGTTGCAGTGCTCTCAGATCCAAGGCTCCTCACTGACAGAGGCCACAGACCAGAACCTAGTCTGGGGATGTTGGATGACTAGGCACTGAATGAGGATTTTATGCACAAGCCTTCTGGTATCCGTTGATTACTCTGGCTTGCACTGAGTGGCAATACCTATAGAGTGTTTTGCCTGTTTTAATAACAGTTATAAGCAAGCATAAGAAATGGTGATCCTGTGATGTTTATTGACTTTTTTATGACCAATACAGTTGCTATCCTGATATTGTTTATAATAATAAATGAAACCAAATTTTCTCTCTTTCAGCTATAAAACTAACCTCAATTTTTTTTACATATTTTTATTTTTAATTAATAAAATTTTAAAATGTTATTTCTTAAGTATTCGAGCTGTTTTCTTTATCAAACATTTTAAATAATTTTATCATTTTATAACAATTAAAATAGAATAAATTAAAATTAAATTTCTAAAGTAAAATCAAAATAAAACAAATTTATTTGTACGTACTATTTACACACATGTATATATAAAAGAATTAAGCCAACGTAGTAAATATTTCTATTATCTACTTCTTTATTTATATTGCTTTACAAAATAATAAAGACATGAATGATCATTATCTTTATTGATAAATTTCTTTAAATATAATGACTTATATATTACATTAGATAATGAAGATTCATAATTTTCCCACAAGGTGCGCATACAACTACAACAATATCAGTTAATTAATTTTTCAAAGTTTACTTCTCAAAACTCTAAACAAAATATTGTGAGCTGATAATTCAAAATAAAAAATTATCATGAATATCTATCTCTTTGTCTCATTTTTAAAACAAAAATAAAATAAAATCAGTATCTATAGGAAATGGTTTTTCCCAATAATTTTAATTTTTTACAGAAGACAAGTTTTAAAGTGTAAAAGTTTAAGCTATTATAGACCTGTGCAGTAAATTATTCAAAACTTGTTGTTATTTCAGCCTTTATCAATATTTAATTTTTGAAAATAAACTTTATTCATTGAATACCTGATAAGATTATCACAAGATAATATCTAAAAAAAATCTATCTTTATTATTTCACTCACCAATAATCATCCTAGCTTAACTATCATTTATTAGTAGAAAATGATCAGCAAGTGAAATAAATGTTATAGTTCCTAGCATTTTGTTTATCCTTTTGATATAATCACTCATGGAGAACAAATGATATAATCATCATTAAACATACTATTATTATTGCTTTCCTTCTCAATAATGTAATTCACATTTCACAAAAGAAATAAATTGTTAAAGCATACATTTATCTATAATTAGCCATTTTTTCATTGTCAGTGACTTTAATGGCAATTTTATTCATGTTATTATCAATAACTGTTTAAATTTTTGTTCTATTTTGCAAAAATTATATTGTAATATCATAACTACTTCTTAAAATTTTTCAGCATTGATATTGGAAGAAGCTAATACAATTTAATAAAATATGGCTATCATGGAGATTTTTATTTATCTTATTTTATGGAATTGTTATCATTAATTTAGGGGTAATTATTTTCTGCATAATAGAAATCTTAGTTTTCTTGTCAATGATCAAAGTTTCTTCAATAAAACCATGCAATTTCATTTTAAATAGAGAACCATGAGAATATTCTCTTTGCTTAAAACCCATAAAATAAATGTGAGTGCATTACCATAAAATTATACAATTTGAATTTCAAAACATTGTAAAAACAATAACATAAGTATCAAAGAAAAAATGGGATAAAAACATAATACTAAATTAAAAACTAAATGGATATAAAAAAATATTTTCAAAATTAAGATATGTAATCAGCTTTAAGATAAGTAATAATATTAGTATTAAAAAAAAATTAAAACTATAAAATTGGCATAAAAACAAATTTAATTACTCACAGCAACATAATCAAAAGAACAATTTTCATGGGTTTCCACATCAAAAGTAAGAAATGTCAATTCAATACTATGACCTAGGTCAGTTGTGATTTTCCATGAGCAATCACTATAGTCAGGATATCTGTTTGGATATCTAGGAGATGTGATATTGCCAGATGATACAGAAAAATATCCACCACATTCTAAAATAATAATATAATCCTAATTTTTTTTTTAAAAAGTTTTTATTAAAATTAATTATATAACATTAAAACAACTTGAAACAATAATGTTTCTATCATATTCTAAAAGAATACTATAATAATATTTTGGTACTTATTGTTTAGACAGGCCAGCCACTTGGTGGTGTTCTTGATCTGCAAATAACACACTATTATAACTAAATTACAAGTACCAATTTTTTTTTTAAATCAATACTCTCTGCACTTTAGTGCAGTGGTAGATTCATGTCTCAAAGTTACTAAAGTTTCACTTCTGGTGTTAAATGCCAACTAATCTTTCAGAAATTTCTAATTTAATTATTTTTATACACATTAAAATCAATTGTACATAATTAAAAATAATTTGTAAACACTATAAAGAAAATACTTATAAGTTAAAGTGATAAAATACTAACAACAATGTAAGCTAAAATGTATAGAATAACAAGAATAAGAGAAAAATTAAAAATATTGCTTCACACAAAACAAGTAGTATTTTAAGGAGATAAATATTAGGCAACATTATCTCTAAATGAAAATAACCGTAATTTGTTTAAATTAGTTGTACAATAAAGGCAATTATTTTACAATGTAATATTTAATATGATGATAAAAGGGCATACATTACAAAAACATTAAAAACAAACAAATCAAAAATTTTTGCCAGCATTAAATTATAATAAATAATGTTTCGGTTTGGCATTGCCACATATGCTATTATATTATTATGTTTTCAGAATAAATCAAAAGTCATACAACTATAAATCTTTTTCAATAATAGTACCAGCAAGAGGATGTCCTCACTTTCTCAGACTCATTGATTCTATAACTCACATTTAGAAAAGAATATTAAATAAAAACACTTACAGTACTTATTTAGACAATGTAGTGACAGTAATTTTTGCCACATGATATCTCGGCTATGTTGTTACAACTCTAGTAGCACCATTTGCAAGCATAAAATTACTATCACAATCTTTAATATTTTTGAAATACAAGTGTAATTCATAGAAAATTTGAACTCATACTTTCAAGCTCCCTTCAGCTATCCATTCTATCTCATATAACTGATACACATGGTCACACACATGTGAAAAAGATAAATAAACTTCAATATATGTATTTTGTGCTAAACCAGCACTCATCAGTTTGTCCAGATAATTATCTCCTACACATATGTGTAATCAGTGTTTGGTTTATATTAAGATAGAAAATCTTCAAACTGTAATGGACAAACTTTAGTCTACTCCACTCTTCAACTCTTTAGCCATCTATACCATTGGAAATCTGATGATGGACTGGATCAATTAATGAGTTCTGGTTCAGCATGCAATATGCATTTTGAAGATCATTTATCTTTTTCATACATGTGTGGTCATATGTATTGGTTATATGAGATAGTGTGTATAGCTGAAAAAAGCTTGAAAGTCTGTGTTCAAATCCCTTATACAACACAATTTTTTTTAAATTTTAATTTTTTGATTCACAACACGATAAATAATATTGTGTTATATTATCACCAAAAAATACTGCTGCTTATACAAACAAGCATTCTTGAAATTTATGAATTTAAAAATACTTAGGCATTGTACTTTTAAAATTATATTATCATCATCAGAAAGAATAAAGAAAAAGGATGTTGATGTTTTTTCCTGAGAAAGAGATTAATAGACTGAACACTTAGGCTTGAGTATATTTCAATGTATATCAATTTATTTTAATTATGAATTATTTTTACTGATGTATTAATGAGTATAATTTTAAAAAAAGTTGCCATATATATTATGTAAATACTGTGTATTCATTTTAACACACTCATTTTGAGTTGGTTGGGTGTATGCATCTATGTATTGCTAATATACAAAACAACCCAAATTTAGCATTGATCGAAATTAAATAATTAACCTAATTCAAATAAAGATAATACAAATATTTTAAAATAAAAATAGAAAAGATACATGATTCTCTTTGATTGATGAAGTTCTATACTAAACCGAGTATGAAAAATTAAAAAAAAAAAACCCACAAACTAAACAATTGTTTTGCAAATGTTGTAATGAATAAATATTAAGATAAGTATGATTTTTAAAATATTAATTTAAGAGAAGATATAAAATAAAAAAAATATATTTTCTTGTAGAAAACAGCTGAGGAGAATACATATTTATATAAGTATTAACTGTAAAGAGTCAGTGACGAATAAAATGGACATATTTCCAAAAGTTGAAAATGAATTTTTATACTTACAAAAGTTTATTTTTTTAAAAAATAAAATAAAAATAATACATTTGATAGTTTAATTAAATCCATGATTAGATATTGATTGAAAACATCAGTGGTAATTATTGATGAAAATAATGCACCCCCCCCCCCAATAAACCAACAAGAAACTGGTAGTGACAGTGATGAGAAGATATATTCCTATGTTTTAGCATAGCTATATATACTGAAAAAGAAAAAAAAGATGGTGAAGAGCCAGAATACCACAGTAATTCAGTGATAGCTATTTGTCTTTTAAAAAATATACTCATTAAAGTAATTATAAAAATATACGCTTTAACTCAGACTAATGTAATCATAAATATATGAAGACTGTGGAGAAAAGCTTTCATAAAGTCCGTTTTCTGTTGTTTTTTTAAACAATATGTGCTTAGTTGACTTTCGACTATTACAAGTCATAGACATAGCATAAAGTGGAAAGTGGGAGTGGGTGTGAATATATATGGCCATCTTTTTGAGAGGTGCACACATAATTCTTTTCTACTGATAAGACTTTTTGTCACCTGATATATGCCATCCCTCTTTAATTTTTCGTTTAAAGTCGCTGTTCAGTGCACACCATGTTAACAGATGAAGAAACAAAAGGATGATTAATTGCAGAAAAATGTTAAAAAAATATTGACTTTGTATCTGTATTTGCTCTAGCTTTATTATATAAATCTGTGTTGACTATACGTGTAGGCAGGTTTGCCGGAGATTCTCCTTAATAAAAGGAAGAAGCAGATGGATTACTTGCATTTAATCTAATAAACCACTTAAAAATGGAGGACAGTGAGTAAAGTATCCTATGATGCAATGGAGGTGTGATACATAGGACAATCTGATAGGTAGGAGTAATAATTTTAGTAATGTGATGGGTTATATTAGATACATAGGAAAAGGATATCCAGGGTTAGGAAATGTTGTGTTTTCTGGTAAAAATTTCTGACTGTTTGTAGAAATAAATAGTCTACAACTGGTCATCCTATTGCTTCTTCATCTGTTAATATCATGTGCACTGAATGCTGTGACTTTAAATGAAAAATTAAAGAGATATGGCATATAATAGGTAAGAAAAATTCTATCAATAGAAAAGAATCATGTGTGCCCCTTTCAAACAGATGATCTATTCTTCCTAATTAATGTTCATATTTAAATTTTATGTAAATTAGCAATAACAGCATATATATATATATATATATATATATACACTCACTCCCACTTTACAATTTATGCTATGTTTGTGACTTATAATAGTCGAAAGTCAGCTAAGCATATATTGTTTTTTTAAAAAAAATAAAAACAGACTTTATGAAAGCTTTTCACTATATGGTCTTCAGATACTTTTATAATACTAAATTAAATACAACTATAATAACAAATTTCTGCATGAAGAAAACTATCAAAGTTATGTGCTAAAAGCATCAAAAATGCACTAGCTGTAATCTTGAATTATGTAGATTTTTCAAACAGAAAACAATATCTGTCATAAGTCCAGAAAGAATGATACTATAAATATAGTGTTTCCTGTTCATAATGAAAGTATTCTCATTAACCACAGTTATCAAGTGACCTACTGAAATAGAAGATTATTATCATTAGAAAGTTAAATATTTCACATAGAACTTGAATCAATCAATATCTATGAAAATTCACAATGGCAAACTATGATATATAGTTATACCTATAATTAATAGTAAGCTTACTGAGTTATCAAAGAAGCTGCAATAGAATTTTTTATTTTGTATGTAAATAAGAGGCCTCAATAATTTAAATGGAATTTTTTTATGATAAAATATTTTTTATTGTAAGCATTATTTTTTAATACATGATCACTAACATTGAGGGAAAATGTGCATATTCTTTGTTGTTTGTTAAATGCATACTAATTTTATTTATTTATTAATGATTATAATTATTTTGTTTATGAAAGATTTGTATATGTAAAAAATCAAGAATTCTGTCTAGATAAAAGAAAAAAATGCCTGTCATAATAGAATTTTCAAAATAATTACTCTGTATTTCAATATGCATAAAAGCCAAAGAGTAAACTTTATTTTTATAAAATTAATATGTATAATGATAAACACTAGTCAAGATAATTTTAAATATTATATGAAATGTTTAGTTATCTGTGCCATTCTTATCATAATGGTCTTCTTCCAAATGTATATATGAACAATTTCTATTGATTAAGAGAAATCATCTTCTGAACTGGGAAAGTTCAGGGATGTTGATGATGTAAAATTGGGATAGTTGTGCCAGAAGGTATCCTATCTATAGGTGTTACTTCCAAATGAAAGTGGTGTTCAAAATTAAGGGATAGTGTGTTTCTAGCCCCATATAAAAATGTTTTTGGATGAAAGTGAAATATGATCCTCTGAGGGATGATAGGATATATGTTTATCAAAAAATATAACTGGGTAACTTATATAAAATAATTATATAACAGATAAATGATTGGATCAGAAACTGCAGAATTAATTCTAAGTACACTCAATTAAGAAACAGAATTCTCATTATATTTCTTTATAATGGTAAAAAAGTAGCAATGAAATGGGTAGCTTATTATGTTATATAAAAAGAATTAACATATATGTAAGGATTTGTTCATTTATCTGCTTAACCATGAATCATTTAACTGTATTTTTATTTGATCATATTGCTAATGCACCATATGTAATGAAATTAAGTCCTTGTAGAGGCTGATAAGTAATAGAAGTTTGTTAATGGAGATAGAGAATATTCCTGGCTATACTTGGATGTTATAAATGTAAATGAATAGAGAATTGATTTGAATAATCTAACCAGTCTCACAATAGTGTGATAAATATAATGTAAGAGATATAATTTCTATGCATATCAAAATGGAAGTAAATTAGAACGAGGGTACATTTTTAATAATAATCATTGATCAAGCAACTCAATAAGCTACAATGCATCTCATAGGGTGAATATGAAAATCTCTACAATTATAAAATGTTATACTTGTTAGGTAATCTTAACTATATTTTCATATGTCTAAACAAAAATATATTTTTTTACAAATATATGTCTTGAAAATTACATTATTAAATCATCTATCTAAATGTCAACCAAAGAATAATGCAATAATGATAGTTACAACTAAATTTATATTACTAAATGGACAATTTCATTATGTGACCATTGTTTCATATAATTCTAGCTTTACTAAATAAAGTAATTAATTACTATCTACTAAATAAATAAATAAATTTTCGACAATCCCACACCAGAATTTGAGAATAAAAACTATAAAAGTTTTCAACTTTATATTAAATGCGAATTTGAATATGTACAAATAAGCATTTCTAATACATTGTACAGGCTTAAACCTGCATTTATATATCTAATATGTGCAGGATTCAAACTCAGACTTTCACACAACCCACTACTCTCAGTGCCATCTCATATTGCTGACCCAACCTGATTACACACATGTGAAAAGATAAATAATCACCAATATATGTATTTCATACTAAACCAGCAATCATCAGTTGGTCCAGATTACTATCCTCACACATATATATAATCAGTGCTCAGCTTTATATTAAGATAGCCAATCTTCATACTTTAATGGACAGGCTTCAAACTATTCCAACTCACAACTCTTCAGCCTTCCATTTCATTGAAAATCTGATGGTGGAATGTTCATAACCCTTGTTAGTGTCAAGGTTGTCATCCTTACACATGTTGACATATTAGTCATTTTGACCCCTCATGTACAGGAGAATAATCCATTTATGTAATGGATTATTCTTCTGTACATATTCTCCTGTACATGAGGGGTCAGAATGACTAATATGTTAACATGGGTAGGATGACAACCTTGACACTAACAAGGGCTTTGAACGTTCCACCATCAGATTTTCAATGAAATGGAAGGCGGAAGAATTGTGAGTTGGAATAGTTTGAAGCCTGTCCATTAAAGTATGAAGATTGGCTATCTTAATATAAAGCTGAGCACTGATTATATATATGTGTGAGGATAGTAATCTGGACCAACTGATGATTGCTGGTTTAGCATGAAATACATATATTGGTGATTATTTATTTTTTCACATGTGTGTGATCAGGTTGGGTCAGAAATAAGCATTTCATAAATTAAATGATTAATAAACCTGTTGGCGCATGTCAACATTTGTAAACAGAATATTAAACTAGTTCTTATTAAATGTCCTAAGATATCTCATACTTCAAATTTGACATGTATTGTATAATGTCAAACAACTGTTTATACTGATATAGTAGTTTTAAATGTTATGTATACAAACAAAATGAATTATAAAAGAGGAAGTAATATTTCAAAGATTAATTACATTAAATAAAAAAACAATGAAATAAGATATATCTTTCAATATAGTCAAACTTAATAATGAAAAATATATATATACAGAATTTGATTTTAAAAAAATAAATCTATATCTCACTCAGGATTATGTTTGCTTATGACCTTGAATTTATTTGCTTGTTCTAATAAATGTGTACACAAGATAGACTGTTTCTTATCAATGATTCTCTTCCTTTTATAAATTTTTCTCTTATTTTTGCTTTGGGGCTACTTTTCTTTTTAATATGTAGAGTTCTATCTATTATGTTTTTACCATTTGACACAGAAAATTTTCAGAAACGTATCTTCTATTTAATTGGTCACATCATGAGAGAAAAAGTGTATATTCGCAAAAATCTGAAGACAAATTTTTGAAGGTCATACAGATTACATAATTGTGAAAATCAGTTATTGAGTCACACATTATAACATTTAATGCTAAGTAATGAATATTTTCCATGCTGCTATTAGTAAAGCAAGTTTAGCTTTTATATGGATAATCAGGCTTTCCTTGGTTCACTGTAATTACTGACAGAACTGTGAGCTAAAACTTTGTTTGCTAATAGTTTTATTTATAAGAATAACTAGCTGAAACGTTAACTATGATCTAATATTTGAAGATAGACTTTATATATGCTCTTAACTGATGCCACAACCAAGTCAAACTATTTTTGTTCTATAATTTTACATAGTTCTTTGAATTATAATTTCACTTATTAATTAAGTATATTTTTGTATATAATCCTACTGAATTATTTAGACATTTTGTGAAACTGGTTATTGAATTAATAAAATTTCAAAACGAACTAATTATTATTTAATCTATTCTAAAATTATTTTTAAGTTTTTACATTTTTCTTTCAAATAAATTACAAATTTTAAATGAAATCATTCATGCTAATAAAGATTACAAATTCCAATGTATTAAACTTGTTTTTTAATTTATACTTTTACAAATAAAAATTTATGAATAACATATAATTCCAGATATTATTTTATTATAACAAATGATTCAATTTTTTTTCATTACTATAAAAGATTTGCAAAATAACCTTTCATATTCATTTATTTTCTAATTTTTTTTTTATAAATAAGCAAATAAATAAATAGCTTGTTCTTGAGTGGTTTCTTTTTATATTTTTACTTAAGAGTGAATTAAATAAATGAGCTATTTGGTTACTTGATCTACTCTCTATCACATTTCAGTTTGTATTTTAGAGAGTTAAATAATTAAATGTTCATTTAATATAACAAAACTATAATTTTACTAAACTACCATATATATATAATATGGCATTCTTAATCATATATATATATACATACACATACATACACATACACAAGTTATTGTTAATAATGACTTTTGGTATCTATTAAAAGCCTTGAAACACAGATATTCCACACATTATTTAATATAGATAATCTTTATCTGGAAATGAAAGTTAATAATATAAGCAGAACTTGTTTATAATTTAAATAGTGAGGTCTATTTATCAGAATGTAATTGCTAAATTAGTGACTGACTTCTGATTTGTAAATAAATAATGCCTGTGTTTATATTGTATTTATAGCAAAATAGAATACTGTGTTTATAAATAAAGTAGCAGAATGTAAACAAATTAAATTAAAATAACTTTGATTACAATATTCTAATCAATTATGTCAAATTCATTAGAAATATGCCAGTCCTGATATTGATTGTTTTGGTTTTGTCCTAGACATCAATATATATATATATGATTGCTTAAAATTTAATTGGTTGTGGCATTTTTAACTGATAAGATTATTATTTAATAAAATATATGGTACCAACAGGTTCAAATTTTTAATTCAAGCACTATGACTGGCTAGTAATAATTATTTCCAAGCCAAGTTTTAATTTCATTCGAAAATAATTTACTAATGCAAAATTGGAATATGCTTTTAAAAAGAAATTTATTATAAAAAAAATAATTAAATAAATGGATAAATAAATTTTACTTCTAAGATAAAAAGATAATATTTATTAAGTAAAGAAAAACCCACAATAGTCATAGAAAAAAATGCTTAAAAATTTATAAAAGTTTATGTATTAGAATGATTTGAATATTGCAAAGATTTTAAATGGGCAAATTTAATCTACAGTTTTCATTTAAATGTCATTGATCTTTTACTATATTGGTTTAAACTTTCAAAATACAGCCCACTATTGTAAAATAGTGATTCAGAAAAAGTTATTACATGAATCCTCAATTCATAAAATTATTAGCAAGCCAGAACTTATACCATTAGATTCTTGAATATCAAATTTCAATATTCAAGAATAATTGAGAGAGTGCAATTATTTACATAAATATTCAAGAATCTAAAGGTGTAAGTTAGCCTCCTGTACTAATATTTTCATTGATCAGGTCAGCAATACCCAAAGAAAGAGTGAAGAATAATATCACTTGAAATGTTATGTAATTTACTAACATGTGTTGTCTATTTGTGTGTTATTATTAACAATTGTTTCTATTTGAAAAGTTTTAATAAAGTTTAAAATAATCTAAACATTCAACCTTTAATGATAGATGATGGAAATGACCCAACATATTATCACATATAACAACAATAGTAAGGGCATTAAAAAAATAAAATCAGATTGCTATTCTTTGCAATAGACACTGCTTAAATGATACTAAAATAAAAAAGATCAGTTTATGCAGAAGAGGTTTTCTAATTTAATCAGAATTTTATGTTTTCTTCAATATAGTTAATATTATTGAATAATCCCAAAGCCTATTATTGCATGGTATTATTATAATCCCTCAAAATCTTTTACTTTAGTTTCATGTCTAACATTCCTTAATTCAATAACCAATGTAACTAATGATTAACCTTGATTTCAAATTAATTGTCTAGTAATATTCTAAAATTTTTCTTAAAAATAGAATATGACAAAACTTTTATTGGCATTAAAAAAAATAAAGCCACACTACAGCAGTCTAGCAATAAATTTTTATTAAATTCATTGATATAAAAAAAAATCAGTGCTGATAGAATATGAATTAACTGGACAATTTGCCACTTCTTCCAAACAATAAACCTGCTAATAATCTTAAAACCATTATACACTAAAACTAATACATTATAAAATAAATGTTTGTGTAATTGATGTTAATTAAAGACTTAATTGATGACCATATGATTAGTATATTTTGGCAAACACAAACATATAGAAAATACATTTCTTCTTCATCTCATATTTTTTTCATCCCCCAGCTCCTTGCTATCTATCTCAGCTTTTCTTTCTAGAATATGCTTATCTTGTTTTCTTTTCTTTTTCTTTTCCTCTTTATCTTTGGATATAATATTTTATACTTAAATATCATATTTTTTTTGCTTGAGAAGATTTAATCCTTTATTTTTAAATGTGTGCATAAAAAAGTTTGTACATACAATTTATAAAAAATGCTTTATTTGGAAAACTAGAAAAACATTAAATTATTTTATGTTAGTGAAACCATCTCTAATTAAGATGCTGTTTTCTTTTCAAAAAGCATATTTAAAAATTGAATTCGCAGCCATAGATTATTCATTTTTTGTATTATAGTACTGGACAGATTTTGAATGCATCAACTAAAGGTAATCCGTTGATTTAGATATAATCTGTAATCACAAAGCTTTCATAAAATGGATATTACTGTGTTACATATAATAATTAAAAAACTAATTAATATTTTCATTGAAAACTTATTTAATTATATAAAATAAATACATAATATGGTAATAATATATATTTTCAGTTTCATTAATGATTTTCTTACCTGCATTAACAGATTTGTAACTTGCCTGGAATCCTTTACCAGTGATCATATCATCACTCTGGAATCTTACAAACATATTATTACCTATTGAAGTAATTGTTTGAGCAATTATCTGGGGATGACATATTTTAGATAGCAATGGTGATGCTGCATTTGGTCCACCATATATCTAATAAATAAATGACTAAATGATTTCAGATCAATCATTATTTATCACAAGCATAAATTTTATTATTGATAGTATGATTATAAAAATTAAAAAACCTAATAAATAAAACAAAGTCTTCAAAAGTCTAATGATATAATAAATAATTTTTGTACAAGATTCATTAATGAAAAAAATAAAATAACACAACTAAAGATTGTTGTGCTATGCAGATAATTGTAAAATATGTAAAAATATTAACTCAATCAGATTGCATTATTTTTACAAAAAAAATGTTCAAATGTTTCTTAATCCAATAAAACTGAATTCATACACTTTTCTTACTATATTGAAGACCAGATCCAGCATTATATTTCATAGAAATACGTCTTTGAACCATCATATTGAAGTATTAGTAAATAAAACTTTTAAAATTATAGGTATAATTCTAAAGCATAATAGACAATTTAATAAAACAAATTCTTTCTTCCTTTGGTTCTGTTTATTTTAGAATATGAATATATTGTCAAGATATTACCAGAATTCATATAGTCTATAATAATTTTTCTAAATATATTGAGTTAAATAATCATAATATATCCCTATCTGCTAAAAGAAAAATTAGAGATCTTAAGTTGTTATATAACATTGTCATTTTGAAAATAACTAACAAATAAAAATCTCAAATATTACTATCAATAATTATTTATATAAAACATTCATATCTAATCTATTTTACATTAATGTTTGTCATTTTAATATTAAATGTTCCTTGATTTAATTTGCCTAATACTTGTAATCCTGATTTATTAATGATAATATTTTTGAATTAGACTTTAGATTTATTAATAATCTTATAAAAAGTAGATATATACACAATTTTATATATGTGGTTGCTTATTTATATTATATATTAATTATCATGCAATTCTGAAATTAGTTTAATGCTATTGTTTTGTACAACAAATAAATTGAATTAAACACCAACAACAACAACAGCTACTACCACTGCTATTACTACTACTATTTTTGAAAAGTATTTTATTAACAAATCAAGAGTTTTCATAATGTTTTCTTGATATAACATCTAAATTATATTATTGTAGGTTGGTTTATAGAGATTATATTTCTAATTTAAAAAACAACTAAATTATATTTCTGTCATTTTAGAAAAACTAGTGTCATGGTAGTGGTTAAGATCAGTCTCATTAAAAACAAAGTGGCTATAAATATATAAATAATCTTTCTCTAAGTTTAAATTTATTGAAAACTTGTTTGGATATCTGTTTGTCTTATTGTTCTACATAAATGTGCCTAGGAATTAAATAAGGATTCAAACTAACATCTGAGTTATTAAATAGCATAGAAATTGTTTCCTAAATGCTATTAAAGCATAGACATTTTTCAAAGGATGTGAATCTGGTTTCCATATTCTGATGCTATAACCAATATTGATCTGTATTTATACATTGTTTTTTTTTTCAATCTAAAGAAATGCAGGCAGATAAATATTCCAAGTATATTTTGATTAAGGAAATCAACAAATTTGGTTCAAATACCAAAATCTTAATTGCATAAACATCCTAGTATTTAAATTGGTTCATAGGTGGACAAAAAAAAAATTTGGAAAAAAAAACAATGGCAAGAAAATTTTTTTTAAGATAATCATTAACTAGAGATAATCTGTCCATGAAAGTAATTTTAATCAAAGTAACAAAAAGTGGTTATATTTTTACACAAGAAGAGATTAACAATTTTTTGAGTTTTGAATATATTAATATTGTAATGTTCTAAATCATTTTGAGATAATGGGCTTTGTAGATGTTTGAGAGAGATTGGTGCCAATTAACTTCTCCAAAGATGTTTTCTACTCATAGGATAAGTGATGGTGGAAAAAGTTTTTGTGAATAAAACATTGGAAGATTATTATATGATCTTAGTAATAATTAGAAAAATAAAGCAATGATACTTTTGAATAGAATGATAGATAAGATTTTGAAAGTGAATTAATGAATTAATAATTTTTCCAATTTTCTCTAAGTTTTTCTCCCTGAAAGTGTGCATTTCTGAAAAATTTACAAAGAATAAAAAATCCAAGAATGGACCAGCTCCACTTTAAAAAAATGTTTATGGATTTACTCAGTGTGCATCAACTAGGTGTATGATTTTTTTTATACTAAATTCAAGCTAGTACCATTTGAATAATCTGACAAAATTTCGAATAAAATAGAAATTGTTTTTGAGAAGGAAAAAAAACAGACTCATTTATGTAAGGAATACACAAAATATTCATCTTTAATCCAAGTACAAGTTTTCTAATGCAGTTCTTGTTCAATTTTTTACATAAAAAATTTATCTGACTAATGAAAAGGGCACCTAATAGGTGCTTTGAGATATCGAGTTATGAGGGCAAAAGGTAAAGGATATTTTCCATTTAATGTAATATAAATTTCTGTTGAGTAGATTAGTAATGACATAGGGAAGTTATCTCAGTATAGATGTATCATCTCAAATGCTACCAATGGAAATCACCTTCCATGCATATTGCATTTTGGATAATTGTGGGAAGGAATATGGTATGAGCTTGTCTTTCAATAGTGATTTTAGTGTCTTAATGCCATGCAAAATCAGTTATCAATTATAAATTTGTTATTATGGGGATCTTGTTTATTCAACAAGTAATGGACCCTTTGATTTAAACTCATCTATTTTTTAGAAATCTACATTTTTCTTCCTCAATAGAAAAAGACTTTATCAGTGGAAAATTCAAAATCGGTTTCTTAAATGCATAAATTGGTTTTGACTTTTTTATTACGATCTACAGTGATTAATATATCTTCATCTTACACCAATTTCAGGATTTTTCTTTCTTCCATGCTTCTTGCATAGGGGATGATCAGGTTTCTTTTTAATGCCCAGATTGTTGTTATTTAAACATAATTAATTTGTTGCTAAGCATATATCCATAAAGTAATTAAAAGTTCTATTGATTGCAATTGAAGACAGCTTCATTAAATCTTTGAATAAAAGTGTAGATTCATGGTCTATGTACTAATTTTTCTTATGATTCAATTATGGAAGGTTCATTATCATCATTTTGTTTATGAGGGCTATTAACATTCACTGTTATATTTTCATTAGCAGGTAAATTTGTTGTTCTGAATGATTATTGAGCTTGTTTATCTGATCTTGAGCATAAGATGTATTAAGGTGGTTACACTGTAAGATAAATAATTTGGACAATTATTAATAATGTGCAGTATTTTTTTTGCAATGATAACCCTGTGATTTTAGAGCTATGAATCATTAGCATAAGCATTTTTTTCTGATGGGTGATTTGAATTGGCATATCATTAGTAATAATATCTTAGTGTAGTTTCCTTTTAAAGTCATAATTGTTCTCATAAACTGGAACTGGCATATTTTTTAAGAGCAAAGGTTGAAAACTACCTACTACTCCAAATAGATTCATTATTCAATGAAAATTCTCTTTGCTTATCATCTGTCATTTTCATTTTACAGTGTGACCCTTCCAATCTATACAAGTACTGATAAGGTGTCTATATATTTACAGTGATAACATTGCGGCTTTATTTCTTTAATCATTATGTTTAATGCTGCTTCTTGATCCATTATTTGACATGGTATATCTTTAGCCTCAATATTTTTATGTACTTTGATTTTGAATGTATAACTATTTCCAATATAATTGTATCAGTATAATTGGGAATAATATTGGTTGAAAGTTAACTATTACTATAATTTTTCCATTGATTTAGCATAGTCTTCTTTTGTATAATTCTGAGAAACATTCTTTAATCTTTCATTTGTGATATAATTTTTATTTGTGTTTACTGTGCTGAATACATATTGATCCAACATTTTGTTATTTTTCTTCAAGTTATCTTGAAGTTTTTCAGGCTCAAATTCAAGAATAATATATCTAGGATTTGGATGATCCACTAAGTTTGCAATTTTTTAATTGTTAATAGATCATACAAGAATTTTTATGAAAATGTATACAAATATATTCTTTCCCTTTGAATTAAATTAAGAAAAGTAAATTTTATCTTTTATAGAAAATCTATTCTATTGGATGTATATTGATAGATATACTTAATCAGATTATATGGAATAACATTATAGGGTGGTATGGCAGCATATTACTTGAAATCTTTACAAGTGCTTCAAAACTTTACATTAAGAATTATTTCATTTAAATCTTTTGACTTGAAAATATTTGAAGTATATAGAACCTTAACTATCAACCAATTATGTATTGAAAACATTTTGTGTGACTATTTTAAAACTAAAGACTATAATAAATATGGCATCCAAACACTAATATTAATAAGATTATATTTTAATAGTCTATTACTTGAGCCAATATTAGATGGCAAAAACTATGATGACATTCCTAACGAAAAAACTTTTTTTTCCACAATATTTTTTCAGAATAAATTAAATATTAGTACCCTATCTATATAGCATCAGAATACCAAATAAGTAATTGTACCAGTTAATAGAGATCCAACTGATCAGTATTACATGATATAACAAAGATATTTACTATGTCTCATTTAAGAAGTTTGAATTCTTTTCTGTTACAGCAATTGAATTATTTCAAACTATAAATTGCTTTAAAGATGATATTTCACAAAATATTGAAGACCTACTAACTTCTGACTTTATCAACAATATAGAACTATTTATTTTTCATTATTTTTTATTACTAAGTGATGTATCAAATTACTACCAACTAATCAATAATTGGAAAAACTCAAATTCCAATAACTAAAGAAAGTGACAGTTGCTTTTCAAGCAGTTGTCCCGGGTTAGCGGGGATGCTTCCCGGCTGATGCTATGACACATAAAAAGAAATTGACTTTACATTTAAAATTTGATTTTTTGAACTAGAAACAAACTCCAAATAAATTTATTATATTGAGAATGTGGATGTAATCTTAGGATCTGATAACCATTTTGCTTAAAAGACGCTAGAATATTTAGGATGCACTCATATCACACAACTTGTGAGAATGGTAAAAATTATGTAGTAACTTTAGATACAGAATATGTTTTTTTTAATTCCAAGACTGAAATACTTCCAATAGAAGATTATTAAATTTTGTGTACTTATTAGAAATTTGTATATCAATGTTTATATTTATTATTTATGTGTACATTTCATTTATTTTAATTGTTAATAAATTTATTACAAATAAAATATTTTTAAAAGATGAGTTCTGTTATTGTAAAAATTTGGCAAAATAAAATTTACATATATAAATTGGTTTCTTTTATAACCACATGCACTTACACACAGTTAATATTTCTTAAAAATTGAACAGCTCATTTTAATATAAATATGTGTAAATTAGCTGAAAATTAACTATTATTTAAACATTTTGTATAAATTAAAATTTATAAAAGATTGATTCACAGACTTAGATTAACATCTCGCTCTGATTGAATTATATTTTATCAGAGTCTTTCATATATAGAACTTAATATTGATAACTCAAAGAGTTAAAGATTACTGAATTCAAGAACAATTTGTTTTGTGACTTTCTGAGAAATTTATCTTTTCATTATCTATATTTATTAATTCTAATTTCAATTACAAAAAAGTAAAAAAGTTTTAATCTCTCTACAATCTCCTATTGTCTTTTTGTTGATGTAAACATGTTTTATAAATAGTTAAATTTGATTCATAAATACTTCTTTAAATTAGTTTGTCATTATTTACATTTTAACAACAACAAAAGTATAAAAAACATTTGAATGTGAGAGTTGACCTAAACAATATAGAGATGATAAAAAGCAGCATGTTTATTAAAATCATTATTTTAGAAATAATCTAGAATGATGGGATATGCAGAATACTAAACAAATGAATCATCCATTATTCAAAACACAAGATTATAAAGAATAATATAATAAAGTTGATCAAAATATTTTACATCAAAAATGAGAACGATTTTAAAAGATTAGTAAATTTAAATTTTATAGAATCTACTATTTAATTCTTTAAAAGCACACACACAATATTTACTCAAAAAAGGGACACTTCAAAAAAATTGTATTATATCATCATCTTTAATTATTCCTGACTCACTTCTAGATGAATGTCCTCTCACATTTAATCCATTTTTTCTGTTGGATATTCTCTTCACATCATCCCAGCAAAATTTTTCTGACAATCTCGTACATAATCTCTTTCTTGATATTGTACAATATCTAGATGCCCAATCCAAGATTTCAACTATCCATCTATAATCATCTGTTCTAAAAATATCTCCAATCCAGTTCCATTTCAGCTTCTTAATTTTTCAACAATGTATTTCTATATCTATTTGTTCTTCCAAGTATATGTTTCACTTATGATCTTTCCATTTTACTTCCAAATTATTTTTTTCTTATTTTGTTGTGTGATCTGAAATCTTTATATAAACCTTGTGTTAAATTTCAATCCAAATGTATGAAATGGTAGAACACACTATTAAATTTTTTTATTACATACGTAGACATATTTCCTTTTGCATATTTTTTATCAAAATCCCATCCAAGTTCCTCTGAATTAGTTATTAACTTTCAATTCATTACTATTAATTATTACTGTCTCCATTGTAAAATACTTCTAAATATTAATTTACTCTTACATTATTTAGCACTTATTTTTAATACTACTTTCTTGATTTCATCTTATAACTCTTATAATGCCACTAAACATCACATGACCATTTCTTATGCTTGTTAAAACAGGCAAAACTCTCCATAGAGTAGTGCCACTCAGTGCATCCATTGATTACTCTGTTTTGCACTACTGTATAGAGAGTATTGCCTGTTTTAACAACTCTTATAATGCTTTCTAAAATTCTTAAGCATTATTAAAAAAAACAAACACATCCTGTGCAAAATCTAATGCTTCAAAAAAGGTCCATTTATTTTTTATTTCCCTAGCTTTCCATTTTTGTACATAAGCATTTTCTAGTTTCATGATATAATCTAATCACTCAAAAATGTCTCAAAATTTGATGATATTGCCTTTTGATAATAATATACATACTCAAATATAGTGTCAACTCATACTCACTGCCATTTTCTTTTAATATATGGATGTATTTTTCTGTGCTTAACCAGTTTTAAATTTATATTGTTATTTTGATTTATTTGAGTCCAAATTTTTTTGTACATCAGTTCTTGAATAGAATTTTTAATATTCTCTTTGGTCTGTCAATTCTTGTATAGATTTTCTAATATCTTCTTTTTCATCATTCTTAAATATCATTCTCAAGACTGCATTATTTCAATCATCTAGTACATTTTTATTATTAAGACACATGATACAAAGTTTATCAACAATTTTCTATATCTTCACCTTTTTTTTTAAACTAACAATAATAATTCTCCAAACCATTCTTCATAGATTTAATTTCACTTTATACTTCTTTATTTAAAATACTTGGTGCTTTAAAGAATGTTATAATTTAAAAACTACTTAATTTTTTTATTTTTATAACAATATTTATCTTTTTAAATACCTTCCATATACTTCACAAAGCTCTTTTTAGCAATGTTTTCTTATTACTTAAACAATTTTTCTTTCTATATGATGGCGTTATGTTTTGTTTTTAAGACTTAGGTTTTCTTTTATGTTTTTATATGCCAATTCACAGTTGTATTTTCTTATATCATTATTAATTGTTTTTCTTACATTTTACAAACTTTCAGATATTTAACTCTTTTAAATAGATCACTTAAAGATATTCTTATATTCCTTCTTTTCTTTTCATATTATTGTACATCAGCTATAAATTTAGTAGTAAATTGCCTTATTATATCAATTATTTATGCAGCAGTTATTACTAGAATATCCACAAACAACACATTGAAGGATATGCTGAAAAGTAAGTTTGCAAGCAATAGGCACTTTAACCAATATAGAAATGATTGACAAGGATAATTTACTACTATTTTCACTTTTTAAAAAAATCATTCAATAATTCTGAAAAATATGAAATATGTAAATAGAAATAATGATATTAATCACATTAATAATGAAAACTTATAATAATTCACAGTTATTACCTATAAAAATAATAATTCCTGTTAATTTAGTAAAATTAATAATCATTGAATAAATGTAAATCATAAAACAGTACATGATAAAATAATAAGAACAAACCAGAAAGATAATAATCTAAGAATATCCTAATAATCTAATTTTAGCTTCAAATTATTCAGCAATAATCTGCAAAATAATTAAAAAATAATAATAAATCCATATAATTTTTACCTCCAGAGCATCATATTGACAATCCCTATGTGATTCCATTTGGAAGTCTTCAACTGTTAACTGAACTGATTTTCCAAATTCAACAACAATTTTCCACTCACAAACTTTATTCAATGGATAACTATTGGGATAATTAGGTGAGGAAAATTTTCCTTGATCATTTTTCAAAATACCACCACATCCTATAATGCATTATATATATATATTGTAACGAGCACAGACGATGTTACATTGTTTTTTTTTATTATTAAACATGAAGTTAAAATAAGAAGTTTGCATTTAAAAAATTTTCTTTAAGAATTAAAAATTGAAATTAAATATCATCTTAAACTCGTATATATAAATCACACAGATAAAAAAAAAAAAATTATTAAAATAAAACTTTATTAAAAATAGAAAGGTATTTTAAAAACAAAAACTTAAAAAGATTTAGAGATAAAAATATATCTTTAATCTTGGAAAACACATTAATTAATCAGAAATGGAAATGATTGTTTTAATTAGTTAAATGTAAACTAGCCTTGGGCATTTAAATGTAAAAGCATCGGTCAGATAGGAAAACAATAGAAACTAATAGCCAATGAAGAGAAAAATAATGGAATCGACCTCAGCGAAAAGACCATCTCATCGATGACGCAATGTACATTCAATTCTTCAGATTAATATAAAAAGACAAGTTTGGTAATTATTAAGGATGATAGATTATTTACGATGTGACAGATATGTGTTAGTGCTGAAGTGAAGGAGAAGGGATTGAAAAGACACACTCTTCAATCCCTTCAGTTCTGCTAAGAAAGAAAGAGAAATGAACTATCGTTTTCTACATTGAGGACTAGTTAAAGCAAAAATCTCCGGATGGATAAATAAATCAGCCTTCAGAATATCAACCTCTTTAGGACAGCATGGGAATTCACGTTCATGGCAAGCAATGGATAAAGTTGGACATTTTAAAAATCGTAAGAACTTTATATTTACTTGAAACAATAAGAACTCTAAATTTTAAAACTTTTTAGTAAATAATGCAATAGAATCCTATCTGACCAAACTAAATTCTTTATTAATAATGTTATTTGATGTATTTTTTATTTATTTATTTAAAATCATTTCCATTTATTTAATTTTGTTCTTTAAGTTTATTTATGATTTCTGTTTTCCGATAAATTAAAATATATCAATGTTAAACTTAAGTCGGGCATGATTGGCTGTATAGATTTGTAAAGTTATATTAGGGGAGGGTAATCTTAGGTTATTTGTGTCGTTGTTAAATTGGGTCAATGTATTGGATATATTGATGTAGTTAGTAGATGAAGTCGGAGATTCACTACTGGCAGAATCGTTTATATATACGCCGCACTCACCCGTTTGCCTATAGAAGGAATTATAAGACGGAGAACGCAGTTCCTTTCTATGGAGTTTTTTTTTATTATTCTTCTTGTTAGATAGATGTAATATTCCTATCTGACGAGAATCAATGTCTTCTCTTAATCTTTTTGGTGCTGCCGTATTCCGTATTACATTGAATACATCGATATATCAGATGAATTGATGCCAGTTTGACTGCGGATTTTAGCCTAAGGTTAAATAGGGATAGAATATTTTATTTTCTAATGCAAATCTATGTAGTCTATTCATACTCAACCCTAAATAAAAATGCATTAAATTTAAGTTGTTTATAGACGCTTGCATGGATTGGTTATCAGTTAAGTATGTTTTGGGTTTTCATATTTGATCAAAATATATAGACATTCGATAAATAATGATACCTTATGGTGAGTATCTATAATGTATTTATTCAGATGTCTTTTAAGATATTGGTGACAATGCAAGTATCTTATGGTGAATACTATTGGGTTACTTATAAATTTCCCTCTGCAATTGTCGGTATCAATGATTTTATATTTTGATCGTTTATATTTATTTTGAAATGTTTTTAACCGTTGTAATCTATGTAACCGATCTATACTCAACATTATTAAAACAAATTTTTATAATTCCATCTCTGCGAACTTAATTAAAATGTAAACTTATAATATAATAGAAATTAAATGTAAATTAAAATCTAAAGTAAAGTTAAAAATAATGTTAAATGTTAAAATGTAAACTGATACTAAAACAATTTTCAATCTTATATATATATATATGTGCATAAATAAATGTTTGTATGCTAATTACTGGCAATGGCTTATTTTATTCTTTTTTTTATATACTCTTAGATTATATTATTTAATCTCTGCTATTCCACTGAGCTAGTGACATGGGCTAACGACCGGAACCAAAATATTTAACAAAAAAAAAATTTTTTTTTTTTTGGACTTACGTATCTGCCTACTTTATAAATTTTTCTAGGTTCAAATGCCTAGATGGCGCCCTGTAGTACAGCTACCTTTAGTCTACCTTTTCTGGATCGTTACAATATATATATATATATTAAAAAAAGATAATTAATGATCAGTCAAAAACACAATGAAATATTTGATGTTATTTGATTGCTAGCTATTAGATACAAAGGTAAATAGTATTTGCTGCTAATGTATTTAATAACTAAATAAATGTAATTATTATAATATTCTAATATATAATTGTAATCATATATTTAATAATAGTAAAACATGTTGATCTGCCTAACCCAGTAAATTATTGGATTCACAAACATATTTATCATTACCAACTATTATCAGTTCACTGCAGGATGTAGGCTTCTATAAATTTATTCAGTTGTTCCAAACTTCTCTCTTCAACAACATTCAGTAAACTTCCTTATTTCATTCATCTCATTACTTTTTTTTCTAGGTCTTTTTCAATCTCTTAGGATTCAGTTCCCAACATGCACTGTCCTTATTAGATGTGAAATCTCCATATTACTTTTTGCTAATGCCCAAGTCTTAGATCTATATGTGAGAAGTAGTAAATATTTCCTGTTCAAACTTAAGGCATATCCAAGTATTAAAAAAAATTGTAGTGAAAAAACAATGAATACAAGTTGCTAATATGTTGGAGATTTATAGATTATGACTCTCAATTTACTTGTATAGTGCCTTTATATTTTTAAAACTTTTTATTTATTTTTTATAGTTTTTTTAACTACTTTATAGTTATATTTCCTTACATCTCCATTAATATTTTTTGTACTACTATATAATTCTAAATATTCAATTCTACTACATGGACTATTTTCAATATTTTTATATTCTTAGTTTTTCCATATATTTCATAGTTTTTTGAAAATTTATTGGAAGATATATTTTTTATATTATTTATATTTATAGCTGGCATTAAAAAAAGGATTAGATATTTTCTTATTCAATTCATTCAAGACTGAACTATTATCACAATCTGTTAATATTCTAAAATTATTTGCCAAATTTATGTTTAAATTCATTATAATATTTCTGAAGATTAGAAGTGTCAATTGATAATAATTTATTTCCTAGTAACTTTTGCTTCTCCAGTATAACAACACTTTATTTGTATCTCACTAATCTATGATCACTATCTGTGATAAATCTATCAGTGCATTAGTGTTGAAACATATATATTCTATTTATTAAAACATAATCTAACTCTGCTATATCAACATGTGGATATTTTCATGTCTATTTCTATTTTGAATTGTTTTTTTTTTTTTTTTTTTAAATTAAATCATAACATATATACTTTTTCTTTTCCACAAAGTATTTCTCTACTTTTATATACTCTACTTCATGATAATAAGCATTAATTAAAGCATAAACTAGAATTATTTGATTTCATGCTTCTATTAAGTTGAATAACTAATCTTGTTATTCTAACTGATATACCATCAATCTTTACAATTAATCCATTTTTCATATGTTTGAAATATTTATGTTTTTATAAGAAATTAAATGACCACTTTACAAATCAATTATCCATTCATCATTATTTGAAGTCTGACAATAAACTGCTTAATATTAGATATTTTTCTTCCAACCTATGCCATCTTTTTTTGCTCAAATGAAATCTGTTTGCAGTTGTAGATAGTTAAATACAATATCATTTTCAAAAGCTCTGCAATGAGGAAATTCTTACTACTCTTTGCCTTTGATCATCAATCATTGCTTTAAACAATGATGTTAAAAAGTCCCAGAAATAAGTGAATAATTTAGTTTCATTTGCCATAATGATCATACTCGCCCACATTCATTCTGCCTTCAAAAAATTCAAATAATGTTTCACTTGGGAAGCATTAGACTTTTGAGAAAGACTATGTTTCTTAGTTTTATGTATATAAATAATCATATTATAATAACATTTGCAATGATAAGAATAGATTGTATAATTTGAGTTATATGTAATAAAAAGACTGCAAATGTTAATTATTCATAGTTGTATAACTTGCAGCCTTTGGCTGAGATATAAAAACATTTATACAATTATGGATAAATTCTATATTTTTAAATGACATACATTGCTAAAATTAAATATTATATATCTTACATGATGTAAAAATGATTTTTGGAATCATTTTCTCTTTATCAAATCAATCTAGAAATATCATCCATTATAATGCTTTATTATCCCATAATTCAATTTTACCAATAATTCATTAAAATAATATTGTTGTGCTTTTTGCATCTATTATTTCAATATAATCTTCATAGTTTCTATCTCAAAACCCAATAAATATCTCAAAACCTTATTGTGCTCTAATTTCTACTTCCATTAATATTTTTTTTACAATAATTAGATATTAATTATTTTTTCTTCTTTTAAAACATACACTCTATATAAAAAAAAAAAATCAATGCAATGCTTAGTTCTCCAGTGATTATCATATATATTTTCAGATTTGATATATTTTTGTTTTATAAAGTATTTTAACCGTCTAAATTTTCTTCCAACTTTCTTTTCATTTATTTGCTATAATCCTATTTATTCTTTTATCTGAATTCCCATAATAATCTTTTCCAATAATTTACATTATTTTTTATGCCATTTTTATCCTGTCTTTCTTTGTCTCCAAACTTTCCAATTAAAAAATGTTTTTATCCTTCAATGTTGCATCATAAGTGTTCATTTTCTACATCTAAATCTTCTACCAACTCATCTTTTCATGATTAATCTATTCTACTGATTACATATTTGCCACAAGATTTCTCTTTGTTATTTGCATAATTTTTATGATTCTTTTTCCTCCTCAAAATATAACTTACCATGTGGTAAATCAATTCCTTTCATAAAACCTGGCATACTTCTTATTAATTATAAGTAGTTAATAAATACAACTTTTCATTATATTTTTTTGTTTTTTAATTATTTTTTACTTTAATAATTTTTTTATTTTTTTGGTTACTCAAATATTGTCTTTACATATTTATTCAATCCTTAATAAGTGCATATTTGTGTAACTGAAAAAAATACTTGGAGTTGTGATAGCGAAACATAATTTTGAAACTTAAGATTCATGATCACACTCAATTCTATCACTTCTGAATCTTAAACTTCTTACAAACTCTCAAAAAATAGAACCATTTAAATATTTTTAAAAAAGTACACCAAATAATTACTATATTCAAACCTTTCAGCATGAATTTCTCATTCAGCATTTTTAATTTTCTTACAATAAACTTAATACAATTTTCCCACAAAACAATGTACATCTATTTAAAAATGATCTATAATATTTTCCATTCCCAATATTAACCAATTCCATAATTTAAATCTATCTCACATCTGGGTTGAACTGGATTTCAGAGCATAAGTTCCATGCCACCCAGAGCATCTCACATGTTTGGATTGGACAGAATTTCAGAGCATGTCCTGTGTCACACAGAGCATTACCAGGTTGTGGATAGAGGTGCCCCTCAGATATGATGGTTAGCAGTAAATAAGCAAAGTACTGTAAATAAACAGTCACTGACAATAGGACAACCTTCACTATCAGGAAATAAGGAGATAGTGGATTGTTTTATATCTATAAAATACTTCAATTTATATGGCAGTGAAACTTAAAATGGTGAGTGTTGACTACCATTAAACAAATCAATACTCCACTGGGTTAGCAACAGCATTCTTCCAAATCAGAAGAAGATAACTATAGATGACAACAATGAGGAGGAAGCAGCAGATGGTTTATTTAATGAGATTTAGCTAGCACATTAAACCTGTTATGGAGATTATTGCTGGTAAAGAAGGCAATGGGAAAGCACTTTACCATATAATTCCCTTGTTTTATAATGAGTATGTTTACAGAATCATTATATTTGGTGTTGAGATCTTAGTTAAGGATGGTTTTGGTATTTTGCCTGGCAGGAGTAGACATGAGGCTATTCAGGTTGTAAACCTGTGAAATTCTCATCAAGTTCATTCATTAAGACATGACACATTAAAAATTGGAACATGTTAAAGTTACATTATTGAAGAGATCTGGGAAATTGGAAAAGGGAGATAGAATAAAGCAAAGTAAGACTGGAGGGATATGGAAAAATAAGTAATAAATATGTTGTTATTTTATTCAAGTGATGATAGATGAGTTAATGCAGTTGACATTGCTGTTGAAAAAAAATTCAGCTATTAAAAATTCCAGTAGTACATTCAATTAAACTAGACATATGTAGAAATAAACATGAAAGTAACTTCCTGTTGAATATGAATAGAAGTACATATAAAATTTTGATTATATATATATCACTTTTTTATTCTCCTATTGATATTTTTACATACATATAAAACACAAATGTAGAAATTGGGAAATGAGTAAAATATGTATTGGTTGTAACAGATTCATTTCTGATTATAGCCCAAAAGAAAAAAGTATTTAATTAATTTATATTGCACTAATTTGTTTCAAAATAAACACCAACCCTGGTGGTACTTTGGTATTATTCCTGATATGACATACTACTCCAAGTTTGCAATATGTTTAAAATAACATGTTCTAGGAATGTGCAGACAAACTTAATCAATAAAATTTGTCCACAGATCCTGTGGATGGCTTACTTTAAACATATTACAAAGTAAATAATACATCATCAGGATACTTTGATATTATTCCTGCTATGACATATTACTTTAAGTTTGTGATATGTTTAAAATAATGTCTCCAAGAAATGTGCAAACTACAAAAAACAAAATGATGAACTATAAATTTAATCTTACATTTAATTATCTTCTTAAAAAACCCACAATTTATAATAACTTTTATCTGTAAATGTATATAAAGTTTAGCAAAAAAACCCCACAAATATAACTACTTTTACTGCTGTATTTTTAAATTAAAAAAATATATATATCTACAAATAATGTGTTACATTTGCTGCAAGTTTAACATTATATTTTAAATTTTTTTTTTAAAAAAATTGCCTAGTTTTAGCATTAAAAAAACAAAATACAAATATATAAAGGAAATGTATTTTTAAATATAAAACTGTGTTACTTACAAATGATGCAAGAAATGTATTATATTGTGTGTGAGGAGGGAAGGGTCACTATGACAAAGTAAACCATTTAATATCTTCTAAAATGGAAGGAAAATGTCAGTTTATTTGAATGGATTAATCATGTTGGGATTCTTAGCTGTCATGACACCATAAATAAAAACTTTGAATATTATTGGATACAAACATCAATGGAGTAATATGTCATAGCAGGAATAATACCAAAGTACCATCAATTTCATTTTTTTTATTACTAAATAATTAATTTATTAATCATTATTTCAAGTAATTCCAATAAAGTTATCCAATACTAGAATAGATTAAGGGTTGTACTTTTTTCTCGTTCCCAATTAGTTCTTGTGAATGAAAAAACTAGCTCTAGACTAAAAGTATGTAAGACATGAATATGGTCATCTATATAATTCTCTTTAGAATTATTTGGATACTAAAGATATAAATGTCAGCTTTAAAGTCCACTCACTTTATATGATTTATGATGATTAATAGATCTTTGAAAACCAATACACTCATGGTACCTGGTGCATTTGAGTATTGATGATGATCACATTGATACCAAGATCTCAGCATTTTTCAATATGTGCTAATTTTATAGTTATTTTAGGATTTACATATGTGCATACAGCAGAAAACTAATGATTGCTTTTTTTATAATATTATGCCTCATACTGACACTGGCTTGGTGATAATAAGTTTAAGATTCCTTACTATCTCTCTTTTAAATCCAGTCACAAAGGATGACTATTGATTAACTTGCTTTGATATTCTGTTCTGATGATCACTTCCTAATAATGCTATGTATGACATGATTATTTGCTTCAGTTGGTGATTCTTTTCTGATTTTTTTGCTCTTATTCAACAAAAACATTAATGTTTATTAGCATTTCCTTATTTACATATCCAATAGTTATATATATATATATATATATATATATATATATATATATATATATATATATATATATATATATATATATATATAAAGTCTTATTTGGGTTATATCATGTATTATTATGTTTTAACTTCCCATGTTTCAATGAAATAACATTCATCCTTGTCAAAGTTAAGGTCTTAATGAAGAAATGTTGCATCTTAAATAATAATGAGATTAATCATGAAGTAAATAACAATCATTCTTCACTTTTACAAATAATTGATTTCAAGTTGTTCACACACCTACTATATTAAAATACTAGCTAATTTGGAAAAGTATGATTTAAGAACTATGATAGAGTCTATTGAAATAATGAATAGATCAGGTAATTTAAACAAAGTTGATGAAGTATAATTTATTCCAGCATTATGGAGGCCACTTTTTTTCTCTCTTTCTTTTAAAATCAACTTGGAATCAATTAATTATAAAATTGAAGTAAGTAAAATTTTTTTGCTAATCCATCTATTGTAAATGATCAACCATTAAATATATATAAGAATGATTGTTTTTTACTTCACATTTAATCTCCTTATTACTTTAGATATAATAATTTATCCTTGGCAAGGATAAATATTATTTTATTGAAATGTTGGAAATAAAAATAAAATAATACACAGTATAACCCAAATAAGACTTTATTTTCATCGTATAACAGTGAAAATATTAAATATAATACAGATAAATTCTCCTTTTCTTTTTTTAAAAAAAAAAAATAATATTTTATAAATAATAGATATGTGATTTCTCTATTTTTTTTAGCAGCTACTAGAGATACATTTCCGGATCTTTTCATTTCTCTTCTTGCAGCCATACATCCAAGTTTGTGGTATTCTTTCCTAGATGAGATATCAATAATTTTATAACGTCTTGATATTTAAATACATCTATTCCAAAGATGAATTTCCTTATATCAAATACATCAAATATATATATAAGTGATAATCAGCAAGGTTCATATTATGGATTACAATGAATAAATATAATGGCTAAAGAATTTTAAAAATTTAATGACCTCTTTAAATACACTGTTTGTTCAACATAATTATAAATAATTTTGATTGATGTTTGCATGTGAGAGTGATCATGAAATATCTGAACTACTTCTTTTTAAACTTTAAGCTATTATTTATTGTGAAATTAAAAAAAATAATAATTTTTTAGTTGTTAATAACTGGAAAAGGATTTTTGTAGGTGTTTGGAATTATAATCTATATTGAATAATTATTGTTATTGTTTATAATAGTTTAATTTATTTCTTTTTATTTTTTAAATAAATTTCTTTTCTTAAAATATGAACAATCTATGTCTTTCATAATCATAACAATAATTAATGTATTAGCTTTTAAATTTCATTCTAGATGTGAGCATAGTGGTATTAAGCTTATGTTTAACTAAAAGATTAAGCAAGGTCGAGATAAACATGAGCATGGATTTAATTATTAAAAGATAGGCTTATATATATTTTTGATGTATTGCTAGCCTTGACTACTAATCAGTTAACTTTGTGAGGGATTTAAATTTTATTTCTTGGTGGCCATTTATTCTGACGAATGGCATTCTAATGAATAGTTCATTATTACATAATATGGAGTTTTCTATTATTTTATAATATACTTTAATTGAATTGATTTGATAATGATTATTATGGGTTTAACTTATAGAAATAAGAACTCATGGTCACATATACTTGCTTAGTTATACTTCCTCTGAGATAATCATCTCAGAAACATAAATTCTCTTATATGAAATCAAGAGTTATGCTATAAATTGTGAGAGATCATATTGAAATAACTCTTAATCCATAGTGTTATAAACTTGATTTACTTTTTAATCTGAATTTCATTTGAATCTTCATACACATCTAACACCAAATACTTCATTCAATTTTATTACATAAAAATGACTACAATTACATCCTTCATAGTCATAGCTATAAATCATTACATATAATCTGATGGATAATGTGTAGCTCAGAATATATTAATCTACATAAATGGTGACTTCTTATTACAATATAATCAGATAAAATCATATATAATAAACAAAACACTAGTCTACAATTTTCAAAATGCCAATATATCATTCAATGACTAAATGCTACAGCCAGTTCTTGACATGATTGCTATCCTAAGTAGCACTTTATAGTTTAAATTTTAAAAATTTTTCTTAATAAAGTCACACAAGATTAATGTTTCAACATGAATGGATCAATTTTTCATAATTTATATATATATACAATAACTTATTTATAAATTTATTTAATGCACATTGATTACATAAGTAATATTTACTAAGGCAATAAACCTAAAGCATGTGCATAATCTTGTGGTTAAGACCTGTAGAGGTCCCTACCTTTGCATTTTCAACTGCACATGCTTTAGGTTTATTGCCTTAGTAAATATTAATTACTTATTTAATAAATTATTCATACAAATCAGTTTTTATTTATTTATTATTATATTGGTACTGTATTTTGAAAACTGTAGAATTTATTCTAGTGTTTTCTTTATTATATATAATGAATAAGTCACATATCATATTTTTACCTATTACAGTATTTTAATACATAATTAAAATCTAAAACATATGTGTGCATATCAAATATCTTTCAATATTTATATGCTTTTTCAAAAAATTTTGAAAAATTGCCATATTTCTTTAATTAAATTTTATTTTCTATGAATAATAGCACAGAAATTATTTATTATAAAGAAAATATTTTATATTAATTTTTATGAAAAAGTTTGAAAAATAATAGTACAGGTGGATTACTGTTATTCTAAAAATTTAATTCCTGTTACTTTTTAGATTCAGAAATGTTAAGAAATTAACAGTCATTCAGATAATTAGAATGATAAAAAATATTCATATATTATGTTCTAACAGTATTAATAGATCTAAATTAAATTTGATTCATTAGTACAATTTAAATATTGTTTCTTAGCATAATTTACTAAATGAAATTTATTAATGAATATTGCTTAAACAATCATTAATAAAACATTTCAATGCATTACTGATATTTACTTGATTAAGAAATTTTGCATTACATTTATATAAAGAATAAAGATTTAGTTTAGAACTGCTAATTTTTTATTTTGATATTTTATCTATAGTTAAGAATTAATAGCTTTCAGTTATTCAACTATTTATAAATGAGTTTTTTTCATGTAAATTGTAGTCCATGCATATGTGAAAAGAGATCTGTAAATCATGAATATTAGATGAGTCATAATCATTGTTTTTTCTATTGTCATTTGATTTAAAGCTAAACATTTAGCAAAAAATTACAAAACTGTGCTTTTATACATCTTATACAATTTGAAATTTATACATATTAAAAACATTTGCATAATTTTTGAATAAATATTTTCTAACTCAATTTTTTAACAATTCAACTTTTTTGAAAATTAGTGTACTAGAAATATTTTTATTTCTGTGAAGATTTTTGTTATGTCATAATTGATAACTTAGAAATTTTTAAATATTAAAAATTTTAAAATTTATAGGCTAATATTGGACTTGAATTATATATTATATTATAATTTATACTGAAAAAATTTTGAATATTAAAATCTATATGATATTATCCTATTTATTTAATGGAAATTTAACAGTCTTAAAGTTGTTTATATCAAGAAAAGATTTCCTTATTTTATTTCCAAAGAGGAATAATGAAGGAATAGGTTAAATCTCTGGATCAGTTAAATACCTATACATGAAAGTTTTACAAATTTTCTTTACCTGATTATCAAAAAATAATAGGATGGTTTGTTGGGTGAGTTGTTGATTAGCAACATTAAAAAAATTAAAAACTTACATAGAAATTTTTAGTTACTGGAAAACTATCAAATTCTACCAGAATTAAAATAGTACTTAGAGAGCATAAAGGTATTTATGTATTATTCACTACCTACAAGATATATTTTTACTTAGTTTAATGCTGTTTAAAATTATAGTTTACAAAATAAACATCGCACTATATAAAATAATTGACTTAATTTAAGCATTGTTTATATATTTGTAGTTTTACAAGTTAATTTTTAATTTTATTTTTGATATTTGAGTATTAATGACCATTACTGATAAAAATAAGTTATTTTTGTTAATTATTCAATTAAAATAAAACATACCAGAAGTAATAAATTCTAAACGAAATCTATTTAGAACTGCCAGTTCATCAGTTACCATTTGAATCCAAAGTGTATTACCAGTAGATGTAATTGGGGGTGGCAAGTTCTTCTCATGGCACCATTTTATCAAAGATTGTGCTTCAGCATCATCACCATCTCGAATCTGAAATATTTCATACATGCATTTACATTATATAATTTATATTGCTTTTTTAAAATGGTATTTACAATTAATGTATAAACTAAATGACTAATTGACAATGATTATAGCATATTTACACTGAAAATAATGAGGTTTAATTTACTACTATGAACAATATATAGAATTTATATTAAACACAAAGTAGAGTTTATGAAGTGAGTGTGTTTATTTAAGTAAATACATATAAATATCTCATCTATACTTTCATATCTATTAAATAATGTTTTCAGATACTGTAGTAGGTATTAAAATGCCTCTTTTAAAAATAAGTGATGTTTATGTATAAGAATAATAAATTTGAAATAGAAACAATTATAAAATAACTAAATAAATAGTGAAACAAGACACAAATTGTGCTTTTAAGCCATAAGCTCGAAAACAATTGGTCTGAAGATGAGGATTTTCCGATAGAGATTTTGAAATCTTTCTCTGTTGGCACTTATAATTAAAGCTTGTTTAGGAGCTGGTAAGCAATATCTAGTAAATAAATAGTGATGGTACACTATGATGGAAAGATTATAATTTATTTAAAATTACAGCTTAGTACTGTTTTCGACCAGATCAGTCATATTCAATGAACTAATATAAGTTTATTAAATAGAATTTATAAGATAAAAAATTTAAACATACCATTTACATGATAATGCAATGCATGAATCTTTTTTGTTGCATTGATGTTATTTGCAATAAACTATGCCTGTTTATATTTTCTTTTTTGATCATTGCACTCTGTAAAAACAACTTTAATATTAAATGGATTGAGATTGTGGCCAGATTCGATTTCATGTTCCAAAAAATATAGATAATATTGAGGTATGTTTTAGTGCATTTGTATATGTATGTGTGCTGCACTAATCTTGTAGCATAGGAACTCATTATAGTAAATTGCATTACATGTTTGTTCATTAAATTTAATTTTATAAACTATTTGGAAAACTTGGTGTGGAGATAATTTGTCTTTAGTGTTGTTCAACATTTGACTAATATTGAATTATTTTGAGGAGATTGTTTTCATCTTTTTAAATATACATTATATAATATGAAGGCTGATCCATGTATTATTTTATTAATGGTCCTGGTATTTATTTAAAGACGAATGAAAAATTTTAAGAATTTTATTTAATATAATATTATAAGCTGAATTGACTGTCTTTTATATAATTTTCAATATGGTCTTTTCTGTTTGCTTCAAGCTTAATTTATAGTTTCTGTACAAAAAACATTTAAAACCAACTAATTTATGTAAAATTAGAGTATATGAACGTGGGTAATTAAACCATAAATGTTGATGAGTTTTATAATTATTTTATAATTAATTTGTGCATTTAATTATTGGATATATGTATCTAAAAACTTTATAGATTTTGGTGTATCTTCATTTTCTATAGTGTAAATCAAAGAAGATAATTGACTTACTCATCCTTATATCAATAATGTTTTTTTTTTCAGCATAGATAAGAACATTGTCTATCTAACATATATACCAAAGAAATGTTGCTGTAGCGAACTTTTTTTGAATGACTGTTAATTCAAATTTGTTAATACTTTATTATAAATTATTCATCTTAGGGGGAGTCCCATATTCCAGTCACGTTTCGTTGTATAAAACTTTCTGTTGAAAAGGACTGTGATATTCCCATCCATCAATTTAAAAGTATCAACAAAAAAATTTATTTTATGGTTATTGAAATTTAAATTAATTAAAATGCCATAAATTGTATTAATGAATAGCGAGTATGATACTAAACCAGAAAGCTTCATTACATCTATGAAGCAAGTCTATTGCTAGGGTTTTATATTTGTAAATTTAAAAGTTGTGAGCATTCAAATGCAAACAATAAAAAATTTGCTGAAACCTATTTGAACAATTAACCACTCGGCTATTAATTTTGCTGTTTTATAAAAGTAAATGCCTCCAATCAATTAAAACTCTAAGAGGTTGACTTTTTTTTTTTAAGAGGTTGATTTTCTTTATGCATTTTTACATTTGCGAAAATTCTTGGAGGAATAGCCACTAATGGATAAACCCTTTCATACTCAAATTTATTGATTGCTTTATTTTGATAACATCTTAATATTGAAACAATAGATTTATCTTTTTCTTTTTTAAACTGTATCCTTCATGATGTTTAAATTTTAATTTGTTCATAAACTTTATTTTTATAATCTTCGTTTGACAAAAGAACAAATCTATTTCCTTTATACTTCTTTAAGCATTTAATAATATTATATTGTAAAAAAAGATGTTGATTCTTTTATTTTATTAGAACAATTGTATTTATTATTATTCATTTTAAATGGGTGTTTTTGCAATTTTGCCTATAACACCCTCCCGTTGAGGCTTAATTTTCATAGTTTTTTATTTTATTTTATATATCTGTCAAATGCATTGACCCGAAAGTGAACCCGGGCCAGCTGCTTGGAAGGCAGCTATGCTAACCACTAGGCCACCAACGCTTGACATAATTGTTTTCAATATCAGCAATTGTTTCTAAATACAGATTTTTCCAATTTCCAGCAACGAACTTTTAATATTTTGTGAAATAGAGAATTTAGTTAAATTAATGAATTTGTCGCCATCTATTTTAGATAATTCTATACATTGTTTGTTAGCTAAAAAAATTATATATTCTTTTTTATCTAGATTCTTTTTAACATTTTTTTTTTTTTTTGCTTTACAATTTTAGAACAAACTGTTTTAGAATTAGTAACCTTGAGTTTCTCAAATAATAATCAGTTTTGAAATGAAAAAACACACCAATAAATAAAAGCTGGACCATAAAATATAAACTACTTTTTTAAACTTTTATATTGAGATTTCTTTATAATAGGAAAGAAAATTAGGTTTAGATAAATTTCTGACCCAAAATTTTGTAAAAAAATATTTCAACAATAAAATGAAGTGCAAAACTCATGTTGAAAACATATATTTTGCAAATACTCTATACTTTTGCGACTAGTTGTTAAAATACCCTTATTTAAATATTCTATGCATAAATATCCCAAAAAAGTACAAATAATATCTGTTTAATGAGCAGCCTTCTTCTTTCCTAATTTACATATGTCAGTATTTATATTGCCTTAATCTTAAATTGCTCATGGATTTATGTTGTTTTTATTAAAAGAATTGCTAATGAATTTTAAGTTTTTTTGCTGAGATTTACATTTTTTATATTTAGACACTTTTAGTAAAATAATTTAAAAAACATGCAATAATTCCTCCAACTGACATGCTTCACATGTATAAATAAAAAAATGTTTCATCCACAATGTGTAAAACGTATACCTAGAATATATATTTTCAAGATGCAAGATGTTAATGCATTATGTTTTAGGATGAAAATTTTCAAAATATAGTAGCTTTACTTTCGACAAGGAGTTTCCAAAGTAACTCTAAAATTAAAATTCAACAATGAATAGTATTGTTAAGAGAAACTACTTTGACAATGATTAAATGTTACTGCATAATACTGTTCAGTTATTCTATAGTCTTTGGGCAGAGAACTTAAAAGCATATATAATTTATATAAGACTTTATATATTTATTGCCATATAAAAAATAAAATGTTTAGTAATATGAAAAATTAATAAATTATTTGTTAATGTAAAATCATGGCATTGATTAATGATTTTTTTATATTTATATTATCACCATTTTGCATTTTTAAAATATCATTGAAAAAATATTTGGGAAAGAATTATTGAGATCTTGTTAGGAAGATATGTGTTTTCTCTCAGTACACAGTGAGGATAAGTCAGATACTATAGAACATTTTATAATGGATTGAAGGATCAATTAAGTTCAACAGTAGTAATTCATGGAAGCAAATGAGATTGCTTAAAATTTGTTATATGACCCAATAAAGCTAATCGGTTACAAATGTTGAATATTTTGCTCTTAGATAGCTTTAACATTAGCTTATATAACTGATAACAGTTAAAAATTTGGGATCAATCAGATTCAATCAAACTTTTAAAAAAAATCTTAAAATACTGTAAAATGTATACTTTTTTAATAGTCAGTTTAACACTACTATCTATTAAATTGTATATATATGATATATAAAATATCTGAATGCATTTATATACTGAATATAATTGTGATTGTTTATAATTTGTGAAATATGACTAATCTATTTATTCAGATATTTATACTTTTTCTTGAAAATTTATGTTTCTGCAAAATATATTTATTCATTAACATTCTTATACAGATTTTGATAGTCCATGTTTTCAGACTATTATGTTTTGTTTCCTGTGAAAAAAATCTGGTCAGCCTATAGTTCATCTTGGTTGCATAAAGCATCTTGAACCTAAACTCTTCTTTTTGTAAAGTTCTATGTAGCATATCTGAATCACTATCTTCTTGCTTTTATCAAAACATTCCTAAAGTTACATAAAATAAAGTTGTGTAAAAAAAATGTGATATGAAATATGCTAATAATAGCTTTTTTTATTTCAACATTTTCAACAGATAAATTGAAGTAGTGAGGTCATCCATACTTAATTTTAAAGTTATATTTCTCTAAACACAATACCCATTACAGCTCTATTCATTTATAGAGTAATATTCATTGGTTTAAGTAACTTAGATATGCTGAAAAACTTGATTAAAAGCTGAAACAATGATAAAATATGATCAATACTAATTATCATATAATCTATTTTTTGTGTGTTGAGAAATTTTTTTTATGTATTTTCTTTAATTTTCAAGAGAAATATATATATATATTCAATAAAGCTAGTCATATATAGCATAACATTGCTTTTATAAGCTTGTATTTACAAATACATAATATAAAGAGCATACCAATAGCTCAAACAAGCTCTCAATTGATAAGTGCAGTAAAAGAAAATATTTAAAATCTCTATCTGGAACATTCCTATCCCCAGACCAATTGGTTTCAAGCTTATGGCTCACCTCAATGAGGAGCTAGAACATTCAAATACTAGATGTAAAATATCAACTCAAAAACAGCACTTATTTAATAACATAATATTTAAGTAAAAACTCTGAAATTTTCAGACATAAAAATGTCTTAAACTCCAACTATCTAACTTAAATAGCTATATGGGACTGAACTAAATTCAGATCTATCATATATTAATATATTGTCTTATCATTGCCAAAACCTTAAAGGTAAAATTATAGTAATCAATAAAGCCAGTTATATATAGCATAACATAAATATTTATAAATATTTTCTTTTACCACACTTAGCAATCAAGAGCTTGTTTGGGTTATTGGCACACTCTCTATATTATATATATATTCTTCTGAATTGAATATAAAATATAATCAATTTTATCGACAACTTCATGTTTAAATAGTAAATTTATTTTCATCAAACCAATTTTCACTCAAAACTGAACATTGCCAAGATGTTATAATAATTCAAAATGTCATGTGATTTACATATTATTTTAGCACACCATCTCCTGGTCAAACTTAACTTTAAAATGTTTTTATATTTTTTAATTTTTATTTAATGTCCATTTTCCTCCCAACTTTACTGACCCTTGTACTAAATTCATACATTTCTCTTTATTTTCTTGTAGATACATTGTCTCATAAAATACCACCAAGTGATATATATATATATATATATATATCATATATAGATATCATATATATATATATATATATATATATATATTGTGTCCCTCTGAGTGGGCACAAGGAGTTGAGATACTTTGTATCTGTAGTAAATAGTTGCATTTTGATAATAAAAAAAAATGAAATAGCCCTAAATTTTTTTTCTATTAAGTGTCTCAAACCTTATATGTGAATCACTTATGTATTTTGATTAGCAGTTTTACAAGTATTTATTATTATGCTCATATTTAATGCAAGAAAGAGGGGTTATTTATTATAGCAATTAGTATATTTTGTCAGGAGGATGCAGTTATTTTATGTTAGTGTTTAGTATTGGTTTGAATGGCTTCCTAATCCCTTATTCATTGATACCTATCCTTTTATCAACATTAATGGCCATCTGAATTATATTTAGTCAAGATAGTTTAATATTTAGATTGCAGTACATGTGCATGCATGTATGACTCTGTATCATTTTCATTTCATTTTCATCTTTTAATAACATTAAGCAATAGTACATTTAACATGAAGACATCTAAATTACAGTAATCATCGTTAATAATTTTACAAATATATTTTTTTAAATTTTTTTTTATAATTAATGGATATTTGGATCAATGGATTATTTTACAAATTAAATAAATCATTAATCATTTTTGTTTAACAGTTAATTAATATTCATTTATTTCAGGTTTGTAAAAAGTGATTTTTTTTATTATTTTGTCTTGATTTAATTGTGAAGGTTAAAATGATTTTTTTTGGAGATTTCTTGCATATTAAATTAGTTTCCAGTACAAAAGGTGGAGTAACCTTTTGAGTGCAGATGACCTTTTGATGGAAGGGAAGAGATGTCTATTTAACAAATAGTCTTTATTAAAAATTGCTCATTATTGATGTAATTGCAGCCAGTATATTCTTCTTCTCTGCTGTAACAAATAGATATTTTTTCCAGACGTCAAATTAATTTTAAAAAAGCTTTAAAGTAAACTTCAAGAAGGGTCTTCAATTAGCATGTTAGGCTAAAAATATAAGAAGGTACATCGGTTTTCATTTCTTTACCTCATTTAAACATTTGAATTAATCATCTTTTGCTTATTACTATTTTAAATGTATATCTATATTAAGCTTGCGTTACTTTATTTATTTATCATTAAGAAGGAAGATAGAATGCATGAACTTTATAATCATATAACTAATCTACTTGTATCTGATTATATCATTTGGAAATGTGTGCAGAACATTTT
This sequence comes from Epiperipatus broadwayi, assembly GCA_028023455.1. Classification (NCBI taxonomy): domain Eukaryota; kingdom Metazoa; phylum Onychophora; class Udeonychophora; order Euonychophora; family Peripatidae; genus Epiperipatus; species Epiperipatus broadwayi. The sequence goes on along the minus strand of JAQFVV010006246.1, from coordinate 1,551,613 downwards.
TATAGAATTTATTTTAATTTTTCATTATATCTTATATCATACTTCTACAAAAGCTAAATTAAAATTAAAGGATATGTGTATTTTAAAATAACATTCTATACTTAAATTCATTACAGAAGAAGGACTTTATTTATTTATTTAGTATTCCTAAAATAATATGTGCTTTTACGAAAGAAAATAAAATATGAATTACCCTGAATAATTAAAAGATATTACTTTTTAAATATGTACTTAAATCAGATGGAAGGATGGGAATGCAGTATATTTCTGTTCTCTTCGATATGGATGCATTATAAAATAAATTATTATTAATTGTGGAATTATCAACGTAAAAAGACATATTAATTTGCAATGTTTAAAAATAACTATAGGTATGCTAACTTATAAATATTGGAAAAATAAATGTTATTCAAGAAGTCTATAAAGGATAATTGCTGATTTCAAAACTATTACGGAATGAGTTAAATAATTGATACTAATGTAGCTGAAAATGTCTTTCATATTTCTGTCATGATAAAAATTAATTACTTACGTATGATATAGTAAGCTCAATTAGTTACACTAAGAACATTGGAGACACTAGATCAAATCAAAATTATGATTATTATTTTTTTTGTCCTACAGAAATTTATTTTATATTTCATATTCGTAATAAACATGAACTCAGTTTGGAATCTATCTCCGTATCGTTTAATGAACTCGGAAAAGATTTTGCCAGTGAATTTTTTTTTTATTTTAAATCAAGGAACAAAATGACTTTTGTTTTCTTTATTTTTTTTTATATATTATTTGTCATCATCACTGTATATAATAGATAGATAGACATATTTATTATTATGTTTTGTGTATAATTTTGTGCTATTATGAACTTCTAGACCATCTTGGGATTGTGATTCACAAATTGTGGATATGCTGGTACAAATTGATTTTATTCAAATATGTTTTATGTTTCTTTTAAGAAGGTAAAGGAAAAAAATGTATTTCTTTTTTCTCTTATATTATATTGTTAAAGAGAGGTGTATATTATTTTGTATATTTTCTTATCTCAAAGTGAGAGTTCTGGCTTCTAAATCAACAAACATATAATAGAAATAGTCGGATAGAGATGGTAAAGAAATATCATTCGTAATATTTATGATTATTAAATTTCAAAAATAGCTTAAAGTTTATTCAGAATTAAAAGTTATATTTTAATGTATTAATTAGTTACTGTGTTGCTTGCATAGTATATAACTCAGGATTATTTTTTTTGTATATTTTTATTTGCGTGAGTGTGTGTGTCTACTCTGCGCAATTATTACATTTACTTAATAAAAGTTCAATTTATGGATATTCTACGTATAGATTTCAGATGTTGTCATATTTTAAAGAACTGAAAGGATTTGTAGGTTACCTGTATGTATTTATCTGCCAGTGTGTATATATAATGTTAAACATGTAGAAGAGCTTTGGGAATGGAAATTACTCTGGATGCATTCTATGTTTGTAAGGATAAGAGATTTTGCCTAAGTAGTATATTTTAATAATTTTCCATGAGTAGAGCCTATTTTATATTGTATGCATATTATAAAGTGATAGTTTTGAAGATGAGTTATGTTTTCTTATGGTCTTGGTGATGAGGAAAAATACCACACCAGTAGTATATTTCAGAATTAGATGAGTTATGTTTTCTTATGGTATTGGTGATGAGGAAAAATACCACACCAATAGTATATTTCAGAATTAGATGAGTTATGTTGAAGTGTTAAGCAAAGAGTTTATTTGCTCCTCATGTGGATTTCCCTTGGAACGTTTTGTTTGTATAATCGTGAAAATATAGCTCTGTGTTATTTAGCATGTGGCCAGATAAATAGTTAAATTAAATTCTTGATGTCATATTAGTGTCTTATTTTGTTGATTGGTTTATGACATTGTCTGAAATGAAGTAATTGTTTAATATTTCCTCAATGGATTGATAGTGTGGAGAAAAGATTGTTTTCTATTATTGTTGTTTAAGATATGACACACATGCATAATATAAACAATATCGCGGATATAAAAGTATAGAGTTATTGAAATTAAAACAGGAAATAAATGCTTTAAAATACATTATATTTATTTAACATAAAGTTAAAAATCATCAATCATTAGAATGGATAAGATTTTATTGCTATGTGTGAAAAGTGTATGTAATTAAAAATGATTATTTAATTAGTTATAGAAAGTTGCTTTGTTGATGGCCAAATATGTTAATTTGATTTATCTCATTAATCGATAGTAAATCCTCTCAAAATATTTGTTGTACCAATAATATGATATATTATTTAGTTAATGTCATGTTTAGATGAAACGCTTAAGCAAAGCAGGTATTCAAAGTCAGAATATTCAAGTTTTTGTTTGTTAATTTTGCTTTCAAAAAGATATGAATAATAAATAGTGTAATATAATAGGGATAATCCCAAACTGATGTCCAAAGATTTATTTGAGAGTTAAAATTATTAAGACAAGTAGCCTTATTGTAGAATTAATTATATTAAATTAAATATTCAGTATAATAAATGATTTGTTTATTTATTTAAAACTGTGTCTTGAGTTACTCTTGTATATATTCGGGTACTAATTTCCACATCTCCACATTTCATACATCTATTATCAAATAAATATATTGTTTTATAGCTATGACATTAAATATGCTGGTATCTGATAGTATTGCTTCCTCAATCCAAACATTATAAGAGACATTGCCACTTGATAAACATATAAGAAAGGTTGCCTAGTTAATGCATTGGTTAGATGATGATGTGAGATTAAAATAAACCCTATTTCCATCATTATCTAATTGCTAAACACAGTAAAACATTTAGTCAATTTATCTCATTACATTTTATTATAAATTAGAAGTATAAATTATGGGCCAATGTATTTTCTTTAATTCAACTGTGTTTTTAAATTCCCTGAGATCTTATTGCATATTCCTTGATCAGCATTAAGGTAGCTGTTTAGATGATGATATGCCAAGTCATAGAATTGTTTAGTGATATAATTATATCAAGCTGATATATGTTATACTTGGATGATGAAAGAAATTAAGTTGAAAAGATATTTTAATAGTCTGTGCAAATAAACATTGTTATTCTTTATCATGCAGTTAATTAACAAAAGGATTTATATTTATTTAATGTTTTATAATATTTCTCCCTTCATTTATTTATAATTATATATTTTATGAACTTCCTGTAACCTCCCACTGAGCTGAGCTGAATGTAGACATAGGTAAAGAGTCTCAGTAATAATTTTATATCTGATACATTGTTATATTGTTCTATTCATTAATAGAACTGGCACCCTGGGCATTTACTCATATAATGTATATGAGCAGTGTTGTGAGCGTAGGTTATAATATATATAAATAGCTCATTAACATATGACAAAGCATTGATTTACCAGACTTTTACATAAAATAAAGAGAAAATCTAATATAATAAATTTAAAATAATTCATGCATTTCTTAAAACTGATTTTATATGTTTGTCTGAAAATTTGTGATAATAAACAACTTGTAATTAAATATTAGACTAACTTTCATCATCTAATTTTAACTGATGAATGATTTCAGAAAAATTCAAACTTTATTTAAATTTTCAACATTAAACTATTACTAATAAAATAGAAATTAATATAGTTGTATTAGTCTCTGCTCTTTTTCAGATATTTCTGATCTGACCAGCAACAGTACTAACACAAAAATCAAAGATATGGCTTTTGGATTCATGGATATTGAATTTAATGCCTTTCTAATTAATTAGACTATTCTAACAAAATTAACACTCAATAGAAAGTTTATATATTTGTCTATAAGAATTCTGATAATTTCTTCATTTTTTCTTAAAGACAAAGCTAATAAATGGCTTTCAAACATTATAGATTTTATATTAAAGTGACATGGAATAATTTTTTAAAGAATTTTTTTCTCTCTAATATTTTTGACTTTTCACAATCAAGCATATATTTTCTTGGACATGCACGATCTGCAACTTGTTTCACCAAAATATGATCTTTCACATTCACAAAGTATTTCATAGATGCAGTTTATGTTTTTCAATAATTCAAGTTTAGATTTTGTAGATGTTACTTCATTATAATATAATATGGATTTAGAAAGTTTTGTTATTATTTGGTTTACTTTGTCTCCTATCTCTGGTTATATAGATTTATTACTAAATCAATAACTATTTTTTCCTTAATGAATAATCAGCAGTTTTATAATTCTACATAAATTATACCTATATTAAATTCTTTTTTTATATTCAAATGCAATTTTCATTGTAGAAAATGAAGCTTCATTAAAATTAAGAATAATAACATATTTATATTCATTCAGAATTTTAATGATGATACTCAAAATTAAATAAGAAAATGATATGCCGATTTAATTTCATAAAATTATTTCAATAATTCATACATTAAATATATTTCTTAGATAAATACTATATGATAATTTTATTATGAATTATCTAGTAATAATTATATATGTGCATTAGTCAATTTCAAAATCCAAAAACATATCACAATTAAAACCAAGAATATTTTGTACATCTGGCTTTCCTCAATTCTTTTTTTTTTTGCATATAATTTGTTTTAAATTTTAATTATTTCTCATTTTCCTATGATTTATAAATAACATCAATGGATAAATAAATTTATTTTATTTACTTATTACATTATTTATTGTATTTCTCCCAAATTTAATCTGCTATCCCTACTCCCAAGGTTAAATCTTGATGTAAATAACCCTGTCAAAAATTCAATTATTACTATCATTTTTTTGAACTTTTAAGAGTAATGGCAGTAGGTGAGTATAAAATTATTAACAAATAATTATAAAATAATTTTGAAAAACTTACTTCAAGATAATTATCAGAACAATCTTGACTATTCTCAAAATTAAAAAAAGAAAATGTTATCTTGATTTGATTGCTGACTGTTGTTTCAATAATCCAAGTACAGTTAACAGGAAATGGGTAAACTTGTGGAAAATTTGGACTCTCAATAATGCCACTATGCGTCTTAATTCTGTGATTACATACTAAAAAAAATATTTGCATTTGAATATGCAAATATTATCAATCTTATTAATTACAGAATAAATATAAATAATAATTATAAACAAAATTCACTACTAATCTGAAATAGACTACTTACACTGAATAAATAATAAACAATGAATAGTGTATAATATTCAATCACCATTGCAATTTTATAAATTAACCACTGTTATGTCCATAATGAATGAGACATGAGTTTAAAATTCTAACAAATATATTTTTATTGGAACTTAATTCTTTGACATTAGAACATTCTATAAATCTAAAATCTGATTATTGAATGTCTAAAAGTCTTACTATATAGCATAAAGTCACCAATAAAAACTGCCAATATGAACAAATCAGTCACCAGAAATATAGACATCACGTTTCTATATTTTCCAAGATCATGTATTGATATAATCAATTATTTTATAGTGCTGCTATATGACAAAAAATTTAAATAAATGAACACTTCAAATAAATCATAACTGTGTAATTAGAAATTAAATATTAATAGGAAATGCCAGCAATATTCGAAGATGATATAATAAAACAAGATTATACCATATTGAGACTGAAGTTTTTACAATATTATTTAAAAGATGTAAATAATATTTAATGCTTATTTGTTTTTCTTAAAGAACCATATGAAGTTCCTAAAATGATTCTTGTTAAATCCGCACTTACAACTGTGCCAATGTTATATCTGCAAGTCATACTGTGTGGTCAGCCAATAATGTTATACAATTCCCACGCTGTTCTTTTCCAACCAGTGCTCTCCAATGAATCGGCCTGCAATGAAGCTCTCCAACGAATTGGTCTGCAATGAATGCTCTCCAATGAATTGGTCTGCCATGAAGCTCTCCAACGAATTGGTCTGCAATCTCTCCGCTGAATTGGTCTGCAACAAATGCTCTCCAATGAATTGGTCTGCCATGAAGCTCTTCAAACAAATTGGTCTGCAACGAAGCTCTCCAACGAATTGGTCTGCAATGAAGCTCTCCAACGAATGCTCTCAATATCTCCGCTGCAGTCTCTTTCAGCTACACCATTTCCACTGGGCACTGATCATTAACCACCAGCACTGATGCAAGATATCTCTACTTAAATACTGCTTACTCAATACTGCTTGACTGCTCTCAATCAATGCACTGACCAATAAGGTAACGTCTCTTATCTAGAAACATTTGTAATTAGCAAATATTGCTAGGAATTGTCGATCGCCATTAAGTCAATGCACTAATTAAATTCCTCAGCTATCAGAGCGTGATCTAAAAACAGCCTTACGAATAAATTCTAGTTTTTTCTGGAGTGCACAAACATGTCTGCCATTTTACAAAACACTACACACCTCCCTCCACTCCAGAAAAACCCTTGTTGCTATTCCTACTTTCCTGTAATTTCACTAAGAAATGTATGATTTAACTCTGCTGCCGAAACTTTTTCGCCAGTAACCTTCAATGGTGACTGTGCAAGCGTTTTATTTCCAAACTTTTCACTTCCATTGTTAACGTTACTAATTGGGATTGACATTTTCACCCGGTTTCTCCATCTATGGCTAAACTTGTAGTTCAACGTATTCACTACTCCCAGGTTTCAAATGCGACTGCACCAATGTTATAACTGCACTTACAACTGTGCCAATGTTATATCTGCAAGTCATACTGTGCGGTCAGCCAATAACGTACATACGAAAGTATCTTTATTCTAAAAGATTATTTTATTGTTAAATCTTTAAATTTTGCTACTGATATTCTAATCATAGATGTTAGCTTGAAAAGCAATCAATTGTAACAAACTAATTAAACAGATGATGAAGGAATTTAATTAGCAAAACCCAATCTAATTAAATCCCACCTTAATTTATAAGTTACTCCAGAAAACAAAGAAAACATATAAAAGGGAGGCCATTTTTGAAAAGATCAACAGAATGAGTACAGAGCGTTTTAAGTGAATTAGAGCAGAGCATTAGTTGCAAAGAACAGCGTGAGAATTGCGTATTACCCTCATGGGGAAAGAAGAGAAGTTAGACATAGAAACTATACGTTCAGAATTATCGTGCGAGTATTCGTTATCGTGTGTTCATAGTGTATTTTTCTAACACAGCTCGGCGGGAATCAGAACTTTATATTAACTGTAAATTAGTTAGTATCAATCCAATTTGAGAATTAAATCAACTAGTTTGCAAATTAACTTTTGTGTGCAGTAATTGAAGAGTCAATATACTTCAATTCTTAAAATAATTTTTAGAGTAACATAACATTTGAAAAGACAGGCATTTTGTCACACCTAAATTATCAATGGATTATTTACTTTCAGATTAGCAATTATGATTGACACATGTAATCTGATGAGCCAGAGTTCCTCTATCAAAGTGTCATAAAATAAAGAGGGATAAACTTGAATTATTTCACTTTCAAAGAACAGGAACAATTTTATAACATAAAAATGTTTAATTTCCTTAAAATAGTAAATTGAATAAATTATCATTATAAAATATTGTTTCAACAACTTTAATTACTATCAAAAAGCCATTGTTAATCCATAAACAAAAAAACTAGACTAAAGGTTATTTATATATATATGTATCTAATTTAGTTAGATAATTTTGCTAAAAATTATTTGAAAAGACAATGTCAGACTGACACTTTAAAAATATAATCACCTCCAAAAAGTACAATTGCTGATAAGTTTTACAAAACAAATTTTTGACTCTATAATTATCATTAAAGGTTGTAAATAGAAATCCACATGTCTAGGAAAAAATCATAATTACTATATTTTTGATAGCCATAAAATAAAATCAGTAAAATTTAGGATATTAAGATTCCATGCAACATAAAATTGCATATTTTTATGTGTTATGAAACAATAATCAAAGTTATGAAAGTCAAGCCACCATGATTAGTAGAAAAAAATATATATAAAAGATCATTCATTTATTAGTCAAAAAGCTGCTTAAAACAAAAACTGTAATCAAAGAAATGGAGAATCACTTTATTGTTACTTATATAATTAATATATTTCATTAAAGAATAAGGCCATAATTAGGCACTGTTGAAAATATTCACATAAAAAATTTGATTAGGTATTTTTATAAATCTTTTTCATGAATATTTTTATCATGCAGTGTTTTACAATCTTTCAGCTAAAACGTTGTTAACAATATTTTATATAGAAAATATTCCATTGCTATTATATCATTTTTGAAGGTTAAATCATAAAAGTGAATTCAATGTGTAGAATCATGGGAAGTTAATAATATAATACCCGTTTAACTGCCTAATTAAAAACTAGAACTCTCACTCACAATCATGATTATTTTTTAGAACTGAATGTTGTAAGATCATTTGGATATCTGGTTACTGAGAGAAGTTCTATATTTTCTTATTTTGTTTTGGCGTTGGCTTAAATAATAATATTGCTGTTATTTAGTTCCATCAGTTTCATCTATGAAAAGATCATATTTTTCTATTTCAAATCCACTGACTAAAACATCATTTTAACTTAAAGCATTCATATTTGTAAAATATTGTGAATATTGAAATAATTAACAGGGAACTTTTTAAATTTCAGAATCCAGAAAAATCTTGGCAAATGAAATACTATCATTAAGCTTTCTTTCAAACATCTAAATTACTGTATTGTCATTTCTTGATATTTATTTGATCTTAGAATTTTGAAATACTCTTTTTAGTAGTAGAGTTTTAAATGCATATATATATATATATATATATATATATATATATATATATGTGAAAATAAAGTTACCATTAACACTAACTGAAATAATCATACAAATATCTAAACCATTATACAATTACACATATTCAGTAACGCCTTCTGTTTAAAAGTTTATATCTCAATAATAGCAAACTTTAAAGTGGTATCATTTTGAAGTTCACTATTATTGAGAAATAGATTTTTAAACAGATGGTAATTGTATAATGGTTTAGATATTTGTATGATTATTTCAGCTAGTGTCATATCTGACCTTGCCTTTAGGAGTAGACTATTTCAGATTCCTTATCTGATTGGCTAGCACCCAGTTGCTATCCAAAGGAATTAAAACCTTCACTGGGATTTCCACACCAAATCCACATTTCCAAAAAAGTAGGAGAGATCTGCCTTTAAATCCACATGTTTCCAAAAAAATAGGGGATCTGCCTTTAAATAGTCAGTCTTTTGAAGGCAAGGCAAAGAGCAATTACTTCTGGTAACCTGAATGACAGAATGTGCTTTCCATTAAACCTTCTGCCATCAGCAAAAGTATTTATCTAGTCATTATTGCAATGTCCATGCAGTGAAGCAAGTCCACCTACAGACTGGAAACAATTGCTACATCTGAATTAGAGCTGAGTAGAGGCAAGCTAAATGCATAGCTGGAAGAGTCTTATCAGAACTGGCTGGAAGCGAGTTCCATACTTGGCTCGACTATTTCAGCATTCAAGTCTATCAACTGTATTTATTTGTTTGTTTAACTAATGTGTATATATTTTAGTACTAATAAATTGTACATTTTAATTGCTGAGTGGTTATACTTTTTGTGTCTGTTGGTTTGGAAATGAACCTGTAAGCCTAAACAAACACAACAGATCTGGTGCAGTCACAGAGAAATTTTTCCCTTATGGCTGAAAAAATTATATTATAAAATACACCAGTTTTAACAAATCTAAATGCATGAAATAAATATGTCAGTGAGTATTTTACATATTTGTTTTAGTATTTTTCATTTTGAAAAAATTTACATTCCCATAATTTCTTTACAGTGATTTTTTTAAAAAAAAAACTATGTAAAACTGTTGAATAAAATTGACCGCAAACATAAAGGTGGGTCAGTTTGAAGCTTCTCAATCATGAGAGCTTTACTTGCAAGACAGTAACAAAAGCTTGTGCTAGTGGTTGAAAAGTTACTTACAATAACGTAACTGTGAAACCAAAATAATTACAAGTAGTTACTCACATAAATAAATAAAGAAGGCTGAAGCAATTGGCTCTATGGAATATTTTGATGCAGCTCAACCTGAGAGCTGGCCAAATTATAAAGAGGGTTTGATTTTTTATTTACAGGCTAACCAGATAAAAAAGCCTGAGATAAAGTTAGCCACACTAATGACAATAATAGGTCTGCAAATGTATTATATACTCATCTCAATCTACAGCTGTAACACCAGCTGAGCTGGATTTTGATAGAGTGTTGACAATTCTCACAGAGTATTTTTATCCTAAACCCTTGACAATAATGCAAAGATACCATTTTAATCTCAGCATACAAGAACAGGGTAAAACAGCTAGAGAATTTGCAACACGAATCCATATATTAGCCTTGAAGTGCGATTTCAACTACTTCATGAATGAAGCATTTTGTGATTGTTTTATTTGTGGCATAAACAATCACAATTTGAGGCTGAAAATGTTAATGACTTCAAAACTAGATTTTGAAACAGTGGTGCCTCAGGCAGGACTAGCAGAAATAATAGCTAGTCAAGCTAACCCATTTAAAAAACTTACTAAGTATGAAGTGCAAAAAATTGAACATAACATTGGGTCACCCAAATACACAGTCAGCATCAAATATCCCACAGCTTTGTCATAGATGCAATGAGCACATGCACATGCATACAGAATGCCCATACTACAAAGCAACATGCACATTTTGCAAGCGAGTTGGACATATAAAGGCAGCATGTCTGAAATGAAAAAGACAAACAGCCAAGTCCATTCCTAGAAACAGTAAAGGCACTTATAAGAAACATAAGCAAGTTGCCTGTATAAACCATACCAGAGATGACAAGTCTGGGTTTATACACCATGTCATAATTAATGATATGCCAGTCAAGTTGGAACTTGACACAGGGACAGCAGTGTCTATAGTTTCAAGAAAGACCTGGACAATCATTAATAAAAAGAATAAATATAAACTGCACCATTGCAGTAGGTCAATATCAGACTATTAAGGAAATAAAATTAAACTGTTGGGTCAAACAACAGGAAAAATTACTATGCCTAACAAAACTATATACCTACCACTGGTAGTGGCATTAGATAACCATAGTGATTTAATAGGTTGTGATTGGTTCGGTCACTTATGATTCAAAGTGACAAAAATGAACCAGATCAAAATATTATCAAAGATAAAAACTGACCTCAAAAGTCTTTAGCAAAGAGATAGGTCTGTACTTAAGGCAATCAATCCATTTACCACTAATGGGAGAAGTGGTATAGATCACTTCCACTAGCTTTGCATACCAAAGTAGAGACAGAGCTTGAGAAATGGCAGGCAGCTGGTATAATTGAGCCCATTTCCTATTCTGAATGGGCCATCAAAGAGAATGATTATATACAGATATGTGGAGATTATCATTGTACAATCAACAAAGCACTTGATCCAGATAATTATCCACCCCCAACAGTTAAGAAAATCCTAGCACATTAACAGGCGGTAGAATTTTTTCCCAAATTGATTTAAAACATGCATACTTGCAACTACCTGTGGATGGCCAAGCTGCAAGAGCATTATCAATAATAACCTATAAGGGGTTATTCAAAATAAACTGGCTACCTTTTGGTATTTCAGTCACCCCAACAATGTTCCAGAGAATCATGGATCAACTGACTGCAGGAATACCAGGTGTGCTACCATGATTTGATGATGTCTTACTAGTGTCCCAAATACCTGAACAACTTTGGAGTGCCACCAAAGAACTCCTAGATAAATTCAAAACCTCTGGCATTAAAATAAACTCAAAAAAGTGCATATTTGAAGCCAGAGAGCTTGAGTTTCCAGGGTATAAAATAAATGCTAGTAGCATTTACCACACTCAAAAAAAGGTGTTGGCATTAAAGAAAGCCAAAACACCAGAAAATAAGAAGGAACTTCAGTCCTCTTTAGGACTACTAAACTATTATGAAGGTTTCTTATACCATAAAACAGAGGCTTCTGACCACATTGTACAGGCTACTAGCCAAATAAGCAGTATGAAAGTGGGACAGTAAGCATGACAAAGCATTTAAGATGCTAAGAAATCTAATATCAGATACCACAGTATTGGCACACTTCAACCCAGAAAGAGTGCTAGTGCTGACTTGTGATGCATCACCTGTAGGAACAGGGGCAGTGTTGCCCCATAAAAATAATAATGGAACACACATACCTACTGCTTTTGCATCAAAGTACACCTCTAGAGCTGAGAAAATCTATGTTTAAATAGATAGTGAATCCCTGGCTTTGATTAATGGTATCAAAAAGTTCCACAACTATCTATATGGCAGATCATTTATACTCCAAACAGATCAGAAACCCCTTGTGAAGATTTTTGCATCTGATAAGGGAATCCCACAGCAACCATCCCTATGAATGCTGTGGTGGTTCTTATCAGGCTATGTTGAGGAAAAGCATATTCCTCACATAAATGCATTAAGTTGACTGCCTGTAGAAGTGGTAGACAGTCTAACATTATGTCAATCAATTAACATGATTGAGCTAGACCCAACATTACAACTGAACATCAAAATCAAGACAGCAGCAAACAACCAGAAACAAGTTCATCAAGCGAAGAAGATGAAGACGGGAACAGCAATCAACTGGAGAAACCAAGAAAGTGGAAAATATGTCATCTTGCGCATCTTGATGATGATGCCCTCCAGGGATAATTTTAGCCTGGAGGAAGGATGTCATACCTGACCTTGCCTTTAGGAGTGGACTATTTTAGATTCCTTACCTGATTGGCTAGAACCCAGTTGCTATCCAAACAGATTAAAACCTTCACTAGGGTTTATGCACCAAGTCTGCATGCTTCCAGTAAGGTAAGGGGTCTGCCTTTAAATAGTCTGCCTTTTGGAGGCTAGGCAGAGAGCAATTACTTCTGTTAACCTGAACAACAAAACATGCTTTCCATTAAACTTTCTGCTATCAGCAAAGGTATTTATCTAGTCACTATTGTGACATCCATGCAATGAGGCAAATCTACCTATGGACTGGAAACTGCTATGTCCAAATTAGAGCTGACTCAAGGCAAGCTAAATACATAGATGAAAGAGTCTTACCAGAACTCATGAGGCAGCCTAATCATTAGCTGGAAGCGAGTTCGATACTTGGCTAGACTATCTCAGCATTCAAGTCTATCAACTGTACTTATTTGTTTGTTTAACTAATATGTGTATATTTTTAGTATTAATAAATTGTACATATTAATTGCTGAGTAGTTATTCTTTTTGTGTCTGTTGGTTTGGAAATAAACCTGTAAGCCCAACAAAACACAACAGTTAGTGTTAGTGGTAACTTTATTTTCATTTATAGTTTGGGAGGGTTATCTAAAAATCAAAATCTAATGTTTAGTTTGTCTTTAAAAAGTTTATAAACTTAGTTAGTTTATTAGCAAAATTTAAGATCATTTGCTTATTTAAAATTTCATGCTCTGTGTTTGAGTTAGTTTGTATTTCAATATTTAACATCGTTTAGCATTAAACTTCAAAGTGGTATCATTTTGAAGTTCGCTATTATTGAGATATAGACTTTTAAACAGAGAGTGTTAATGGTTTAGGTATATATTGCTTAATCTATGCTTATTTGTGAAATAACTTTTAATTACTAAAGTCTTTAACCATGATTGATACACGATATTTTTGATTATTGATTTGAGATTACTGTATTTTTTTGCAGTGATGCATTCCTTAGAAAAATAATTGATTAGCTATAACTATATTAAATTCATAAGTCAATTCTTTTGTTGTTGTATTTCAATCAAGTAAATCTAAAACATGTCCATATTCAATGTCCAAAGGTGTCCCACATTACTAATTATTCTACAAGTCTGTATGTATGGAATATGGACTTTCCAAATAAACTACTGAAATAATTAATTGTGATTACAAAAATTTATACACTTCTTTCCAAAAAATAGCTATTTCTCCTTTTAAATTCTTAATATTTATTTGAAAACCTTTTTGGCATTCATGTTGAAAATTTTCATGTTCCAGTAATGTCTTAAAAATGACATGAAAATGACAAAAGGGATCTTAATTAAATATTGAGAATCTAAAAGTAAAGACAGTGTTAAAATAGCTTTAATCACAATAATTATTATCTCTATATTTCATTAACCTGCTTAGTGTCAGTATTAAACACTCTCACCCACTCATATGTTGAATTAAACATTTTCATGAATTGTATTATAATAAGAAAAAGAAATAAGATTATATCCATGTAAAAAAGGATAACTTTTAGCTTTTGATGTTGCAAAGAAACTATCAATTACTAATTGACAATCCCCAAGGCCCACTCATATGTTGAATTAAACATTTTCATGAATTGTATTATAATAAGAAAAAGAAGTGAGATTATATCCATGTAAAAAAGTATAACTTTTAGCTTTTGATGTTGCAAAGAAACTATCAATTATTAATTGACAATCCCCAAGGCTAAACAAGTTTTGTCATTAGCATGTAATTGCTGTTTTGTTGGAGTTTCTAATGAAAGTAAATAGAAAATCATATAACGTTACCATACTGAAATTTTTCCATGATCACGATTTCACCTATTAATAAATAGATTTTTGCAAATGAAATTCAACAAGATATATGCAACATACATATACAAAACAAATTAGCCTTCCTATCATTCAATTTAAAAATCAATTTTCTTTAACATCAAAAGATATTTTTATGAGATTGATAGTTTCAGATTCAAAAAAATTATCATAAGAGTTTCTTTTACTCTTCATTTTAATTCATTGATTTTATAAAAAGATAAGCTCAGCTTTGTCACATATGTTATAACTTGCATTCAGTTCATTAATATACAAAACTGAGTTATGATATCTATTTTTAACTTTACTCTAATTAATTTTAATAGATATAACCACAAACAAAGAGCTTTGCTAATGCTCAACAAGCTTTGTAATAAATGCTTAGCAGGAGAACACATTTAAAATATCTCTATCAGCAACGACACCCAAACTTCAGACCAATGATTTGATGCATTGGCATTCCTCAGTAACATGCTAGAGTAGGTTCAGACACTAGATTTAAAAATACCAACCAAAGCCAGCATTTATCTAAGAGTTAACCATTGAATAGAAAATCTGAAATTTTCAGACATCAGCTATCTAACTCAAATTGCTATACGGGGCTGAGAGATCTTCAGCCAAACCACATACTAGTTCTCTTAGCAGTATAAAATCACTTAAGACATAAAAGCAAAGACTATAAATAGTCAATAAAAATAGTCATATATCACATGACTCCATTTCTTTTGTAAGCTTGTAAAATATAAATAAAGAGCTTTTATAATTGCTCAACAAGCTCCATATAGTTATTTGAGTTAGATAGCTGGGTTTGAAGACATTTAAGTGTCTGAAAATTTCACATTTTCTACTCAATGGTTAATCCTTCAATAAATGCTGTCTTTGGGTTGATATTTTTAGATCTAGTGTCTGAAACTATCCCAGCACCCCACTGAGGAGTGCCAAAGCACAAAACCATTGGTCTGGGGTTTGGGTGTGGTTTCTGATAAAGATATTTTAAATGCTTTCTTTTGCTAAGCATTTATCACAAAGCTTGTTGAGCAATTATCAAAGCTTTTTGTTTATATTTTGCAAGCTTAGAAAAAGAAATGGGATCATGTGATATATGACTATTTTTTATAAAACCATAGTCTTGGAAAAATTTTAGTATATGATTTTCTACTTTATTTATTATTAGTATTGTGGTTTAATGGTTAACAGTTTTTAATATATATATATATATATAAATATTTAATTCAATATATATATATATATTGAATTAAATATTTCCATGGATTGGTATATGATTTTCTATTTTACTTATTATTAGTGTAGTGGTTAACAGTTTTTAATATATATATATATTAGTATAGTAGTTACCAGTTTTTAAGATATATATGTTGAATTAAATATTTACATGGATTGGTATATGATTTTCTATTTTATTTATTATTGGTCTAGTGGTAGGCAGTTTTTAACATATATATATCCACAGATGGCGTTCTACCAAAAACACCGATCAAGCGTATGTTTTGTTTACATAAACGTCAGAGTAGTATTCACTATCTCTAACTATAATTCCACTTTCAGATCATGATTTCAAGCTATTTGCTATCAAATAGCTATCAAATAGCAAATAGCTTGAAATCATGATCTGAAAGTGGAATTATAGTTAGAGATAGTGAATACTACTCTGACGTTTATGTAAACAAAACATACGCTTGATCGGTGTTTTTGGTAGAACGTCATCTGTGGACATAAATACAAGCGTTAGCAAGTTTTTTAACTTGCATTTTTGTTTTTCATATATATATATGTTGAATTAAATATTTCCATGAAATGGTATATGATTTTCTATTTTATTTATTATTAGTATAATGGTAGGCAGTTTTTAATATATATGTTGAATTAAATAATCCCATAAATTATTATAATAAAAAATAAAAATGAGTAGATAATGTCCATGTAAATAGAAATAACCATTAACCTTTGATATTATCAAGAAATTATCAACTACTACTAATTGACGATCCTGAGGCCAAACCAGTTTTTTCATAAAACGTACAATAGCTCTTTTATTTGGATTTTTTGTTGAAGTAATGCAATTTTTAAATTTATTATATATATGTGTGTATGTACACACACAACTAATTTAAATCCTCCTTAAATCTAAGACCAAACTAGCTTAATTTTTAGTAACTGTAGTTTGCAATCTGTATATATGGAAGGATTCATTATATTCAGTGCAAACAAATATTTTATTGTATATATATTACCATTCTTTAGCTGTTAGGTGTTTTGTGAAATAATACAGAAGAAATAATTATTTTGATAACCATAAATCAATTTTTGTTGTACTGAGAAATGTACAGCATTATACATATAATAATTGTATTCATCAATTTTTTTGATATGAATAATAAAATTCGATATATATATATATGTAATAATATTATGATTCGATGTCTGTATTTTTAAAGCAATATATGTAATTATATAACTGAATATTTGTAAATACAGTAACTTAATAATTAAAAAATATTTTATCCACTTAGGAGTGCTTTCAATTATCTCAGTAATCTGTGTCAACTAAAGCTTTGAAATGCTAACTTTCCCACAATTCCATGATCTTAACGTTTACTGCTTGCCTGTTAATTAAGTCATGTTTATATTTGTATATTAGCATAGCTTCCTTTATTTTTCTTTTATTGTTATTTTTTTCAATTTGCAATATTTTTACACTGTTAAAATTGAAGTCAAAATCATAAATACATGATTTATTATGGTTGTAAAAAACAGATGCTGAAATATTATTATCTACTATGCAATTTTGTTTCGATTTCTGAACACGTTTTAATAATAGCAAGTGTTCTTTAGTTCTTTTTTCCAAAGTACATCTAGATTTACCTATATATCCATTGCCACACCTACATATCCATTTATAAATGACACAATTTTTATTTATAAATGAGGTTTTATTTTTGGAGTTATTTATTAATTTGTTTAATGTAGGAGGTGTGTAAAATGCAATGTCAAATATATCTTTATAAATTTTCCTTATAAACTTTACTTGATAATTTGAAATATATGGGATTGATATCCATATTTCTTTATTAGCAGGAGAATCAATATTATTATTAAAATTTTTATTTTTATATTTTGTATTAAAATCTCTAATAACATTATATATATGATTATAACTATAGCCAACATTTAACAATTCATTCGAATATATTTCAATATTTTTGCCTTTATCTGATGAATATTTGCAAAACTATTATTTCTAAATAAGAAGGACTTCAAATCTGCCATTTTGTGTGACATTGGCACTTTTGATTTATGTAGAATATAACCTCTTTTTACTATTGGTTTAATGGTCATACAGTAATCCAGCATGCATTGATTTCTAGTTATTTTAAGATCAAGAAACTGAATGCACATTAAATCTTCATCTGCTTTTATCCATCTTAGGCCTTTCAAACAATTTAATTCCTTAAACAACTCATTAATTGTATTTGGTTTACCACATATAAAAACATCATCAACATATCAATAATATGTAGTAATATTTTTTTGATAATATTTCTTTTTCAAAATATTTTCTTCATATGTAGAAATTATAAAATTACATATTTGAGCAACAGTAGGTAATCCCATGGGCTATCCGTTACACATTTTATAAAAATCCTTATTAAAAACGGCATAAATATGTTATCAATAAAATGCAATGTTTCAATTATAAACTTTATTATTTTCACATTAACATTTTTTAAACTTAATGCATTGGAAATATTTCGATAGATGCCAATCGATCAATTGATCCATACATTTCACTAACATCTAGAGTACATGTAACGTCATTAACATCAATCTGAACGTTATGGATTTTATTAACAAAATCAAATGAAAAACATATTGTATATTTACCAAAACCAAGAATTTCTTGTAGCATTTTCTCAATTAAACAACAAGTTTCATAATAAAATGCCCCTCCAAAATCAATCATTAAACACAATGGTTCATTTTCTTTATGCAGTTTTATATTTGAAAAAATCTTAGAACATATTGCAGCAGAAGGGTAAATTTTATAATAAGTACTATTATCAATTGCTTTATTTTTGGCTTTTTTTAAAATGTTATTAATAAATTGAATACGTAAATTTTCTATATTTACTTTATCAACTTTCATAAAGTTAAGATTCTTCATTTGAGTAATTACTTTGTCTTCATAATCAGATTTTAATAACAAACACATTCTAAGGCCTTTGTCCTCTTTTATACAAATTAAATTATTCACAGAGGTAAATTTTTTAAATTTAGATATTTGTAAGTTCCAATCGTAATCCGTTTTATAATTAAACTTTTTTCTTTTACTTTTTTTACTAAATCATTACAAACTTTTAAATCAGATTTAATTCTGCTTAATGAATTTTCAACTGAAGATTTCAATTCTATATCACTGTCTTTCCACTGACCACCAACATATTTTGCACCAAGATTTAATATATGTTTTTGTTGAAAATCGAGATCCATATTTGACAAATTAATGAAATTATCTTGAGATTGTCTTTTAAGGCTCTTATAATACAAAAAGTTAATTTTTTTATCAAATTTCATACACATTTTTTCATAATATCGATTAAATAACATTTGACAGTTACTTTTAAAATTAAACCATTCATCTCATTTATTTAAGTCAATTAAATAATTTTAACTTTTTAAATATTACCTTTTATCAAATATTAAACGTTTGCATGCGGAAATTACACTTCGTAATACAATCATTTTCATATAATAAATCATATTCAAAGTCAACTTACAGGACATATTAACTTTTATATTACAGCAATTCAGATATATTTTAAATCTTTTGCAATTGGATAAAAACTGCAATCTACATTTTAAGTCAATTATTTTGAAAGTTACTTTTCACCATTCTTTAACAATCCACATTTCATTTCTCGTATTAAATATCCACATTTCATTTCTCGTATTAAATGCCATTAGTATGCATGTAATAATATTATTATTTGATGTCTGTATTTTTAAAGCAATATATGTAATTATATAACTGAATATTTGTAAATACAGCAACTTAATAATTAAAAAATATTTATCCACTTAGGAGCACTTTCAATTATCCCAGTAATCTGTGTCAACTAAAGCTTTGAAATGCTAACTTTCTCACAATTCCATGATCTTAACGTTTGCTGCTTGCCTGTTAATTAAGTCATGTTTATATTTGTATATTAGCATAGCTTCCTTTATTTTTCTTTTATTGTTATTTTTTTCAATTTGCAATATTTTTACACTATTAAAATTGAAGTCAAAACCATAAATACATGATTTATTATTGTCGTAAAAAACAGATGCTGAAATATTATTATCTACTATGCAATTTTGTTTCGATTTCTGAACACATTTTAATAATAGCAAGTGTTCTTTAGTTTTTTTTCCAACATACATCTAGATTCACCTATATATCCATTGCCACACCTACATATCCATTTATAAATGACACAATTTTTATTTATAAATAACATTTTATCTTTGGAGTTATTTATTAATTTGTTTAATGTTCAGAAATCGAACAAAATTGCATAGTAGATAATAATATTTCAGCATCTGTTTTTTACGACCGTAATAAATCATGTATTTGTGGTTTTGACTTCAATTTTAACAGTGTAAAAATATTGCAAACTGAAAAAAATAACAATAAAAGAAAAATAAAGGAAGCTATGCTAATATACAAATATAAACATGACTTAATTAACAGGCAAGCAGCAAATGTTAAGATCACAAAATTGTGGGAAAGTTAGCATTTCAAAGCTTTAGTTGACACAGATTACTGGGATAATCGAAAGTGCTCTTAAGTGGATAAAATATTTTTTTAATTATTAAGTTACTGTATTTACAAATATTCAGTTATATATATATATATATATATATATATATATATATATATATATATATTGGAATTTGATCATATTTTGTCAATAATCAGTTATAGGTGAATAGAAGAATAACTTAATCAGATTCAAATAAAAGACAATTCTAAAAAAAAAGAAAGAATCAAAATTAATTAAATAGATATCAAAACTAAACATCTCAACTTTTTGAGCTCTCATTTAATTACAGATAATATTTATTTTTGCTCTAGAAGTCAAATTGTCATTAATAACTAAATTTAATGGATAACAAGAATATATTACAAACAGATTATAAAGAAAAGATGAAATGGTCATCAGGAACTAAAAATGAGGATTAAGTGTTAATATAAATTATCATACTGTGATTATAAGAAGCATTAAATCCTCTTCCAGTTTCAGAAGAATCAGCTCTAAATATTATCCAAAGAGCATTGTCTGTGGAAATAATAAGATCAGGAGGTTGAGTACCACAGTAGCGGCCAATTTTATGATTCGAATAAGAAGCACCATCATGAACCTGAAACAAGCATAAAAATTTTAAATTATTTCTAATATATGTTCTTAACAAAAAAAATTACTTGGTTTATTATACAAAATGTTTTTTATTGTCTAAATATATGTGTTTCTATATATAATGTGTAAGGGTTTTAATCATAAGTAACACTTTGAGATTATTTCTCAATTTCAAATAAATGAAATCCTATCAAGCCAAAACATAAGACTACTTTTTTTTATGGTTTATATGAAAATATTGATCCCAATGTTCTTTCTTTACTTCATTTTCTGGTCAATATGATTTAGACAAATCTCTGTGTAAGAAAATGAGACAAAAAGAAAAGACCAGATAAAAAAAAATATTGCTTTATGCTTTAGGTTGAGAGTATTTCATTTACTTAATAAATCAGTTATATGAGAAAAAATCTCAGAGAGATATATTGTAATGGTCAGCGTAGTTCAATCTAAAGTTCAATCTAATTTAAATTTTAATTGATTCGAAATGTAAATATATTTGATGTAATTTAAATTTGTTTTAATTAAATCAGGCACCACTTGACATTAAACATCAAGAAATATACTTAAGCACATCTTTAAGATTCAAAAATTATTTTCTTTAATCTGTCGTAATGATGATTAATATACAATACTATTTGCAATAACTGGCCAAATCACATAGAATGAGCTACTCCCAATAAAATGAACATGGAATTAATAGGCAGACCAGACAATATTACATAAAAAGAAGTTAACACATTATTTACATAAATACCAAAACACTAGTTCATTTACAAAATATCATAATTGTCAGACAAGATATATTCTTTTACTCTAAACATGCTTACATTACAGACTATCATAAGAATTTATAACAATTTTCTTTATAATTTGATTACCTTTATGATTATAATTTAATGATAATTGCTTTAATAAAAAATCACCTTGTTATGCAGATTAACAAATGTATGAAAATTTGATATATATATATATATATATATATATATATATATATATATATATATATATATATATATATATATATCCATTCACAGATACATATTGATAAAAAAAATATGTAAGAAATATTTTCAAATTAAATAAGCATATAATTAATTATTCTGCCTTCAGTTTTTACCTGTATGAAATCATAGTCACAATTATCGTTTAATTCAAGGTCTAAATCAAAAATAGTTAATTGTATTAAATTTCCATGAGAAACATGTATACTCCAGTAACATTCAGTATTGTGCTTATATGGCTGGGGATAATTAGGAGATGATAAATATCCATTTGTCGACGTCAGTTCTCCACCACAACCTGAAAGTTAATAAAATGCCAATATTAGTTTTAATAGATTAAGTGATACTGTTTTAAAATTTATTTGAAAATCTTAAAAAGTTGTCAACATTTGTAAGTAAAATAAGTGCACAAACTATAGCTCTTACTAAAATGCAAATATTAAATTATCATTCTAAAAATGTTGAAGAAAATTTTGAGCAAAAAGAGATTTGATTCTTATTTCCAATTTTAAACTCTTAGAATTTATGGCCTAAAGTATAAAAATAATTTTAACTTTAAGAAAATAATAATAATTACATGCTGAGATGAAATTGATCTCATGGTGTGTGTGTGTGTATACATTTAAAGTTTAAAAGGAAAAGGAAAAAATTAAATACAAAATAAAATTTGAATGAGTAATAATGTGAATTGATATTTTAGGAATTAGTGCATATGATTTAAAATCAAACATAAATTTTTTTATTTAGTGCAAATAATTTGAATTTCTTTCATTTTGACAAAATGTAAATTATTTTTGGAAAGCAGGGTTTTTTATGTACATGAATTCTATATTGTCTGTTTTAATTAAAAGAATAAGAAAAAAAATTAACTAATTAATTTTAACAAATATATATTGAAAAATAGGATGATGTAATTAAATTATCATGCAAGATAGAAAATGGTTTACTTAAAAATCCTGTTTTAGATTCCTCTGTATACTATAAATAGTGAATTCAAATTAAAAATTAGTTATTGATTTATTAGATTGAAGAAAATGCAGAAGGTCACTTGATAGAAGGGATAGCTTTTCTGTGATTCATAGTATATATTTGTGTACAGGATCACTTGTCTGATTAAAATTCATCAAATTATTAAAGCTAAACTAAAATGGGGATGGTCAGCCTTACTATAATTATCTATATCCCAGACCTGATAATACAAAGTTAACTTACTGCTCTATCATGAATATGACCAAGTGTTGAAACTCCAGTGCTGTTTTATATAAACATTTTTTTATATATGCAGAGATACACAAATAAAAAAAAGTTAAGCTGGTTATGCATATATTATCCAGCCATAATATCTATTTCACAGGTGAAGATATGGAGTGCGAATTGTTGAAATTGACTAGTAAGTAAAAGTATACGGTTAATGATATATTTGGAGAATTAATTCTGCAGTTAAACAAAATCTATTTCTACTTATAGCCTTAAAAAAAATATATTGATTAAAAAGTAAACAATTGTTGAATAAATTTGTTTGCTAAAAAAATAAATATATGAAGAAAAAAGTAAGTGACCAGTTTGTCTCTAGAAAATATAAACTGTATGTTATTTAAAAAAAACTTTTAAAAAGTATAATTGTTTAATTAATACGTATCTTTAAATGCCAGTTAAGATTTATTAATTATTTTTATATTAGAACAAGCATATATGTATGCATTTATTATAGATATGTTTACCATTTAATCATTTATATATTAACATAGACTAAGGTCTATAGATTTAATGAATTTATTATGTCAAATGAAATATTATTGGGATATATATGTGCAGTATGTATACATATTTGCATGCACAGATATATATCTAAATTTATTCACTATGTATTATGTATTATTATAATAATAATCTTTTTTAGCTTAATAATTATTGAAATAATTTATTTTACTATGTATACACATATTTGAGTTGTAAATCTATGAAAATAATATCCTTTTTTATAAGTCAAAAGTAGAATGATATATTCGTATTATAGAGTACTTATCATATCTTTTATTTTATTATTTTTCTAATTAATAAATGCATTAATCACTACTTTGTTATTCCAGTGAAGTTATTTAATATACTAGAACAGATAAAGTTGTATATATGTGTGTGTGTATTTGTTCCTGTTTATAGTCACAATCTCTAGGGTTTTACAATCTCAAAATAGTTTTGGCAATAATAATATTATATGGATAGCCAGATAGTTCTCTGTAGAATCATTTGGATAGTACAAAGATAAAGATTACCTTCAAAACCTACATACTTCACTTTATTTTATAGATTTGATAATTAGTTTATAGATCACCAGCACATTTATAGTACTAGATGACCAAGAGCATTGACGATGATCAGCATTGATATAATTATCTCAGCATTTTTTAATATTTTTATTTACCATTGTCAAATTCCATCCGTTCACAACTTTGAAGCCATCTGTTTCACATAAATACACTAATGATTATTACTAATCATTTTCGAAACTAGAAATTATCTCTAGCACAGATATAAACTTTAAACCTCAGTTAAAGATTAATATATCTGAATTTTTTTTTTCTAATTTTACACACACGGAGTTATTCACCTTTCTCTGTCCCGTATGTAATATCTTTATAGATATAATAAACACCTCCATACTTCCACATTCTTTTTAAATTTATATAAATAAAGATATAATAAAAGACAAATTATGATTGCAATTATCTTAGCACTTATTATATGCATGAGTTGAAATATATATTACTTTTGAATTATGCCCTAAGATTAGCATTAGCTAGATCATGATTAGCATGTTTTATAGTGTATTTTATTTTATTTCAGTTACAAAAGAAAATTCTTGATGATTATCGTTGGTGATATTAGATTTATCCCTTTGGTATAACTTTCAATGCTGATTTTGCAATCACTTTCCTTGAAGCTGCATAATTTTTGGGATGATAATTACCCATCACATATTGTTACAATATAGAAACAGCAAGTCTCCTCTCCAACTATCACTCGCTTTATATATATATTAGAATGCTTCTTCTTGTCTTTAAATCTCCAAAATATCTCTCTGGTGTGTGTATATATATATATATATATATATATATATATATATATATATACAGAGAGAGAGAGATTCTTAACAGAACAATTATATGTCTCCCCTCCATCTATAACTCCCTTTTTGTATATATGTATTAACATGTTTCTTCTTGCCTTTCCTCTCCCCACTATCTCTGTGTGTATATATATATATAAAAGACATTTTGCAGGTTCATCCATGTTAACCAGTGCAAAATTAGAGAAACCATTGAGATACTTAAAAGGCCAGATTGTATCAATAAGCGAGATGATATAAGCAAACTTCCACCTATTTGGAAAGATTTTTTTTAAAAAACATTCTTAATTTAACATTTTTGCTATTGGTGGAACTTTAAGGTTTTTTTAAAATCAGTGATTGTAGCTCCTCTACAACTGTCTTTCTATCTTTTATCACCCAGCAGATGACTTGTGTAATCAAGTCGAAACGTTGGTATATCAATATTTAAATTTTTTAACATGGATGAACCCACAAAATATGTCTTTTATATATGCAACCCATGAAAATCTTCATATCACCATATATATATATATATATATGCTTTCCAATAGCTTATAACAAGTTTTTCAGAATATCCCCAATTCCAGACCAGTTTTTGCTTCTGGCTTCTTAAGTGAGGTTCTAGGATATTCAAACTTCAGACATCTATATGTCTTCAAATCCAGCTATCTATCTTAAGTAGCCATATTGGACTAAACTAAGTTCAGGATACACCATATATTAATAGCTTTAGAAATATAAAATCACCAAACCCTTAATAGCAACAAATATAATTGCAAGGAAATGAAGTCATATACAACATGACATAATTTAATAAGCTTGTATTACAAAAGTTATTTATTGAGCTTGCCAATAGCTCTTCGCAAGCTTTTCAGAACATCCCCAACCCCAGACTGGTTTGTGGGGAAGCCAAAAGTCTGGGGATGGAAATATTCTAAAAAGATTGCTAAGAGCTATTGTCAAACTTATTAGATAACATTTGTAATACAAGCTTGTTAAATTAGGTCATATGATATATGACTTGATTTCTTTGATATATATACAGATTCTTAACAGAGCAATTATGATTAAAACGAATGTGTAGAAAGTATACTCTATGTATTTAATTTCATTTAATATATTTTATTCTCTGTTGTAGTATTTTCATAGTATTAATAATGACAGAGTAGCAAGATATTGTACACATATTAGATGAAAGAGCAAAAAAATAATGCAATTAATAGAAGAGATAAATCTGCATTATATACTCATTATTTAAAATACAGACATAAAACATATCGTGTAAAAAATATAAAACCTTTAAACAATATTAATTACAACAAAAATAACTATGAATATATATAAAACATCAATTAATTTAACTAATAGTTGATTAATGAAAAATGAATGGAAAATTATATAGTATACATTTATACAGATTTATTTTGCTTTCTTGTACATATCCAGTAGGAAGCAATTTAGTTATAATGGTCCTAAATTATTTAATATGTATTTATAAGAGATTGTTCTGTGAATTTAATGAACACTATCTTATTTGATTTTTAAAAAGCATTTATGGCACTGGTTATATTATGCTAAGCATTAGTTGTTTTTTTTTATTTGTTTATATTATATGTTATGATGTAATTATTTATTACTGTGATTGAATTGCCAAATGCAATATCTGTGTGATTTTAATATTTTGTTATATTTATACTTTTTTTTTTGTATTTTATTAGTGTTTTTAGTTGTTACATTTAAATTCCTCACACAAGATTTTCTTGTATGGAATTTATCTCACTGTATTATACATTTATTGTTTGTTTCATGATAAATAAATAAATAAATAAATAAATAATTTTATTATTATTATTATTATTATTATTATTATTATTATTATTATTATTATTATTATTATTATTATTATTATTATTATTATTTTTGGTAGATCTCGTTCCTCTTCTGTTAAGAGATATTTATATTGCATTTGGTTTATTTGATGTAAATCACTTATATCAATATAGAGTTATTTTTGATATTTTTTGTGCTAAACCTTTTCTGAATTCTAGAGTTTATGTTCTAAATACTCGTCTTTCTAATAAATTTCAATTACCTTTACCAAAATTTTTTAAGGAATCTAGTAGAAGACAATATGTTTATTCTGGGTCAAAGTTGTTTAATAAATTTGTATATGAATGTTCAATTGATCTGAATAATATTTCTTATATATCATTCAAAAAAAATTTGTGTCAATGGTTGTGTAGTATGTATTAATTTTGGCATTTATTTTATTTATTTAATTAATTTTATTTATTTCCTAAACTGTTCTTTTGAGTTTTTGATTGTATTTTTATTTAACTTATTTTTACATGTAAATTCCACACACAAGATTTTTCTTGTTTGGAGTTTTTAAATATTTGTGATGTACTTTGTTTTATTTCATAGAATAAATTGAATTGAATTGAATTGAATTTTTTTTTTTTTTTTTTTTTTTTTTTTTTTTTATTATTGTTATTATTATTATTATTATTATTATTATTATTATTATTATTATTATTATTATTATTATTATTATTATTATTATTATTATTATTATTATTATTATTATTATTATTATTATTATTATTATTATTATTATTATTATTATTATTATTATTATTATTATTATTATTATTATTATTATTATTATTATTATTATTATTATTATTATTATTATTATTATTATTATTATTATTATTATTATTATTATTATTATTATTATTATTATTATTATTATTATTATTATTATTATTATTATTATTATTATTATTATTATTATTATTATTATTATTATTATTATTATTATTATTATTATTATTATTATTATTATTATTATTATTATTATTATTATTATTATTATTATTATTATTATTATTATTATTATTATTATTATTATTATTATTATTATTATTATTATTATTATTATTATTATTATTATTATTATTATTATTATTATTATTATTATTATTATTATTATTATTATAGGTTCTAGTTAATTTTATATACAGTATTAAAAAAAAGATAGAAAATACTATGTTAGTAATGTAAATTAGAACTTTAAAATAGTTCCATTATATTGAAAAGGACAAAATAAATAATTGTCAAAAGAAATTTTTTGTAGCATTATTTTTATTATATATACCCAATTATTGTTATTATATAAAGATATTTCATTTTATATTTATATTGCTGATTTAGTTAAATACACCCACACACAGAATATGAAAAGGTAAACAGTTTTTATGCATAAGATATTTAATAATTTTCAATCATGAATTGAATCACTGTTCAATATCAATTAAATTTGATGGTATTCAAAGGATATTTAGCTTTTTAGCTAAGGATTGTTTAAAAAACTGCTTTATTAGCAAAAAGAAAAAAAATCTAAAAGGCACTTTTAAAAATGTACTTGAAGTTATTGTTTCCTTGCTTGAAAATTTAGGAGATAATCACATATTTATTGGGATAATTTCAATTTTTTTATTTAAATAGATACAGAATTAAAATAATATTTACTCTCATTATATTAAAACTCTGGCCATTATAACCATAAATAGCAAATTAAAACTACTCATCTAAAAGTATCTCTTGCTGTCTTGAAGGATAAAATATTGATCGATCAAAAATTGCGCGTTTCTAAACAATTATTTCTTTCGTTTTCTTTTCCTTGATATCTTCAGGCTTTCATATTAATGCTGATGCTGGCCATCTTAATCTTTCATACCATTGAACATCTTATACTAACTATGACATAGGATACTAATAATTTTTATTAGTCATTTTGACACATCGAATAAACTGCAATAATTTGTTGTCTCTCTCTCTCTCTCTAATATATATATATATATTATAACGATCGAAATGAAAGTGAAAATCGAATCTAACCGCAAAAACAATATCTGCAACTACCAGGGCGCCATCTAGGCATTTGAGCCTAGAAAAATTTATAGAGTAGGCAGATACGTGCTGTTAAGATTCCACTTTATTTAAATATTCCGATCGTTAGCCCAAGTCACTAGCTCAGTGGAGTAGCAGAGATAATAAAATATAAATTTTATATCTTAAATATAAAAGAATAAAAGCCACTGCCAGAGATTAACACATAAAATATTTATTTATGCACATATAAAATAACATTTAAATTTTGAGGAATAAGTTTAACATTTTTAGATTTTTTATATTAACTTTTAATTTTACATTTAACTAAGTTTCAATGAGTTTAATATTTTATTTAGATAGTCAAGTATGAATAGACTACATAGATCTGCATTTGAAAAGAAAATATTCTTCCCTGATTTAACCTTAGGCAACAAATTTCGCAATCAAACTGGTGCCAATCCATCTGATACATTCATGTATTCAATGTAGCATGATATGACAACACAAAATACTATACTGTCAGGAATGGACATCTGATCAGTAAGTAGATTAGAGAAGACATTGTCTCTCCACCAACAGGAATGTGACATCTGTTGGTGAGTAGAACAATAAACATAAAACTCCATAGGAATGGACTGCGGTCCTTTGCCATCTTACAAATCCATCCATAGGCAAACAGAGGGTGTGTGGTGTATATCTATAATCCTGCCCGTAGCGGACCTCATACTACATCTACAATTACACAAATATATCCAAACCAATTCAACTATGAAATGAATAACCTAAGATTACCCTCCCTTAATATAACTTTTTACAAAACTATATAGCCATTCATGCCCGACTTTAAATTTAACATTTAAATACGTTCGCACAGATTTGTTTAAAAATGTTGGGTATAGACCGATTACATAGATTCCACGGTCAAAAACATTTCAAAAAAAACATAAACGATCAAAGTACAAAATTATTGATACCGACAATCGCAAGAGGGAAATTTATAAGTAACCCAATAGTATCCACCATAAGATACTTGCGTTGTCACCAATAACTTAAAAGACATCCAAATAAATACATTTTAGATACTCACCATAAGGTATCATCATTTATCGAATGTCTATATATTTTGATCAAATATGAAAACCAAAATATAATTAACCGCAAATGAATCCATGCAAGCGTCTATAAACAACTTAAATTTCATGCATTTAAATAATCTTTACAATAAGAAAAAAAATGGAAATGATGTTTATCAATCGGAAAACATATAAAATTAAACATTATTAATTTGATTTAAAAACTTACAAAAGTCAGATAAGAGTCCGTTTTAACATTTAAGTTGGCTTGTTTATCAATTTGTAAAACTTGACAAAAGTTCTTAATTGATTTTAATAATTGTTCATTTCATATAGCTTATGGTAGAAGAGTCCAGGTTTCTGCTTTTAATTCCCGCACGCCTCCATTGGAAGATAATGTTCTGGAGATGGCAATAGCTGGTTCAAGGTATCACAGTCTTTTCCTTTTTCTTTTTAAATAGAGAGTGTGGTATGTGCGTCCTACCACATCTCTCAAACACACAATGCTGGAACTGTCCGAAAAAACTGTATTTCCCTTTTTATATTAAATCTCCAGATTGAATGAACAAAGACGTCACTAATCCAAATTTTCGTTCGGGTCCGGGCTGAGGCTTGGTGCTTCCATTGGTCAAGCTAAAATCTCTTTATTCTCTTATCTAATTTACTCTCTGACTTTTTAATTAGACAGCTTTTGGATAATTAATAAACAATCATTTCCATTTACAGATTACAGGAATTAATTAATACCTGTTTTTATTTTTACTACGTTATTTCTTTTTTAAACTATTTTTATATTTAAATCTTTTTTTATAAAAAAAAGTACATTCAAATACCTTTTTTTATTTATTAAAAAAAAATATTTTTAAAGTTTAGCATCTGTGCGAATATATACGTTTAACAAACATTTTAATTTTAGCGTTTAGTTTTTTACTTTTATTTGCGAACTTTTAAGTTTTTATTTTAAATTAATATAAAGACATATTTATATATCGTTACAATATATATATATATATATATATATATATATATATATATATATATATATACCAAACAATGCTAAAGATATGCATAAGAGCTTATGGGTTTGGGCCAACTGATAAGTACTAATTCAACATGAAATGTGCATCTTGGGGATCATAGATATTTTTTACATATCTTTGGTCATAAGTTTATGATTATTATCCCTCCACATAAGTGTTAAAAGTGAGTAGAAACCAGTCCCTATCTTGCTTGAGAATGGTGCATTGAAAATTACAATACAAAAATATTATTCATTATAACAAAAGATAGTGTGTTTGGGAAATAATATTTCTATTCTTTAACTACAATCCACAGCAAGTCTTTGAGAATTAAAGAAACATTGATAGCAAGAGATTTAATAAACTGTTAATCCTTAGTTTTGATCATTGTGAAGTGAATTGGTTTGGAACTGGATCTGAGACAAAAGTTTTACTCTGACAAAATTTGTGTTTCAGCAGCTCTATTGAGTTATAAAAATAATTATATTATCAGTAATATTGCAGAAGGCAAAACTATTACTATAAGTAAATATTTTAAATTTTATTTGGTAGAGAGTCTTCAAGATCTAAATGAAGAATAGCACTGTTGATTGAAAAGCTAACAAGATTTAAGAGGAAGTTTAATAAAATAGATAAGTATATGTTGTTGTTTTTTTTCAAAAAGAGCAGATCAACCAGTAAAAAAGAGCTACATTGTGTTAAGTTTGCTCTAAAATGTATGTTGATATCTTTTATTTTTGAAATTTCTCAATGTATCAGTGAAATATTAATGATTTTAACATTGTGGTGCACAATTTACCTATCTCATTTTATTAATAACTATGTTTTAATGTTAAATTCAGAGAAAGAAAACTTATTCTTTGCTAGATCACATTATTACATTAATATCACTGAAAGATCTTTTTTTTCTTGGAGATTTTACTGCACATATTAGTACAATGACTGTAGTCAAGAAGTTGTAAGCTTAAATTGACCAGAAAACAATTAGATTAAAAAAAGAAAATAACCACGGGACAAGTTAAAATAGATTTTTAAAAAAACAGTAAACAATTAATTATTTTAAGAACTTCCAGAGCATAACGTTAAAAAAAAAAAAAACAATAAAAAAGGCAATAAAATTATCAATAAATTTTTGCTGAAAAAGATTCAAATGTTGAACCTTCAGAAAAATAAGACTAGGGTCTCAGAGCTGTATATATTAATGCTTTCATTACCTGATTTGTTAAAGAAAAGGTTATTGTTAATAACTACCAGTATGGCATCTAATTAGCATTATTAATTATATATGTTATATTTATGCTATAAGCACCAATCTGTTGTACATGGAAGATCAAAACATGAGAATATCCAAATAAATATACTAACACAACTAACCATATTTTTGAAATAAACCCAAAATAATCACTTTTTATAAGATTAACTAAATTGTAAATTACATTAATTTCAACAATCATTCATCTCGTATATTATACTCAATTTTGAAGGTGCTATTGTTGAGACAAGATCTGTTTGGGTCCTAATCACTATATTATAAAACAATACTCTCTCTGGTCAAATCTGATAGCAGAAACAAGCAGTAAATCATAATTCAATTGAAAATTTAATAAAGAATCACTCATGTAATTTTTGAAAGTTTGGAAAAAGTTATCGAATTATATTTTTAAACTTTTTTATTTTTATTTTTTTTTACTTTGTATTGTATAAAAAGACAAATATTTTCATATTTCTAAATATAAAATATTGAACACTAAATGTTTTTTTTTATCAATCTAAATATAGATAAAGATTTGTTAAATATTCCGTAATTGCCAATTTTTTTTTTGGGGTTGGGGGGGGGGGGTCCAGTGAAATAGAAAGACTTATTAAAAAGTTGGTTATTAGTTATGTCAGCAACTGATATTAAATATTTTAAGAATAATAATGAACATATAGAAAAAGTTTAAGATAATTTTTTTTTTTTGTTTTGTAAAAAAAAACAAACATTAAAAGTGCCAATAACATTATAGGATAAAATAATTAATGTAAATTATGACCTTAAGGGAAAACAAAAACAAAACTAGTGCTGTTCTAAAATTATACAAGAAGCAACACCATTGGATACTGTGATGATATGGTATTATTATTAATGTACAAATAGAAAAAAAAACTACATTTTAAGTTTTTAATCAAAATTATTTGATATTAAATAGGTTTTAATAAAAGACACTCAGAATAATGCTGATAAAATTGCTAAAATATTAGAAATATTTTTTTAAAAAATATATGAGAACTTTAAATACTCATATGTTGAAATAACATTTAATAAAATTAAAGTGCCAGTAAAAAATATATTATAAGTATGTAAACGGAAGTATCAAATGATCATTTCCTATGCTTACACAAGATGTTAAAACATGATGTTTTAATACCAATCCTTCCCATAGGATGATGGTAACCATGGTTATTATAAAACCAAAGACACCAAAATGTAAAGATATTGAACTGGTTTCAGATCTATATGACTATACAAGTGATTTAGTTTAGATTGAAAACATTATTGTGTATTCATCCTGGACTTATAACTTTATATTTAACTACAAATGTAAAAAGTGACTACTGGATGATTGCATACAAGATGCAATGCTTTTGATGCAAGACTCTTTACTGATGAAAGCCATAAGCTAGATTGCTAGAAAGTAGTCTGGGAATATTGGACAATTAGGCACTTAGATAGAGATTTTATGCACAAACCTTCTAAAATCCATTGTTTACTATAGCTTTGCACTTGTTGGCACTACTATATGAGAATTTACTACTATATAATAAGCAGACAATAGAATGAATGCTTCTGTTTCAAAGATTCAAAAAAATATACATGGAAATTGAAATTGATGAGCAATTTAGGATAAGTTTGTCACCTTTTTTTGAATAATGTCTCATTGCAAATAAAATAATACTAAGAACTTGTAACCATATATTTCATCAAAACAAATCTTCAACAGCAACTTTCATCAAAAAAAAACAAAAACATTGCATGTAGTAAAAATTAACATGAACATATAATTAGTGATCATGACTTGAATTCTTAATATAATAACTTGACTGGCAATGTTCCATGGAAATTTTTATGATTTTCATGCAGATTTATTACAAATGGAGAAAGAAGTTCATCCAAATACATTTCATGGATAATTCAAATAATGATTTTTTTAAAAAAAAAATCAAACAATTGATGAGAAAAATTATCAACTTCTTTTTTTCTATCAGCTATTAAAAAATGCAAATGTTCTTAGATAGTGTATACAAACTTAAAGTAAAATATATCAATATTGCAGTGGTGAAGCTAAAATAACACTTGTGCAAATATATATAATTCTGTGGTATTAACTAATAAATTCAATTTTTTTTCTCAGCAGGCATCTTTAACTTTCCAAATTTTAAATTATGTATAAGCATGAAGATATTCGTTCATTTACCTATAGAATTAATCAATGAATTATCTAATGATCATTTTACTTTGATTCAGATGCAAAAACGAAAAATAGCTGGCATCCATCTAAGGCTAAATTACATTATTTTTAGCTTCTACATATAGGAATTTTTATCTTAGAAAGACAAAAGAAAAAACCCACCATATTTTCTTTAATATTAAAAAAGGCTATATATTTTTTATCTATTTATCCAGCACAAGATATGCTACATTAATCAATATAAACATTCGTGGCTAATCATTTCATTCCACATAAACTTAATTGTAATTTTTTCATTTATTATTGCTATTATTTACAAATCAGCTAAATCATTTTTTCCCAGCAATTATTTGTCTCAGCTAAATAATCTTTAAAACAATTTTGTTTAATCTGTTGATACATTTACAAATATCAATGATTGATCATTTATAGATCTGTACTTCATGTCATAATTAAAGAGTAATTTTGAAATCAAGTTATTTCCTTTCAACATATTTCTCATCATTAATAAATATTAATCATACATATTGTTACACATTACATTCACAGAATTAAAATGAAGTAAATTTTGAATGTTATAAGTATCTAAACCAAGGAAGTTCCATTAAATTTCTTTAATAATTACCTGAATAACTTTCAAAAAAATATTGTGCAAATAATTATTCAGAGATTCAGGAAAATGTTGCAAGAGAAAAACAAGAAAGTAATATTAACAAAAGAAGTAATGTGCAATGGATTTTTTCACAGGCAGAAAATAAAAATTGATATTTGTGAATTATAAAAAGTTAACAGCTGTGAATACTTCATCAGATTATTAATACAAATAGAAGCATAATGGATGAAATAAATCTTAGAATTAAACTTGGATGAATGTTTTTATTTTGAAAAAAGTTTTTAATAGATGTGTTTTATCACTTTTTTTTTTTATGAATGTAAGACTTGGACACATAACTGAAAAGCAATTCGGAGTCTTCAGACCACTAAGCAAAGAATAAAGACTTGTATGTTAGAAGCAGCAAAAAAAAGACTGAAAATGAAATACATGGAAATAAAAGAACAAACAGATATCACTGATATTATTAAAAAATTTAAAAACTGAAATTGCACTGACTAGACATGCAGCTAGAAGACAATAGATGGCTAGTTGAAATCAGTTTCCATGAGATTATAAAAGATCTAGAAAAAGATCATTTGAGAGATGTTTAGATAAAGAAATTTGCTATTGGGTTATGGAGAAAAAAAGATTAGAGATTGGAGAAACTGGCTTAAAGATCTCTTCTGCAGTAGTTTGATAATGATGGAAAATGATGATCATGAAAGCTGATTCATGGTGTTAGATTTTAATCTTAGACTCACACACACTTTTATTTATGCAAATTTAAAAATTGCATTGATTTGAATATCATTTAATCTTTGATGCATTATCTTAATAATATTTTTTTATTAAATACCACTTCTTTAATTTTGATTTCCCTATCATTTCACTCTTTATTCATAACTTTAACTTTCCTGGATCACAAATGTGATCTGTTACCCATTCCTGCTCATTTTTATGCATAATCTTATGCCTATTGT